>CAMZMU010000062.1:43834916-44148396 GCA_947311845.1 Poa pratensis | reverse complement strand
ATATCATCATTTATGCAACTTAGATCATATTAGATGTTATTGCATATTATATCATCATTTTAACATGTTTAATGATTTAGGGGACTTTCACACAAAGTCCCTATTTTTGTATTTAATCTGGGAGGAGAAAACCCCCTTTTCTTGTTTTATTGTTTCAGGAGTTTCAGGAACCCAAATAATAAAAGGAAAAATACCACGAGTTTTTCATCGAGGAAGGCAATGGAAAGAAGACCGAAGAGAGGAGAGCCACGAGGGCCAAAAGGGGGTGGCCCACGCGGCCCATGTACCTGGCCGCGTGGGGCCCACCAAAAGGCCTCGGGCACCTCCTCGCCTGGGGCTTTTTAGCACGCCTTCGTCTCCCCGAAAAGTAACGCCCTAATTTTCCAACCATCCGAGGTCGCGGCGGCGGCGAAACTCCTGATCCCTCCGAGGGGGGTCAGATCCTGCTGCTCCGGAGCTCCGGAGAAGGGGGAAATCATCGTCATCGTCATCACCTCTCCTCCTTGGCGTGGGAGGAGGCCTCTACATCATCACCCCCATCAAGACCAGCACCATCTCCATCATCATCTCCGTGATCCACTCCGTTCCCCTCGCAGTTTGAGAGTTGCTATACCCTAGATACTTGTCTTGTGCTACTATTCATGTTTGTGATTGAGTACTTGTCATTATTTGGTGGTGAAGTTATAATTTCAGATTGTGTTGTACCACTTATGCCACTGATATGATCATGTTTGCACGTTGTGAGTAGTTCCCGTATGTTCCTGAGGGCATAGGATGAATTGGCAATGATTTATATATACATGTGTTGGTATTTTGTCAAGAGTTTATCTTTTATGTGATTCTATGATGGTGTTGTGCGAACGTCGACTGCACAACACTTCACCTTATGGGCTCATAGGAGAACACCGTAGTATAATGAATTGAGGAGACTTGGGAGGACACGTAAACCTGAGACCGAGTCATGAAGTTATATTATGAGGGTATTAGTATCGGGGACCTTAGAGTGTAATGCTATGGTGGGACTTTATGTCTTAATAATTCTTGTGCAGTCATTTACTTGGCCACATGATCCATCATAAGGGGTTAGTTTATTTATTTAGCTATACCTAATTATGGCTCCGTCCAAAGAAGATTAAAACTTGACAAGATATTCAACGTGTTGTTTAATAAATCTCTATGCCTAGCATATCCATGCCGCCCTCGGGAACGTTTTCCACATATAAGTTACACATCACTTGAGCTTGTCCTCTTGCACATAAGAGGATTGGGCTTTCTCTCTTTGAGAGCTTTCACTTGCTACTGTTATTGCTGCATTGCAATTATACAACCAAAATACCAAAAACACTTGCATCTTTTATTGTTTTATTTATCAATCTTACTAACCAATACCTTCAGCTCCTCGTGGGTTCGACAACCTTTTCTAATTGAAAGGTACTACAATTGATCTCCTGCACTTGGGAGTCATCAAGATACTTTTCTGGCGCCGTTGCCGGGGAGCGTAGCGCTATTGGTAAGAAGTTTGGTAAGGAAACTTGAAAGCTGTTTGTTTTATCTCATTGTTACTATGGCATTTATGAATCGTGCCTCGCTGCATCTTGCTCTATATGAAAGTGCTTATGCCACTACTGCAAAGTGGTTGAAACTACTGTGCTGAGATACCTAAAGTGGGATATAAAATTCCCATGGTCATGTTAAAAGAGTTATGAAAAATCCATTTACAGGGATGGAACTAAGTCTGCACGTGAACATGGAGTAATTGAAGACATATGTGGTTATTTAGACTTCCTGGTATTTCTGAGGATGAGGTAAAAAGGAAGTTACTATATTTGTCTTTATCTGGTAATGCTCGTGATTGGTACAGGTCTCTGGATGAAGAGGTATGAATGGAATATCTTGAGGAAGGTTTTCTTTCTTAAATATTTTACTCCTAAAGAAGCTTATGAGAACCGCTGCTAATATTCAATTTCTGGCCACATCTGGGAGAGAGTATTACTCAAGCTTGGGGGAGGTTAAAGGAACTCCTTCGCAAGAATCCTGTCATGATCTTACAAGGAAACTTATATTGATAAACTTTTATGTGAGGCTACCTATGAAGCACAAGGAATTCTGGATAATTCATCTGGTGGAAGTTTTACAAACAATACTGAAGAAGAAGCATGGAATTTATTGGAGACTATTTCTGAAAATACTGCATTGGGATCTTGATAAAGGTAATGAGCCTATTTTGATTATGATATTCATGTGTAGAGAATTCTCTACTTCTATTGTTTAAAAATCTGAGTGATACTTTTCTTGATCCTTATGTTATAATTGAAATAGCTAAATTTTGCTGATCATATCTGTGTTCCAAAAGTGGATTTGAAGTTTATGTTGAACCTGTTAAACAATCTATTGTTGTTCCTAAAGTTATTAAACAGGTTGAACCGTGTCATCTGTGACAATTGAGGAGTATGTTGAACCACCTCCATCCAAACCAAGTTAAGGAGAATTTACTTATTGCTGTTACTAACAAGAGTAACAAAGATGTTCTCAGCCTTATGAACAGGTGGAAGTCAACACTCAAATTTCTGTTATCAAGCAACTAAATGAAGAAGACCTGTGATGTTTATCTATGTGAAGATGCTACTAAAGTCATCAAAGGTAATTCGGCCAAGTTGGGAAACCTGTTATATCATGCTCTATTGGGACTTCAAGTTATCATGGTCTATGTGATATTGGAGCAAGTATTAGTGTCATTCCATATTCTCTTTATCTTGAATCAAGCCTGATATTGATCCCATTGTTATGGAAGAGACAGGTATGACAATTCAACTTGCTAATAAAGATTATATTAGTCCATTTGGAATTGTTAGAGATGTTGAAGTATTGGTTGGCAAAATAAAATATCCTGCTGATTTTATTGTGCTTGGTTGTCCTCAAGATTCATTTTGTCCTATCATTTTTGGTAGACCTTTCTTACATACTGTTGGTGCTGAAATTAATTTGCCTAAAGAGAAAGTGTTTATTAAATGTGCTGGTGAAAACTTGAATTCAACTTTTCCAAATTTGCTGATAAACATGTTGTGAAAGAGCCAATTCTGAAGATATTAATTGAAACTCTTGCTCATATAGCTGTAGCTTCAACATGTTGTAGAACGTTATATGCTTAATCAAGATGAACCATTTAATGATGAGGAAAAAGAGGCTTTGGAACAAATATTATGGCAACAACCACCACAATTACAATTGCATATCCCACCTGATAATTTAGGAGTGCTACCACCACCTAAAGGGGATCCTAGTTTTGAATTAAACCTTTGCCTGCAAATCTGAAATATGCATATTTGGATGAGAAGAGCATATATCCTGTCATTATTAGTGCTAACCTTTCAGCTGAAGAAGAAGAGAAATTACTTGATGTGCTAAAAGCTCACCGACCAGCCATTGGATACTCTCTTGATGATCTTAAAGGTATAAGCCCAGCTCTATGTATGCATAAAATTAATTGGAGAAGATGCAAAACCTGTTGTTGATTCAACGCCGCTCCATCCAAAAATGAAAGAAGTGGTAAGAAAGAGGTAATAAGACTTATTGAAGCTGGTATCATTTATCCTATAGCTGATAGTAAGTGGGTTAGTCCTGTTCATTGTGTTCCTAAAAAGGGTGGAATGACTGTTGTTCCAAATGATGAGGATGAACTTGTGGCTCAACGTACTGTAGTTGGTTATAGGATGTATTGATTTCAGAAAATTAAAAAAGCAACTCGAAAAGATCATTATCCATTGCCATTTATTGATCAAATGTAGAAAGGTTATCTAAACACTCTCACTTTTGCTATCTAGATGGTTATTCAGGTTTCTCACAAATTCCTGTCCATAAGGATGATCAAGAAAAGACCACTTTTACTTGCCCATATGGTACTTTTGCTTATAGGAGAATGCCATTCGGTTTGTGTAATGCTCCTGCTACTTTTCAAAGATGCATGAATGCTATATTTGCTGATTATATTGAAAAGATAATGGAGTTTTTATGGATGATTTTTCTGTGTATGGTACTTCCTTCGATAATTGCTTGTTCAACCTTAACAAAGTTTTGCAGCGTTGTGAAGACCAACACTTAGTTCTTAATTGGGAGAAGTGTCACTTCATGGTTACTGAAGGTATTGTTCTTGGGCATAAGATTTCTGGAAAGGAATAGAAGTTGATCCAGCAAAGATAGAAGCTATTGAAAAGCTACCATACCAAGGGACATCAAAGGTATAAGAAGTTTTCTTGGGCATGCAGGTTTTTACCGTAGGTTTATTAAGATTTCTCCAAAATATCAAAACCTCTAACCAATCTTTGCAAAAGGATGTTCCTTTCTCTTTTAATGATGATTGCATTGAGTCCTTTAATATTTTGAAGAATGCTTTAATAAGTGCTCCTATTATTCAACCTCCTGATTGGAAATTGCCTTTTGAAATTATGTGTGATGCTAGTGATTATGCAGTTGGGGCTGTTTTGGGCCAACGTGTTGATAAGAAACTGAATGTTATTATTATGCTAGTAGAACACTTGATGCTGCTCAAAGAATTATGCTACAACTGAGAAAGAATTTTTAGCAGTACTGTTTGCTTGTGACAAGTTTAGACCTTATATTACTGATTCAAAAGTCACATACATACTGATCATTCTGCTATTAAATACTTGATGATAAGAAAGATGCTAAGCCTAGATTAATAAGATGGGTACTTTATTGCAAGAATTTGATTTACACATTGTTGATAGGAAAGGGGAAGATAATCAAGTAGCTGATCATCTCTCTAGATGGAAAATATACCTGATGATCCTATTCCTATTAATGATAGCTTTGTTAATGAACAACTTGCAATTAATGTTTCTAGTGCTAAAGTTGCATCTCCTTGGTTTGCCAACTATGCAAATTTTATTGTTGGTAAAGTTTACCTCCACACTTCACTTCAACAAAGAAAGAAATTCTTTTATGATCTTAGACATTATTTTTGGGATGATCCTTTCCTCTATAAGAAAAGTGTGGATGGTATTATTAGACGTTGTGTACCTGAGCATGAACAACAGGCTATTATAAGAGATTGTCATGACAGTCCCTATGGAGGGCATCATGCAGGAGATCGCACAGGAGCAAAGGTATTACAATCTGGTTTTATTGGCCTACTTTATTTAAGGATTGTGCTGAATATGTTAAATCTTGTGATAAATGTCAAAGAGTAGGAAATTGGTAGGAGAAATGAAATGCCTATGAATTATTCATTGCCACTTGAACCATTTGATGTGTGGGGTTTTGACTTTATGGGACCTTTCCCAGAATCAAAGACAAAGCATACTCACATTTTGGTTGCAGTTGACTATGTTACAAAGTGGGTGGAAGCAATTCCAACCAAAAGTGCAGATCATGCCACAGCAATGAAGATGCTCAAGGACATCATTTTCCCCAGGTTTGGTGTTCCTAGGTTTTAATTACTGATGGTGGTTCTCATTTCTTGCATGGTGTTCTTAGAAAAACTTTGGCAAAATATGATGTTAACCATAGAATTGCATCTCCATCATCCTCAAACAAGTGGACAAGTTGAATTAAGTAATAGGGAAATTAAACTCATTTTGGAAAAGACAGTGAATAAGTCTAGATCTGATTGGCCAATTAAAATTAATGATGCTTATGGGCTTATAGAACTGCTTTTAAAAATCCTATGGGAATGTCTCCTTATAAAATGGTTTATGGAAAAGCTTGTCATTACCTGTTGATTAGAACATAAAGCTAGATGGGCTATTAAACAATGAACTTTGATTTTAAAACTGCGGAGAAAGAGAATTCTTGATAAACCTACTAGATGAATGGAGAAATGAAGCTTATGAAAGTGCTAATGTTTAAAGAAAAAGTTAAATTTGGCATGACAAGAAAATTAAGAAAAGGAATTCAAAGTAGGTGATCAAGTTTTGTATACAACTCTCGTTTCAAGTTTTCTGCAGGGAAGTTGCTTCAAAGTGGCAGGGACCATTAGTGATACAGGAGGTGTACCGTTCAGGAGCTATCCGTCTTCACGGTGACATGAAAGGTAAACCTCATGTAGTCAATGGACAACGCCTTAAACCTTATATTGCAGGAAAAGCTTCATCGGAATGGTGGAAGTTGAATTTACAAACACCGGAGGAGGTAATTGAGAGAAACCGTGCAGTTTCAGAAACCCTAAATCAATAGAAGGTAACTTACTGTTGGAAAGTTTCTCGGAATTGCATAATATTTTACGGAAGTCATTTTTTATGGAAATTAACGTATGGGACAAGAAAACTGGACGAAGCGGAGACCCGAGGAAGGAAAGAGGGGGTCCCACGCGGCCAGTACCTGGCCGCGTGGGCCACTCCTTTTACCTCGGAGTCCCTTTTCGTCTCGTTTTCGATCCCGACGCTTCGTCTTGACCTAAAAACCCTCAATATATACCTCTCTCCGATCTAATCTCGCACCGAGCGTTCTCGAGCGATCTTTGTTTCTGCTGTTTCTGTCTGTCAGGTTTTAGCCATGTCTTGCTCCGGATCCAACCAAGAGGGGAGAGCTCTCCCAAGGAAGGTGTTGTGAACCGCTACCTCAACTCCGTGATGACACCACCGAAGACCGTGTGCTTCAAGGAGGGTGATGCTCGTGGAGGAGGTGAAGGCTCCCAAGGCCACCGGCACGGTGGAGGAAAGGCTGGATGAGTTGGAGGACAAGACCTTCAGGTATGGCACTGTGGTTTACCGCAGCCTTGATGCTCACCACTTCATGAACCTGGAGCTGGAGAAGAAGGTTGAAGAGTACAAGAAAGGCTTGAAGATCTGGAAGATAGGTACAAGGACGTCATCGAAAGTGGGAGAAGTTCCAATGCTTCATGTGGGATGTAGAGAACCAGAACTGCGAATATGAAGAACGCTTCAAGAAGATTGCAGCAGCCGCCACCCTCAGGTATAATGATCCACCTACATCTTTCCGTGATGGAAGGCCTTTCCCATGGAAGATGGCTGAATGGGAGGAAGAATATGAGAAGGAGGAGGCTGCAGCAAAGAGAATCTGGAGAACGTCAAGCTTGGGGGAGTTCCACTAGTCTTTCTCTTTATCAATCTATCATATCTATCTAGTCATGGTGTGTTTGCTTTTATCGTTTAGTTATCAATATCTCTTAGGCGTGTGTGAGCTCATGGAGCATTATCATGTATCCTATCTTATGGTTTATCAATGAATATTAAAGTATGGTGTCATCCATGATTCTCTTGTTTGGATTTATGGGTAACACTCATGCAAATGAGCGTGGCATATTTAGAATTTCAATCACATCTTGCCTTGAAATTAATTAACTTGAGTATGTTGGACAATTGTAGAATTATCTCATATAAAATAAGTAAAAGTCAATGACTTGGAATTAATAGTTTGAGGTTGAGATATTGTCTTGTAGGATAAAAGTTGAGAAGATTAATGAAAAGGATATAAAACACTCTTGTTAGACCTAGTATCTTTTGAGCAAATTAATGATCATGGATATTTCAATACTTATGCTCTTGAATGTGAATGAAAGGAAGGCACCTGAAATTTCAGTTAGCCATGGAAAGTGTAAGAAAAGGTTGTAGAGCATAGGAACTTGATTGAGATATCCATGACTAAAGTTTGCACTAGTTACTAGTCAAGCAAGATGATAACAATTTTTATATCTATCTTCTTTTCATTTGTCTTCTTTTGTTAACTTGTTATCCAATGAGAGTTTATCTTGTCTTTAATTTCAGCAAAGTATAAAAGATTATAATGCTTGCCATGAAGAGCAAAAGCATGTGAAAAATATGATTCGATTGTCCAACATACAATGGTTATTTGCTTTCAAAAGTAAGGGGTGATTGCTAGAGCTTCTACTTATGTTGCCCTCATATGCATGAGTTTTGTTCATTAATCTTATCTTGCAATTGAATATGATGATGATACAATGCCGTATTTATTTATCAACCATAAGTCCATTGATGCATGTAATGATCTATGTCCTTACTTACTCGAGGACGAGTAAAGGTTTAAGCTTGGGGGAGTTGATACGTGCATTTTATATCATCATTTATAACTTAGTATCATATAGAATGTTATTTGCATGATTATATCATTTTTACATGTTTTAGATGATTTTGGGGACTTTCACACAAAGTCCCTATTTTTGGTATTTAATTTCTGGGAGGCAGAAAACCCCTTTTCTTGTTTTAATGTTTCAGGAGTTTCAGGAACCCAAATAATAAAAGGAAAAATACCACGAGTTTTTCATCGGGGAAGGCAAGGGAAGAAGACCGAAGAGAGGAGAGCCACGAGGGCCAAAAGGGGGTGGCCCACGCGGCCCATGTACCTGGCCGCGTGGGGCCCACCAAAAGGCCTCGGGCACCTCCTCGCCTGGGGCTTTTTAGCACGCCTTCGTCTCCCCGAAAAGGCACGCCCTAATTTTCCAAGTCCATCCGAGGTCCGGCGGCGGCGAAACTCCTGATTCCCTCCGAGGGGGTCAGATCCTGCTGCTCCGGAGCTCCGGAGAAGGGGGAAATCATCGTCATCGTCATCACCTCTCCTCCTTGGCGTGGGAGGAGGCCTCTACATCATCACCCCCATCAAGACCAGCACCATCTCCATCATCATCTCCGTGATCCACTCCGTTCCCCTCATAGTTTGAGAGTTGCTATACCCTAGATACTTGTCTTGTGCTACTATTCATGTTTGTGATTGAGTACTTGTCATTATTTGGTGGTGAAGTTATAATTTCAGATTGTGTTGTACCACTTATGCCACTGATTATGATCATGTTTGCACGTTGTGAGTAGTTCCCATATGTTCCTGAGGGCATAGGATGAATTGGCAATGATTTATATATAACATGTGTTGGTATTTTGTCAAGAGTTTATCTTTTATGTGATTCTATGATGGTGTTGTGCGAACGTCGACTGCACAACACTTCACCTTATGGGCTCATAGGAGAACACCGTAGTATAATGAATTGAGGAAGACTTGGGAGGACAAGTAAACCTGAGACCGAGTCATGAAGTTATATTATGAGGGTATTAGTATCGGGGACCTTAGAGTGTAATGCTATGGTGGGACTTTATGTCTTAATAATTCTTGTGCAGTCATTTACTTGGCCACATGATCCATCATAAGGGGTGTAGTCTATTTATTTAGCTATACCGAATTATGGCTCCGTCCAAAGAAGATTAAAACTTGACAAGATATTCAACGTGTTGTTTAATAAATCTCTATGCCTAGCATATCCATGCCGCCCTCGGGAACGTTTCCACATATAAGTCACACATCACTTGAGCTTGTCCTCTTGCACATAAGAGGATTGGGCTTTCTCTCTTTGAGAGCTTTCACTTGCTACTGTTACTTGCTGCATTGGAATTATACAACCGAAAATACCAAAAACACTTGCATCTTTCATTGTTTTATTTATCAATCTTACTAACCAATACCTTCAGCTCCTCGTGGGTTCGACAACCTTTTCTATTTGAAAGGTACTACAATTGATCTCCTGCACTTGGGAGTCATCACCCTCCTACCCGCCTCCTGCCATGTGGGGCCCGCCCTGGCCGCCGCCCCTTGTGGGGCCCGCCCTAGCCGCCGGGAGGGGGAGCCCCCCCAAACTCGGACTCGGCCTCCCCCCATACCATGTGGGGTGCGGCTGCCTTGTGGGCCCCATGGGCCCACTTGGCAGCCCCCTTTTATTGGGCTCCAAATAAAATCCTTTATTTATATTTTCCAATATAATTAATCAAATAAATAATTAATTGTTTTGTCTAATTAATTCCTAAATGAATATTTCCTTTTACAGAAAATTCCCGGAATTAATTACTTATCATATAACTCAAATTTATATGAACCGGGATACCTAATATCCGCCGACAAAACCATCGGAACAATATTTCCTTCTTTATAAGCACTCGGATTAAATCCGCTGATGATAGAAAACATTCTGTCATCCCGGGACATTAGATGTCCGCATTCTCTGTAACTTATAACTCACCGGAACAAGTCCCAGTGACATCGGAGCTACTCCGACACAATCTCATTCCCACTAAAACTACATCTTTACTCTCAATCAAAGATTGGCCTACAGCTTAAGTGTGTGACCTGAAAGGTTCAGCAAACACAAAGTATGGTTTAGGAGCTTGCCAAACAATAACCAGCAGTGGGTTAGGCATTCGTACTGGCACCCTTGTGTTGTGAATGAACAACAGAACCTGTGCGTTACTCATTACGCTTAATCCCCTTATGTACACGATACCAATGATATCTCGAGATTGAGACAATGTGATCTAGTGTGATCAAACCCTTCAATCATAACACATATTATTTTTGTACCAATATCATTCTCTTTTCTCATTCCGTATATATGTTGTCCCGTGATAAATCACGCTTGTGTCTGGCCAGACGATTGGGTGACAACAATAATACTAAGATGGCCAAGAGGATGTATCTCTCCATCGCCTGGAGGAGTAAGTGCCATTCTTGAACGATCTTTGTTCCAATACATTATCCTAGTTCAAGCCCAAAAGCCACCTATCATAGTCCCATGTTACTGCAAGACGTTTGGTGGAAAGCAAAGCTCGAGTGTCGAATAAGCGGTTACAAGATATTCTCATAGCATAGGGATCTAGCTAACGATAACTAAATAGATGATCAATTGCTACCTTCATCGTTGACGATTTGTCTCATAGCAAGATCATACGGTTGGTCGGTTCAGTGTGATTATCATTCCGATAATCCACTCCTATAGTTGTATGACTTATACAAAGTCCATGATCAGGAAAACACGATCATCGAACAATAAGATATGCTAGTCTTAGAGACAAGACCAAGAACTCTTTTGTCCGTTCATATCTCTACACGTGTATCGGAGGTTTTCCTCTTGCATACTTTGTATTTGCTATACAAGTACCCAATACAGTTGTAGCATAAAGATATAAACATTAATAATAAACATGGAGATAAATAATAAACTTAATTATTATAGTCTCTAGGGCATATCTCCAACAGTCTCCCACTTGCGCTAGAAACAATAATGATTCTAGTTAGCATGATGACATGGCACCAAATGGAACTAAGGTGCCACTCACGCTTTCGCATGCGGATCTGAAACTGTGTCCTTAACTTTGATCTAACCAAAGTTCATAAACTTGTTTATCTCCTCACATGCCAAACTTGACTATGTAAGTCGGATTTATTAGGAATTGGATATGGGCTTTCCGGTTCCGTAGTAGCATTAATAATATCCGGTTGATATTATCATACCATCTATTGAAACCTCACCTGAGTAATGACTCATCCAATATCTTGCTTATCATGACGTCTCACATCAATGATACAACTATCCTCGATAGATAAACTATCTTTGTTGTAGAAACCACTCATAAGATACATGTGTTTTTGATAAAATCAAAACACCTAGTATTTATCAATTGAAAAAACATTTATCAGAATAAATTTGATTTCATAATTCCACCACAAATATGTATACGAGTAACTTCTCAATACACACTATTTGAAGCTTTACAAAATCCACCTTGTTGGTTTTTCCTTTTTGTAATCTCACCATCAGGTTCTTTTACCAAACCTTTTTATGATCAATTACAATCTTAATTAACTGCTCTTATGAGAATATTCCTTTTAAAGAATTTCTCATTAACGCCGGTGGCAAAACTTTACAAAAGTTTAGCACTTTGGAAACTTTCCGGCTTTATGTACTATATATAGCAATGAGATAAGCAAAATCACATTAAATATGATTTGATCTTATTCCTCTCTATTCGCTCATCCAGGACTACGAAGGTCAAGGTATCTCGCAAATATCACGCTATGAATTCTTGATCAAATTTCTTTGACTCAAGACACAATTCGAAATTACCTTTCAGAATTGCACTTTAGCACATTCATACTCATGTTTATTAAATTCTATCTTATAGACAAAACTTTAATAAGACATTTTCCGACCTTTTATTTAAACTCTTTAAATCACGAGATTTATATATTTATTAATTCGGCCCAGCCTTATTCAATAAATATAATATCAGCTCCCACTGTCTTTAAGTCCCTTCGATTTATATAATGAAAATAATAAATTTTTACTCATTAATACGACTGACTTCAAACATTCATAATACAATTATCTAGATTATTTTAATAATCCAAACTAATTATCCTTAGCAATAATATTGCTACTTTAGTTCAATAACAGCATCAAGCAATTGATATGAAAAGTATTGCAACTTCTCACTATCAGTTATTCGTCCTTGATAAAACAATTTTAATCAAGACTAGCTCTATGAATATTAGATATTCATATCTGTCCTTCCTTTATGAAATATTCATGCACATGATTTTACATCACATCCAAACTACTCTCAAGATTGGATCTTGGAGTCTCATGAATTTTTCTTGAACTTCTTTTCATGACATATGCCGTTATTAATGAATGTTCTTTATTCTGTTTGTAATTGTTTTGGTTATATCATGTTCCTGGACATTTAAATAATTTCAATCACCTAGTGATTTAATCATCAAATTCCTCACATGACCTTTTAATACTTAATTCGAACCATGTATAACTTACATGTATTCCTGGACAAAGTAATGATATGGAAACATTTGCATGTTTACCCTTCTCATTCTAACACTTGCCCAAAGACTCCCATCCTTAATTTAGTATTATGATTTCCACTCTCTCTTCGTGAGAAGACACTTTTCTCCAATTCTAAAGTCAACAAGCATTTAGAATTATGTGTGGAAGTCACTTGCCAAAATAACAATTTTGGACTTTTGCAAAACATATTTTCAATTCGAATTCAAACTTGAAATACACAATTGAAAATTGGAACTTACTATCAAAATAACTCTAAGTTAAAATTGATATAGGTCCCCGGAATACAAACAAAATATTCTATTTACTTTAGTGGGTAATTTGGAATACTAATTTCACAACACATTGAGCAAGACATTATAACATTTCCTTTTAATCTTTGTCTTGCAAAAGATTTTATTACCATGATGATTTCGAGTTACCAAAATCCATCACAAGTAATTTGACTAAGGAAAAACATTCCTTTGTCAGCAATGTTACAATATTTTTATTAAATCCTTTTCTTTCACTTTAATCAAATTCCTTTGATTCCTTTATTTGATTCTCACACTCTCCCACTGAATTATATGAAACATTGAAACTTCAATAATTTCATTAACTCTATCTCATTCATATTAAGTCTTCAATAGAATTGAATTAATGGGTAGATTCCACTCCTTTATGTAAACCTCGAAATTTACTAGTCCCTAGCACTTTGCCAAATTCGAGTCTACTAAATGCCCAGCATTTTGTGGATTTCGATTTTCATCAAATGCCTAGCACTTTATGAATTTCGAATTTCTCCAAGTGTATGACATTTTGTGATTTTAGTTTTATCCATTTAATTTAGAGATAACTTTAAGAGTCTCAAAGAGAACCAACGAAAAGTATAACTCCAAATTAAAGATTAAACTAACTTTAATTATTACTCAAAACTTTAAGTAACAACTTGAATCAAAATAATAAAGACTTAACAAACAAATAATTAATGACATAACATAATAAAGAAGATATAAACTTTGAATTTCCAAACTTGGAATTCCCACACATACTTTATAATTCGAACAATGACTGGTTCCAGAATCTAAAATATTCATACATAATAATCAAACTGAAAATAACTCTTATTTAAAGTTCTAGTGTAAATCTTCTTCATTGACTTGGATTGAAGACATAGTGGTGATCATCACTTCTGTAGTGCTTTCTTTCCCCACTTCCTCCAATTCTTCTTGAATCTCTTGGCTCTTTTCCTTTCCACACTGCAATCATGCAATATGAAAAATTTTAGTATTAAATACCAAAATATATTCGAGTCAAGATTATGTCAATAATCTGTGTATAACTCTTATACCTTTTGTGGATTTTCCACTTGTCTTGCAAGATGGTTGTAGCCATCAAGTGATGCACATAGATATCCATCTCTGGCAATAAGAGCATGTCGAAGACCTCATTGACTGTCTTCTCAACTCCCATAAATTCATAGCACGCCACAAAGGCATAGTAGTATGATGGTAGTGATCTGAGAAGTGTGTCAACTGCTTGCTTTTCTGGAATTGGTTTCCCAATGTCCTTAAGCTTCCCTAGTATCTTGCAGAACTTTTATTTTTGCTCCCTCATCGAGCCATCGCTCGATAGTTTGCAATTACTAAGTTCCACATTGAATTTGTATATGCCAAGACACATCTGACTTGAGAATCGAGCTTTCAACGCTTCCATAAGACGGAAGGGGCGATAGTACGGATACAAATCGCTAAGCTCAAAACTCATCTTGTCTAGCATAACCAATCCAGCTTGATACTCATCTTCTCCCATAGGAGAATAGTCATCTTCTCCTTCCGGAACAGGTGTATCCAGAATATGCTCTAAACCGCGTCTCCTGAGATTTTCTCTCAGTCCGTGAAGCCAATCCGCAAAGATCACGCTTCCCACAGTCAATTTTCCTAACAAGTCTTCTTCATAAATCTTTTCAACGGGATCTATTTTCTACAACAAAACAAGTTATTTTAGACTTCTAGTTTATTACTAATTTTAATGCACTACTTTAATTCAATCAAACATGAATCCAAGATATGCTCCCACTAAGTCCAATAATCCTCTTGATTGGCACTAAGTGATTCAGGATCCGATTGCCCTACGAAGCAAGCATGGATACATGTCATGTCCGTCGGCCAACTCCTGTTCGTCTTTCGACGGATGTGTTCCGAACTCATATCTGTGTATGCCTGGATGTCAAGACAACCAACCGACACTGGCTGCTGGAACGGTTCACGCCCGCCTCCCGAACCCTTGGTACACATTACCCCTGGATACAGGTCGCACGGCAACAAGCATCCGGTTTGATGGTGCCACGGTTGGTAAGAACACGATCTCCTTGATTTTATTTGAGGATTCACCCTAATAAACGACTACTGCGCAATCAAGGTGCAAACAACAAAGGATAAACATCACAGACAATTAATAATAATTCATGTGCTTTGGTATAGCCTTTGTTATTCCTCGGAAGTCCTCGGCGCTCGTCCTTGAGGATCACCATCTTCATCGTTCCCGGTCATGGCAAAATTCCCGAAGGAAAATTACCATATCCAAAAACTCGCCAAGTACACATCACCGGCTCCATCGCCGGCGCCTCCTCCCGGTTTCCGCGACGAACTCTTCTTCGCTTGATTGTCGATGACGAACTCGATCAATTGTTTTGGCTCCCACCATCATGTTAAAACACCGTAAAAAAATGGCTATACCAAAACACATGCACACAATCCTGCAAAACCAAGTTAGACGTATCTAACGCTTGTTTGCATGTTTACGTGGCTTTGTAGGCTCTACGGAATTACCGTCACTACCTACGTATTGAAGCACGTTTAGGCTAGTTGCTAGATTAACATTGCGGGTGATTGAGATCCCAACATTACGAAAACGTTGCAGAACCCTAATCTAAACGATCACATGTGCGCGTGACCCCCGTGAGGCGTCCAACCCTCAGGCCCAGTCCGTATATACATCAACGTCCACAGCTAAGGGTATAGACCCGAAGCTACTAAAGCACATCGTTGGTGCCAACAAGCATACTAGGAGCAGCCGGAAGGTCCGTGGATAGCCAGAAGTTCGTAAAGATCTTGCCAATACTGCCATGGAATATGATGTACAACTTTTTGGGAAGCAACTACAATAAACTTAATGCAAGAACCATGCAATGCTCACACCAACTGGTGCTCTAGATCAAATCATACCAACGCATAGATCGTCTCTGATACTACTATTGGGTTGCGGGGAAAACTTTTAAAATTTATCCGTAACCTTACCGCCAAGATCTATTCTATGAAGATATGCTGCACCCCATAATGCGATGATCAAGATACTTACAAACACGCTTGCGAAAGATCTTGTGTTTGTCGAAGTAGATGTCGGTGTAGCCTGTTGAAGAATCTCACGTCCACGCCGGGAGGTGAGATTGTTGTCGTACATCGACGATGATGTAGACCTTGATGAAGTTGTACGGTCCTCCAAGGAACTCGCTTGCACGAATCCCGCTCTAGCGTTATCCACACATACACCGTGTCAACCCACCCCGTGCGTTCACCGCCTAGCTACTAGTATGTGGTGAAGAGAGACAGCCTTGCGGCGTAGTTTAGGTGGTAGATCTAATCAACTAGATTAGATCTATATGAGAGGATTAGAGACATCTAATTCTCAACACATGAGATCTACAAGAGAGAGAGAACTTGCACGGAGGCAAACTTGTGTGTCAAACCCTAAGGGCTTGGGGTTGCTTATAAAGGAGGCCAAGGGGTGGAGGGACTTGGGGAAGGGTTCCCCTTTGGGCCGGCCGGCCGAGGAAGGGAGGGAGGAGTCCCTCCCCTTCCCCAACTCGGATTGGGAGGAGGAGTAGGACTCTTCCCTCCCAAACCTGCCAAACCAAACAAGGAAGGGGGGAGGAGACCCTCCCCCACCCCAACTCGGATTGGGTGGAGGAGTTGGACTCCTCCCCCCCAAACCGCCTTACTCCACCGCCGCCGCCCCATGGTGGGGCCCGCCCTAGGCCGTTGCCCTAGCCGCCGGGGGGGAGTTCCCGCCCAACTCGGACTCGGCCCCTCCCCCACATACCATGTGGGTGCGGCTGCCTTGTGGGCCCCATGGGCCCACTTGGCAGCCCCCTTTTATTGGGCTCCAAATAAAATCCTTTATTTATATTTTCCAATATAATTAATCAAATAAATAATTAATTGTTTTGTCTAATTAATTCCTAAATGAATATTTCCTTTTACAGAAAATTCCCGGACTTAATTACTTATCATATAACTCATATTTATATGAACCGGGATACCTAGTATCCGCCAACAAAACCATCGGAACAATATTTCCTTCTTTATAAGCACTCAGATTAAATCCGCTGATGATAGAAAACATTCTATCATCCCGGGACATTAGATGTCCGCATTCTCTCTAACTTATAATTCACCGGAACAAGTCCCAGTGACATCGGAGCTACTCCGACACAATCTCATTCCCACTAAAACTACATCTTTACTCTCAATCAAAGATTGACCTACAGCTTAAGTGTGTGACCCGAAAGGTTCAGCAAACACAAAGTATTATTTGGGAGCTTACCAAACAATAACCAGCAGTGGGTTAGGCATTCGTACTGGAACCCTTGTGTTGCGAATGAACAACAGAACCTGTGCGTTACTCATTACACTTAATCCCCTTACGTACACGATACCAATGATATCTCGAGATTGAGACAATGTGCTCTAGTGTGATCAGACCCTTCGATCATAACACATATTATTCTCGTACCAATATCATTCTCTTTTCTCGTTCCGTATATATGTTGTCCCGTGATAAATCACGCTTGTGTCTGGCCAGACGATTGGGTGACAACAATAATACTGAGATGGCCAAGAGGATGTATCTCTCCATCGCCTGGAGGAGTAAGTGCCATTCTTGAACGATCTCTGTTCCAATACATTGTCCTAGTTCAAGCCCAAAAGCCACCTATCATAGTCCCATGTTACTGCAGGACGTTTGGTGGAAATCAAAGCTCGAGTGTCGAATAAGCGGTTACAAGATATTCTCATAGCATAGAGATCTAGCTAACGATAACTAAATAGATGATCAATTGCTACCTTCATCGTTGACGATTTGTCTCATAGCAAGATCATACGGTTGGTCGGTTCAGTGCGATTATCATTCCGATAATCCACTCCTTAGCTATAATTGTATGACTTATACAAAGTCCATGATCAGGAAAACACGATCATTGAACAACAAGATAGGCTACTCTTAGAGACAAGACCAGGAACTCTTTTACCGTTCATATCTCTACACATGTATCGGAGGTTTTCCTCTTGCATACTTTGTATTTGCTATACAAGTACCCAATACAGTTGTAGCATAAAGATATAAACATTAATAATAAACATGGAGATAAATAATAAACTTAATTATTATTGTCTCTAGGGCATATCTCCAACAGTCTCCCACTTGCGCTAGAAACAATAATGATTCTAGTTAGCATGATGACATGGCACCAAATGGAACTAAGGTGCTACTCACATGGCATGGCACCAAATGGAACTAATGTACAGAGGAGCATCTGCTATAGATTTTTAGTGGTTAAATCTGAGATAGCCGATATGCATGTTGATACTATTTTCGAATCTCGTGATGCAACATATTTTGAGAACATCTTTCCTATGAAGGATATGCATAGCATTGCTAGAATTTCTTCTGAGATAGTTGCTGAACCTAGTACATCTGCTGATCATTCTGAACAACCACATGTTGAGGAAGTCCTTGAGAAGGATGACAATGAATCAGCTCCCAAGAGGAGCAAGAGACAGAGGACTGAAAAATCCTTTGGTGATGATTTCATTGTGTACCTTGTGGACAATACTCCCACGTCCATTGTAGAGGCATTTGCATCTCCTGATGCTGATGACTGGAAAGAAGTTGTCCATAATGAGATGGACTCGATTCTTTCTAATGGAACTTGGGAATTATCTGAATGACCCTACGGTTGCAAACCGGTGGGTTGTAAGTGGGTGTTCAAGAAGAAGCTAAGGCCTGATGGTACTATTGAGAAGTACAAGGCAAGGCTTGTGGCCAAGGGCTACACCCAGCGCGAAGGCAAAGATTATTTTGACACTTATTCACCTGTTGCTCGACTTACCACCATTCATGTACTACTTTCCCTGCCTGCCTCCTATAACCTCTTCGTTCATCAAATGGATGTGAAGACAGCTTTCCTTAACGGAGAGTTGGAAGAGGAAATTTATATGGATCAGCCTGATGGGTTTGTGGTAAAAGGTGAAGAGAGAAAGGTGTGCAAATTGTTAAAATCTTTGTATGGGCTGAAGCAAGCACCTAAGCAATGGCATGAGAAGTTTGACACAACTTTAACTTCTGCAGGCTTTGCCATTAATGAGGCTGATAGGTGTGTATATTATCGCCATGGTGGGGGCGATAGCGTTATATTATGCTTCTATCCCGAGTCTACTCCATCCCGTAGTCTACTCCATCCCGAGTGCCGGCGTGCACCGGCGTTTGGGAGAGCAGGTCTCCAGAACCACTCGCCTTTGTGATCCTGTACGGGAGAGGGCGAATTAGGTTTTTGGGAAGCGCTTCGCGCGACTGCTCGCTGCTTCCACCACGGGTCGTCTCCCGAACAAGTCTGGCGGTGCTGCGTACCGCCGCCTCAAGCGTCGTATTCTTCGACCTGTCTTCACCAACATCTTCATCAACGACATCGCCGCCGATTTCGCTACGGTGAACCTGTCTATGGAAACTGCTGCTGCATCTACAACCGTTCGGTATGTGTGGCATAGACCGAACTGTTTTACTATGTATATGTCGGCGTATCTGTTGCTATTGTTCATGTTAATTAGTACATCTAGTATGTTTGTGTTTAACATGTTAATAGCTGCGTTAGTCATGTTTAATATTCTGAAATTAATCATGAAATTATTGCCTAATTTTCCAACATCGAACACGGGATCATTTAACCAACTCTATCTCCCCGAGAAGAAATCAAGCATGGTAACATTAGAGCATGAGCAATGGTTCAGACGGCTACCGTCTATACTACTCCACTAGGGGAATGAGTGCGGCCTCCGCCGCCCCGGTGGGCTGAAATTTTGAATTATTCAATCAGGAAAACGTTGAAATTCATAAATTGCCCGCGTTTCGAAAATTGTTCAAGTGGGCTAAAATTTTGAATTATTCAGTCAGGAAAACGTTGAAATTCATAAATTGCCCGCATTTCGAGAATTGTTCAAATTCGGAAGTCAGCTAGTTTTTGAATAGCTTAATGCATTTGAATCCCTTTTGACGTATACGAAATACACAAATTTGGAAGGCACATGGAAATTTGAAATTTGAATGTTGGTCGTGCATATTTATTTTTGTGTCACCACGTTGACATGCTTGTCATTTTTTTTTGTAGACATATCTAAAATTAGTGGTGTACATTATGTATAATTTTTTCAAAATTGTATGAGTAATTTGGGGTCCTTAAAAAAAAGGAAAACTGACAGGGCGGGCCCACTGTGACGTCGTTGCTCTGCTAGGGCAAGGGTAGTAGTAAGTAATAAAGGTAAAGACAGTAAGGTATAGCTACAATGGGCTTGGGGACTGAGTCTTTATCAACATTAAAAAAAGGCCATTACGTCGGCTTAGTCAAAGCACAACGTAATGCCCGGGGACTAGTATGTACATAAAGACGGAATATTTACCTGCATCATGGCCTTCAAGGCTTTGTAGCTCTTCTTCATTGTGACGTACAGCTCGTCACAATTATCTTCCAGATTCAAGATGGTCAATGTCTGGCCAACTGGCCTTAGCTTCGGAGGCGGCTCGTTACGCTCCTTCTCATCGGCAAGCATGGCGGCGATGTTGGGTAAGATGTACCCCTCGTCGTCAAAAAGCTCTTGTTTCACCATGTTGCGGATAGCTTCACGAGTGATGGGCTCGTTCGGCCCTTCTGACTGAATTACCGCCGCCTTCCCGGCAGCGGCAGCCCTGGCCAACTTTTCAGTTTCCGTCTTATCAGGAAAGACGGCTGAGTCCAGATCTATATGATGATCCTCAGATGGGCCTGGGGATGTCTCTTGTTGAACGGAGGGAGTGGGGGGAGCGATGGCTGGAGAAGGCTCAGTCTTCTTTTGCCTGGAAGAAATTACTTTCTTCCTCTTGAGAGGTGCAGTTGGCTTGATCCTGCGAATCACATACAAAATAAGATAACATTCATAGACATTGTTCGCCTTACTACAGAAATTGAGGTTCGGCTTACTTCTGTACTTGAGCATTGAAGGCCGCATCCTCATCGTCCTCAATGTCGAGCACTTCGGCATTAACAGGGATGGCTTTCTCACGCTTCCGTCTTTCTGCTGCTGAAGTTGCTGCAGTAGCTCCTGAAGCCTTTTGTTTCCGAGTCTTTGGGGGCTTGGGTGCCGCTTCAGGCACGTAAAACAAAGGAGCCAGCAGATTATCCGGCAAAAGGGCGAGCTGAAATCAAAAGTGGTGTTAGTAAGGCAAACATTGTGGAAGTGTAAAAACAGTAACGGTAAATGCCTTACCTTGGGAGCCGGGTTGGCGGCTGTGTACATAGGACGCTGCTCTGTGAGCTGGATCCTTTACTTGGCAATCCTATTAAAGCGATACACGAGGGCGTCGTGCGTAAGGTCGCTCTCACTAACACGGAGGGGATCTTTCTTCTGGTCCGTGTAGTGGCACAAGAGGCCTTTGCGATCTTTCAAAGGCTGGATTCGCCTTGACAACCAACATAGGATGGTGTCTGCGCCCGTGAGTTTGGGCACAGCAGTCTTTGTTAAGTACTCAATCCTCCTTTGCATGCGACGGAGGTTGTCAGGAAGGACCTTCAGCGGTTTTTCGCCCCAAGAAAGGCGGGGCTCCGCAGGCAAAGGAGAAAAGCGAGGAAGTCCTATGTCTTTGCCTACTGGCGCCATGTCTTTGCAGTAGAAGAAGGAGCTATTCCAGCCTTTAATGGAATCTATTTTTGGCGCCTTAGGATACCAGTCTCTGCCTCTACGAAGGTTGATGCTAACTGTTCCTAAGGAAAGCAGTTCTTCCTTCTCTGTTTGGCGCTTGCAAGTAAAGCAGTACTTGAAGAATTCTAAGCTAGGCTCTATGCCTAAGTATCCTTCGAATAAGGCCATAAAGCTAGCTATGTACAAGATACTATTGGGGCCTACGCTATGAGGCTGAATGCCATAGTAGTCTAAGACGGATTGGAAAAAAGGATGCGGAGGCAAAGACAAACCGCGGAGGAGATGTGAGACGAGGAGCACTCGTTCATCGCCGGCGGGATCTGGAGCAGGGTGGCCGTACGCTGACCGCCAGTGGCAGTTCTCCTTTGGTGGGAGGATGCCCTCCTTTTGCAGCTGCGTGAAGTCCGCGTCGGTGATGGTGGAAGCTGCCCAGTTGCGGGATGATGCTTCCTCTCCCTCCTCCTCTGCCTCCGCCGCATCGCCCTCGTCGGAGGGCTGGGCATTCTTCTCTGCTTCGATGGAGATGGCCGCAGAACTTGTCGCCGCTGCCGCGCGAGATGCAGATGCATCCGCGGGGCTCGATCCCCTCATGGCCAGATCTTGTCCCGCCGTCGCCGCCGACGCCGCCGCCGTTGCCGCTCCCGCGGTCGCATCGGAGCTCTCCATGGGTGGGTGCGCAGGTGGTGGTGGTGGAGCTCGCCGGAGTTCAGATGGGATGGGCGCGAGGAGGAAGATGAACAGAGAAATGGATCGGATGGAATAATGAAGAAAATATGTCTCCTTATATGGGGGAGGTGCGCCGCGATTAGTGCGGTGGCACAACGACCGCGCGATTTTCGCCACGCGTCTCGTAACGGTCAGATAGTGGGTATCTTCCCCCTGACGCCTCGGAGATCGTGTGCGGAAAAATAGCGATGATGGCGTCACAACGTCTCTTTGCTTGTCCAAACTGTCGTGGACTGGCTTTGACTGTGATGACAAGACTCGACGCTGACAGAATCTTTCTGCCAGATTATTCAAAGTGCAGGAGAGTTCGGCTTAATCCTTAAGGCAGACTGAACGTCTCATTTTGGAATGCTCCAAGCTCTTCTGTCCGCCTTTCACAAAGGCGAAAGTCCGTGTCTTACAAAGACGAAAAACGAAGAACTTAAACCTTTCCGGGGACTACTGTGGAGGTTATGCCGAACGGGTATACCTGCCACGGTGGATAAAACCTGGCCCACCAAGGAGGCCCATCAGCTAAAGCCGGAGGGCTTAATGGAGAAGGCCTCATGGGCTTAGGCGCAAGGGTAAGCACTGGGCCGGCTTAGTGAAGTTCAAGACGAAGGCCAGACCGTGTTCGCCTTAGGGAGCAAGTTAGGGTTTGTTACCGTGTTAGTCTAGGACTCGTGATCTATGTCGGTTAAGGCTTTCCTTGTAGGGGAAGGCCTGGCGCCTTTATAAGCCAGCCTTCCAGCAGCCTTAGGGCATGCATACAATCTCATTGTAACCTGTACACATATTCTCCTTGAGTGAATTATAGCAGCACGTAGGATCTCCAGATCCGAAGCTGGGTAAGATCATGTGTGCAATCCCGTCACTGAAACCCTCTACGTTCTTCCCCACCTCCTCTACGGTACGTATGAATCCATATAGTAGTTCCGCGTTACCAATACCTCGACAGTTGGCGCCCACCGTGGGGCCCAAGGCGGCGGGAGTTTTGTTTCAGGCGGGAGCATTAGGCGAGATCGGCAAGACTATGGCATTTGGTCGCGCCCGCATCATCAACAACTTTGGGTGCATCGAAGACAACGGGTCCTACGTCCCAGCAAACGACGCACTTGTGTCAAGCTTCGTCGTCCCCTTCGGCACCATCAACATCTTCATGGGTTTTACGGCTGAGGCGTATGGATTCCCCAGGGGATCCGCCGCCTTTTGGCCCACCCACCACCCCATCGATTATGCAATCGAGCAACAACACAGATCGGATCAGGCCTTTGTCTATCGCGATCTGAGTGACTCTGATACCCAAAGCGATTCTGACTCCAGCTCTTATGAGCTTATGGAGCCCGCCTCTCGCTTTGTCGGTGTCATTGACGCGTCTGGCCCCAAGCCGGCCGAATCTGACCCTGAGTCAATATTACCTGCCTTACAGACAGGAGCTGACTCAGAAGCCGGATCTGATGGCACCGCTCCAATGGCGGAAGATTCAGATCTCGATGAGCATAAGGAGGAAGACTTTGCAGCACAGGTTGCCGCGCGAGGCTATGGCTCATCCGATCCAAACGAAGTCTTAATGACTTTCCCGGCACAGATAGCTATGGAGGATGGTGCGGCCGCGGCTAAGCCAGACGAGGCTGAAGTTTCCTCTAGCATCAAACACATTGGTGACAAGGCGGAAAAGCCAGAGGATGTGCTGGACCCTAAAGGGCCTCCCCCGGCTACGCCTATTGAAGAAGACCTGGAACGGTCAAAGGAGGAACACATGCGCGGATTGGAGCTCCTCAAAACACCTTTGGGACCAAATCCAACCGCGGCTGAACTTGAGGAAAGACGGAAAGCGCTCCTGGCTGAGACTGAAGTCAACATCAAGTATAAGTTGTCCCTCCTGAACAAGGAAAAAGAGTTAATCCTAGTTGGAAAGGCTCTAAAAGAGGAAGAGTACCAGCGTGAGCGCGATGTTGAGAAATTCCGCAAAATACGAAGTATACGTGACCCTCTTCTGCATCGGGATCTGCAGGGAAACTTCGAGAAGACTTCTGCCCAAAAGCCTTTAAAGCCTTGGCAGAAATACTCTTTCAGAGTTAACCCTGATGGAGTCATATTCTTCTCCACCCCGGTCAAAAACTTAGAGGCGGCCAGGGAAATCATGGGAGACGAAGCAGTCCCAATTGAAGAGCGCCACCATTATTCTAAAACTAGCAAGGTGGCCCTCGCAAATGCGAGGGCACTAACTGAATGTGTCTAATAACTTTCTATGGTTCCATGGAAACTTACGTCATGCAATCAGAAATAAAATTTCACTTGAGCGGCATAAATATTTAATGATTTTATTTAATGTTACATTGGCCTGAGGTTAAAACTCATATAATGCAAACACTTTTTTTGATCCATTTATATAAATTTGTCTGTAAATAATGATTTCTTACTCGGAGGACCTATATGAGAGTTGGTAAGACCAATTAGTTATGATCTTCAGATCTTGTATCATAAACATACATCAGATTAAATACTCAATATACAACACTCTAATAATTCGATTTGATGTATGTATAACAATTTTAAGGTTTAGTTAAACTTTAATTGGACACCCCATATTATATGCTTGTGCAGTTGTAAGGTAATTACATTAAGATTTTTCATCTTATGTTGTGTGAATCTTTCCTCATTACTCGCTTATCTATTTTAATATTTACATGCTTCATTTTTAAAATCTAAAATATGGCGCGTTTTAGACACATAAACCATTACCAAGATTTAAATCTGAATTACTAATAATATATTACGAATTATTAAATTGCAAAAAATATATTTTGTGCTCAAATGTTACGATGCAATTTTTGTAATGTCTGCAATATTCTATAATGTGATATGTACTAACGCAAAGGTATCGATATTCTTATCTATTTTCTAGCCTTTGATCCATTTGTGCTACATTTCATTTATGTATATGTTGTATTATAGAACCCAACTAAGCGGACATATTAATTAACTTTACTCGGTTTTATTGTTTAACATGCTCAGATGACATTTGTTTCAATCGCCATATCGTATCCAACATCATAACACCACAATAATTTAGGGCATTTATTTGACTCATAAGACTAAACAATGTCGAATTTAGTGGTACATTCTGTTTAACTCCAACAAATAATAAATCGTGTTGATTGACACATACAAACATATTTTTTGCTACTTGGTCATGGTCAATGGGCGCAAATTTGTGTACATGAACAATATGGTATCGATATCGCTCCACTATACTTTGACCACACATTTATATAATTCGGCACATTTTTATGTAATGGATTAAGATTCAAATCATGTGTCCCAGGGATGGTGTCCTAGTATAAAACCTGGGTTTCTGTTTTTTAGTTTGTCGCTCCTCAGGAATTTCATAAGTTGTTGATAGCATCGATTTTAATGAAGCTTAGTTTTTTGTAGCAAATTAATCTCCGTACATAACCATCAGCAACTACTATTTTACAAATATTTACAACTTACAATACATTCATATAAACTTAGTTATATGTTAATTAATCTTGCAATGCGTGAGACAAAATATAATCTTCACCTCCTTAATGAGCACGGGAAGAGTCCCGACCGCCCGGCCAATGGCACCGAGGCAAGCTGTGGCGACGCTCATGAGGAGACGTTGCGGCAGCGGTCGGCGACGCCAATCAACCGCCGGCGCATCCGCAATGTAATGGCGTTTGGCTGGCCGGTCATTGCTGTGCCATACCCATGCTGCACACCAAGGATATAGTTTTGATCGATTGGTGGATGGCCAGACTTGCCGTCCAAAAGCTGCACAATTTTAGTAGGTGGAATAGAATGCATGGATCAGCCTTTTTGGGACATGTACGTATTGTACATGGTCTTCTCACACGGACGTGGACCCTTAATTCCCGATTTTTTTTTTTGAAAACTACCGATCAGTTTTTTAAGTGTACCACATTGACACGTAACTTGTGTACTATTTAACCTGAACCATCGTGTAACGCAACTATTTATTTAAATCCGAACCATCAATTCTATATCTAACTGTCAAAATTAATTGAGATGATGTGGATTAATGTGATGGCTCTATTAGCTAACTCATTTTGCTTTTAGTATATAATAGATTGTGTACATGAACAATATGGTATCGATATCGCTCCACTATACTTTGACCACACATTTATATAATTCGGCACATTTTTATGTAATGGATTAAGATTCAAATCATGTGTCCCAGGGATGGTGTCCTAGTATAAAACCTGGGGTTTCTGTTTTTAGTTTGTCGCTCCTCAGGAATTTCATAAGTTGTTGATAGCATCGATTTTAATGAAGCTTAGTTTTTTGTAGCAAATTAATCTCCGTACATAACCATCAGCAACTACTATTTTACAAATATTTACAACTTACAATACATTCATATAAACTTAGTTATATGTTAATTAATCTTGCAATGCGTGAGACAAAATATAATCTTCACCTCCTTAATGAGCACGGGAAGAGTCCCGACCGCCCGGCCAATGGCACCGAGGCAAGCTGTGGCGACGCTCATGAGGAGACGTTGCGGCAGCGGTCGGCGACGCCAATCAACCGCCGGCGCATCCGCAATGTAATGGCGTTTGGCTGGCCGGTCATTGCTGTGCCATACCCATGCTGCACACCAAGGATATAGTTTTGATCGATTGGTGGATGGCCAGACTTGCCGTCCAAAAGCTGCACAATTTTAGTAGGTGGAATAGAATGCATGGATCAGCCTTTTTGGGACATGTACGTATTGTACATGGTCTTCTCACACGGACGTGGACCCTTAATTCCCGATTTTTTTTTTTTGAAAACTACCGATCAGTTTTTTAAGTGTACCACATTGACACGTAACTTGTGTACTATTTAACCTGAACCATCGTGTAACGCAACTATTTATTTAAATCCGAACCATCAATTCTATATCTAACTGTCAAAATTAATTGAGATGATGTGGATTAATGTGATGGCTCTATTAGCTAACTCATTTTGCTTTTAGTATATAATAGATGCTCATCGAAAAGGCGGTAGAGCAGCAGGCTAAGGCGGACTCAAACTCAAAACTGGCGGACGACACGCGTCTTTGCAAGACAGCCGTTGCCGGCGGTGGGGATCCAGAGGAACCAGCTGGTTCCAGTAGCCGTCGCTATAGTGACAAAGGCAAGGACGACCACCGGCAAAAGGATAACACACGCCATAAGAAGAATGATCCGCCTCGCCGTGAAAGAGATCAAGACAAGGGAAGGACGCACGGCGTGGGAGTGACCGGCTTAACATGCCACCTCCGCCCGCAGCACGGGCAAGAGACGAAGGAAATAGGGGCAACAGAGATCCGCCTCAAAGGCGATCTCGCTCCCGCTCCCCTCATCGCCAAAGCCGTCAGGAGGAGCCAAGGCGTAGCCAATCCAACAAAGGGCCAGCCAGGGAAAACACTCATATCTCAGACGCCCGCATCCGTCTCGATGAGATTAAAGCGGCCAAAGAGGAGTCTTACCTGGGCCCTGTGTGCTTTGGACCGGCGATTCGCAAGGTGCAACTCCCATCCTCGCTAGGCAATGTCAAGAAAATTGTGGACAAGTACAATGGCATTGACAAACCGGACATATGGCTGCCTGATTACATCCACGCCGTTGGTATTAATGACGGTGATTACAATGCAGCTGTACGTTTTCTTCCACTCATGTTGGAGGGAACGGCCCGGTTGTGGATCGACACTTTGCCAGAAAAGAGTATCCACAATTGGCAAGACATGCAGAAAACATTCATGCAACACTTCTCATGCACATACAAACGTCCAAAGGCTTACTCAGATCTACTAAAGTGCGCTCAAGTGGAGGGGGAGTCAAGCAGAGCTTTCATAGCTCGATGGACAGAGACAAAGAATGCATGCGAAGACGTTTCTGAGATCCAGGCCATACATGCTTTTATGAACAGCCTGAAGAAAGGCAACATGATGAGATATATGTTAGCCAGCCAAAACATCAAACACCTCGGCGAGCTCTTAGACAGCGCGAACAATTACGCTGCAGCAGAAGACGACGCTCGAGCTGACGACGGCGATCTGCGCATGGACATAGCTGTTAACCCGGAAAAGCGAAACAACAATCAAAGCCGGAAAAAGAAGGAAGCCAACGATGCGCCAGGACCATCAAAGGAGGTAGCCTTTGCCAATAAGAAGGGTGGCCAGAGCGGGGCTAGCAGATGGCAGAAGAAGAGCGATGACAGTCAAGGGTCAAGACCCATTAAAATCACCTATGACGACATCAAAGATGAACCTTGTGCCCATCATAGCAAGCTTGGCAAATGCACCCATACCAACAGGCAGTGCCGCCTTAACGATGATATCAAGAAGGATCCGACGCTGGCTTCAAGGCAAAACAGTTCAAGCGCAAGAACCGTAAAGACAAGAAAGAGCAGAAGGACAACGAGGAAAGTGCTTCGGAGCCGGAAGATCAGGAGCCAAAGCACAAGAGGAGCAACAAGTTTCCAAGGGTCGAAACAAGCCTTGTCACTTTCCTTGCCACTCCTTCGGCCAAAAAGGAAAAGGCAGCCTGGAGGGAACTCAATGCCACTATGCCAGCGGTTCCCCAGTATCTCAACTGGTCCGAGCACCCCATTACATGGGACCGCAACGATCATCCTGATCATATTCCACAGAACCCAGGGAATTACGCGCTCGTTGTAAACCCAATTGTGCAGCAATGCAGGCTTTCTAAGGTGCTTATGGATGGAGGGAGTAGCATCAACATCCTCTATCTTGAAACCTTAAAGCGCATGCGCCTTTCTGAGACACAGCTAAAACATAGCACAGTCAAGTTTCACGGCATAGTGCCAGGCAGGCAGGCCAGTTCTATGGGAACAATCGTCTTAGACGTCACCTTCGGTGACGAAACAAACTATAGGACTGAGGAAGTTGCCTTTGAGGTGGTGGAATTCAAAAGTGCGTATCACGCAATCTTTGGCCGCCCAGCCTTTGCCAAATTCATGGCACGCCCGTGTTACATCTACAGCAAGCTCAAAATACCTGGACCAAACGGCGTCATCACGGTCAATGGCGACTTCAAGAAGGCGAAGGAATGCGAAGCAGGAAACGCCGTCTTAGCAGAAGCAGTCATCAGCAAGGAAGAGCTGGAGCAGTACAAGAAAGAAGTTAACACCAATGAAATGCCGGATGGTAAGAAGCCTCCTTGCGCCTCGGATGTCACTTTCAAGGCCAGCTCAAACTCGAAGAAGATCGTGCTGGACAACGCGATGCAAGCAAGACGACGAACATAGGCGCGGACCTCAGTGACGCATAGGAAGGCGCGCTCGTCAAGTTCCTCCGTGAGCAACGGGATATTTTTGCATGGTCACCATCAGACATGCCAGGAGTACCCCGGGAACTTGCCGAGCACAGCCTTAATGTCGCCAAAGGTGCCAAGCCAGTAAAACAAGGTCTTCGTCGCTTCGGTCCAGAGAAGAAGAAAGCAATAGGAAAAGAGGTAGCTCGGCTTAGTGCCGCTAATTTCATTAGAGAGGTTATCCACACAGATTGGCTAGCAAATCCTGTATTAGTACCTAAGAAGGACGTGAAAGACTTGCGCATGTGCATAGATTTCACCGGCTTAAACAAAGCCTGTCCTAAAGACCCCTTCGCATTGCCGCGAATTGATCAGGTCGTAGATGCTGTATCAGGTTCTGAATTACTATGCTTTTTGGACGCTTACTCTGGCTACCACCAAATTAAGATGAAGGAGTCTGACCAAATTAAGACTTCCTTCATCACACCTTTCGGAACGTTTTGCTACATAACTATGCCTTTCGGGCTTAAAAACGCTGGCTCAACGTACCAACGGTGCATACAACGTTGCCTACACGATCAAATAGGCCGCAATGTTCACGCTTATGTCGATGACATTGCCGTTATGTCGCGAAAACGCGGCGATCTCATCGTTGACCTTCAAGAAACCTTTGATAACTTAAGAAAATATAACATGAAGCTAAATCCGGGAAAATGCTTTTTTGGCGTCCCAGCAGGAAAACTTTTAGGCTTCATTGTTTCAGAAAGAGGTCTTGAGGTTAACCCAGAAAAGATTCGAGCTATCATGGACATCAAAAAGCCTACTTGTCTTAAAGATGTCCAAAGGCTCACAGGATCTGCAGCAGCTGTAAGCCGATTTATTAGTAGGCTTGGGGATAAAGCTTTACCCCTATACAGGTTGTTGAAGAAAACTAAGACGTTCGTCTGGACTGAAGAGGCAGATGCAGCCTTAGCACAGTTAAAAGACGCCTTAGTTTCAGCACCAATATTAGCGTCTCCTCTACCACAAGAGCCGATGCTACTTTACATGGCGGCTACCAACCTAGTTATTAGTGCAGTGGTTGTTGTTGAACGAAAGGAAGAGGGAAAGGAGCTACCGGAACAAAGGCCGGTATATTATATCAGCGAAGTCTTCTCCGAATCCAAACAACGATACCCTCACTATCAGAAGCTGGCTTATGGAGTTTTCTTCGCAGCCAGAAAATTACGCCATTATTTCCAAGAGCACCCAATCACGGTAGTCAGTAAGGCGCCATTGGGTGACATTATAAACAACACCGATGCCACTGGACGTGTGGCTAAGTGGGGAATTGAATTGGCAGCCTTCGACATCCAGTACAAGCCACGTACAGCCATCAAATCCCAGTCCTTAGCTGATTTCATCGCAGACTGGACAAAGCAATGGATGAACTTCCCCTCCCTGACGAGAATATTGGGTTATGCACTTTGACGGCTCCAAAATGTTGCAGGGATCGGGAGCTGGCGTGGTACTGAAGAACCCTAAAGGAGACAAGATGTGCTATGTCTTGCAGATACACTTCAATGCCACTAATAATGTTGCAGAATACGAGGCTCTGTTGCATGGATTGCACGTCGCAAAGGATTTGGGCATTAGCCGTCTTTTGTGCTATGGCGATTCAGACCTCGTTGTTCAACAATTAGAAGGGGCATGGGACGCGAAGAGCCCTACAATGGCTGAATACCGACGCACGGTAGACGAGTTTGGTCGGTGTTTTATCGGCTTAGAAGTCAAGCATATCAAAAGGGAGGAAAATGAAGCAGCGGACGCCTTAGCCAGAATGGGCTCGAAAAGATCGAAGGTGCCCTCCGATATATTTTTGGAGCACCTGTACGTGCCGTCTATTAAAGGCGGAGATGAGGATGACCCCATGGCTTCGCAGTCTGTTTCCGTCATGCTGGTGAAGCCAGATGGACACAGCCCTACATAAATTTCCTCCTTAACAAGGAAGAGCCAGAGGATGAAGTATTAAGGCGGCAAGTTGTGCGCAGAGCTAAGGCATACACAATAATAAATGGAGAGCTATACAAGCGGAGTACCACAGGTGTATATCAACGATGCGTTTCGCCGGAAGAAGGACAGGAGATACTAGAAGAGATCCATGGTGGATGTTGCGGTCATCATGCCTCTGCCCGAGCAATTGTCGCCAAAGCTTTTAGACATGGATTCTACTGGCTCACAGCAAAGCAAGACGCAGAAGAACTCGTCAAGAAATGCGTTGGATGCCAAAAGTATGCAAGACAGCCAAAGATGCCAGCCCAGGAATTGCGCACCATTCCAATCACGTGGCCATTTGCGGTCTGGGGACTGGACATGGTAGGTCCATTCAGGACTGCGCGAGGCGGCGTCAAACATCTCTTAGTTGCGGTGGATAAATACACCAAGTGGGTTGAAGCTAAGCCCATAAAAAAGCTTGATGGGGCAACAGCCAAGAAGTTCGTCATTGAGGTTATAACGAGATTTGGCGTCCCCCACAGTATCATTACGGACAATGGGACAAACTTCGCCGTAGGAGAACTGGCAAAGTACTGTGGTGAAGTTGGTATTCGTTTGGACTTAGCATCTGTGGCTCATCCACAATCGAATGGCCAAGTTGAGCGAACCAACAGTATAATCTACAGGGAATAAAGCCAAGATTAGAGTGCCTTTGCATAGAGCAGCTGGAGCATGGGTAGAAGAATTACCTGCTGTCTTATGGAGCATACGCACAACTCCAAGCAGCAACAGGCTATACCCCTTTCTTTCTCATATATGGCGCTGAAGCGGTACTCCCAACAGATGTCCTGCACGACACACCTCGTGTAACAGCCTACGTTGAAGCAGACGCAGAAGAAGCCAGACAGGATGGCTTAGACCTTCTCGAAGAAGAGCGTGAGATAGCGCTTCAGCGCTCCGCCATTTATCAGCAGAACATGCGGCGTTACCACAGTCGCAAGGTAAGACGGAGATCGTTTCGAGAAGGCGATTTGGTGCTTCGCCTTGTTCAGCAAAAGGAGCACAAACTATCTCCCATATGGGAAGGACCCTTCGTTATCAGCAAAGCGCTTAAGAACGGGGCATATTATCTTGTGGACCTCCGTGATATCGAGAAGAAGAAGAAAAGAGGCCGCAAAAGGAAAAGGAACGAAGAAGCAGTGCTCAAGGAGACGAAACGTCCTTGGAACATTGAGCAGCTACGTCCTTTTTACACTTAGCAATTCTATTGTAATCACACCATATATGATTATGAAATAAAAGTCTTTGGTTCCCTCAATTATTTTTATGCATGAGTTCTCGCCGTCTTTTATTTCCATTTGATCATATATTTCGATAAAAATATCAATGTTAACCCGAATTGGCTTCGTGCTTGTGGTTACTCACATGATGCTTTTGCCTTAAGGCCTTACAAAAATTAAAATTGCATCCGTCTAAGAGTATTTATCTGATCGCGTATATGCTGGCTTGTCTTAGTAGATGCTTTACGCACCAAAAGCCGGCGCCGTTTCTGTGTTTAAACAGTTTGGTTACTAACCCTGTTGCCAGCGAAGTGTTCCGTGCCTTAGGTTCTGCCAGCATACGAAAAGGCTAAAGCATATAAGCCAGAAAACTTGAAGACGGATAAGGAGCATAGTTTGCAAGCCTTTTAAAAATAAGTGCATGCGTTGCAAAACAAACATGTTCAACAGATAAAAAGGCTCCTGCCATTACAAAACATAAAACAAGTCTTTTGTGCCATCTTTCATGACACGCTTAATGCAAAGTTTTTCCTGCATCTTATGCAGGGGACTGAGGAGGCGAAGACGCAGGGGACTTGGATGGATCCAGCGTAGCTTCAGACTCGCCTTCTTCTTCTTCTTCATTTCCGTCTTCTGACTCATCGCCATTGCCAGTGGTGGGTGCTTCGGCTTCGTCATCAGACACGTCGTCAGGACGGGGAGGCACAGGCTTCTTGGAGAAGAAGATAGACAAGTCTACCATCTCAGCAACGGCTGAGGCAAAGCCAGAGACAGAGGCATAGACCTTTTCTTTGACGAGCTCGTTGCCGTCTCTGTCCTTGGCTGGGAAACACTTGATAACGCGCCACATGTTGACTTCGGGGTAGTGGCCGCGAACAAGTCCTAGAGCAAGTTTTGCTCCGCCTCTAGCTGCTGAGCGAAGACGCTCCACCACCTCTGGGACGCAGTTCTGAAGAAGTGGCAGCAAGTTGCTGGTGTTTGTCACTTGGGGCAGCTGTTTTGGGAAGATGTTGGCGACAACGTCTCTTCCCGCAGCATACAGCCCTGACACAATTTCGCCACACTCCAAGATAAGCTCCAGGCGCGTCTCAGAGGTAAGCCTTTCCCCAAACCAGCTGGAACTGAGGAAGGAGGAATGGAAAAAATTAAGGCGTACTGAAGTGTTGGAATAAAGGCGAAAAGTGACAGAAATGCGAGAAGTAAAAGAAGAAACTTACTTAGCAGTTTCTCGTCAATGGCGGTGCTCTCATCAGCTTGGCGTTCAAGACGACCTTGTAAGCTCTGGATTAGGAGCCCATCCTTTTCAGCCTGTCGCTGCAGTTTCAGAAGTTCTGCCTTCAGTTTGTCTTGCTCTTCAGCGGCGCTGTCTTGGACGGCTTTAAGATTGGCCTCGGCCGTCTTTCGGTTCTCCTCCAGTTGCTTAAACAAGGCGGCATTTTCCCGCCTCACAACTTCTATATCGCCAGTCTCGCTGACGATCTGTTTTGCCTTCGCCACAACAGCTGTGCAAAACACATTGCATGTGTTGAGCATCTTATGCCTTAAAATGAACTAAAGTCACAGCATGTGAAAGAACAACATTTACCTTTGTTCGCCTTATTTTCGGCGACGGCTTGCTTGAGCACTTGCCTTTGGTTACTCAGTGAGTACCATAGATCGCATGTAAGTTGCTCGCTCTGCTAAGGCAAGGGTAGTAGTAAGTAACAAAGGTAAAGACAATAAGGTATAGCTACAATGGGCTTGGGGACTGAGTCTTTATCAACATTAAAGAAAGGCCATTACGTCGGCTTAGTCAAAGCACAACGTAATGCCCGGGGACTAGTATGTACATAAAGACGGAATATTTACCTGCATCATGGCCTTCAAGGCTTTGTAGCTCTTCTTCATTGTGACGTACAGCTCGTCACAATTATCTTCCAGATTCAAGATGGTCAATGTTGGCCAACTGGCCTTAGCTTCGGAGGCGGCTCGTTGCGCTCCTTCTCATCGGCAAGCATGGCGGCGATGTTGGGTAAGATGTACCCCTCGTCGTCAAAGAGCTCTTGCTTCACCATGTTGCGGATAGCTTCACGAGTAATGGGCTCGTTCGGCTCTTCTGACTGAAGTACCGCCGCCTTCCCAGCAGCGGCAGCCCTGGCCAACTTTTCAGTTTCCGTCTTATCAGGTAAGACGGCTGAGTCCAATCTATATGATGATCTTCAGATGGGCCTGGGGATGTCTCTTGTTGAACGGAGGGAGTGGGGGGAGCGATGGCTGGAGAAGGCTCAGTCTTCTTTGCCTGGAAGAAATTACTTTCTTCCTCTTGAGAGGTGCAGTTGGTTTGATCCTGCAAATCACATACAAAATAAGATAACATTCATAGACATTGTTCGCCTTACTAAAGAAATTGAGGTTCGGCTTACTTCTGTACTGGAGCATTGAAGGCCGCATCTTCATCGTCCTCAATGTCGAGCACTTCGGCGTTAACAGGGATGGCTTTCTCACGCTTCCGCCTTTCTGCTGCTGAAGTTGCTGCAGTAGCTCCTGAAGCCTTTCGTTTCCGAGTCTTTGGGGCTCGGGTGCCGCTTCAGGCACGTAAAACAAAGGAGCCAGCAGATTATCCGGCAAAAGGGCGAGCTGAAATCAAAAGTGGTGTTAGTAAGGCAAACATTGTGGAAGTATAAAAACAGTATGGTAAATGCCTTACCTTGGAGCTGGGTTGGCGGCTGTGTACATAGGACGCTGCTCTGTCAGCTGGATCCTTTCCTTGGCAATCCTCTTAAAGCGATACACAGGGCGTCTTGCGTAAGGTCACTCTCACTAACACGGAGGGGATCTTTCTTCTGGTCCGTGTAGTGGCACATGAGGCCTTTGCGATCTTTCAAAGGCTGGATTCGCCTTGACAACCAACATAGGATGGTGTCTGCGCCCGTGAGTTTGGGCACAGCAGTCTTTGTTAAGTACTCAATCCGCCTTTGCATGCGACGGAGGTTGTCAGGAAGGACCTTCAGTGGTTTTCGCCCCAAGAAGGCGGGCTCCGCAGGCAAAGGAGAAAAGCGAGGAAGTCCTATGTCTTTGCCTACTGGCGCCATGTCTTTGCAGTAGAAGAAGGAGCTATTCCAGCCTTTAATGGAATCTATTTTTGGCGCCTTAGGATACCAGTCTCTGCCTCTACGAAGGTTGATGCTAACTGTTCCTAAGGAAAGCAGTTCTTCCTTCTCTGTTTGGCGCTTGCAAGTAAAGCAGTACTTGAAGAATTCTAAGCTGGGCTCTATGCCTAGTATCCTTCGAATAAAGCCATAAAGCCAGCTATGTACAAGATACTATTGGGGCCTACGCTATGAGGCTGAAGGCCATAGTAGTCTAAGACTGATTGGAAAAAAGGATGCGGAGGCAAAGACAAACCGCGGAGGAGATGTGAGACGAGGAGCACTCGTTCATCGCCGGCGGGATCTGGAGCAGGGTGGCCGTACGCTGACCGCCAGTGGCAGTTCTCCTTTGGTGGGAGGATGCCCTCCTTTTGCAGCTGCGTGAGGTCCGCGTCGGTGATGGTGGAAGCTGCCCAGTTGCGGGATGATGCTTCCTCTCCCTCCTCCTCTGCCTCCGCCGCATCGCCCTCGTCGGAGGGCTGGGCATTCTTCTCTGCTTCGATGGAGGTGGCCGCAGAACTTGTCGCCGCTGCCGCGCGAGATGCAGATGCATCCGCGGTGCTCGATCCCCTCATGGCCAGATCTTGTCCCCCGTCGCCGCCGACGCCGCCGCCGTTGCCGCTCCCGCGGTCGCATCGGAGCTCTCCATGGGTGGGTGCGCAGGTGGTGGTGGTGGAGCTCGCCGGAGTTCAGATGGGATGGGCGCGAGGAGGACGATGAACAGGAAATGACGATGGAGAAGAAAATAGTTCCCCTTTATGGGGGGTGCGCCGCGATTAGTGCGGTGAGATAACGCCGCGCGATTTTCGCCACGCGTCCCGCAACGGTCAGATAGTGGGCATCTTCTCCCCACGCCTCGGAGATCGTGTGCGGAAAAATAGCAGTAATGGCGTCACAACGTCTCTTTGCTTGTCCAACTGTCGTGGACTGGCTTTGACTGTGACGTCATGACAAGACTCGACGCTGACAGAATCTTTCTGCCAGATTGTTCAAAGTGCAGGAGAGTTCGGCTTAATCCTTAAGGCAGACTGAATGTCTCATTTTGGAATGCTCCAAGCTCTTCTGTCCGCCTTGCGCAAAGGCGAAAGCCCGTGTTTCACAAAGACGGCAAACGAAGAACTTAAACCTTTCCGGGGACTACTGTGGAGGTTATGCCGAACGGGTATACCTGCCACGGTGGATAAAACCTGGCCCACCAAGGAGGCCCATCAGATAAAGCCGGAGGGCTTAATGGAGAAGGCCTCATGGGCTTAGGCGCAAGGATAAGCTCTGGGCTGGCTTAGTGAAGTCCAAGACGAAGGCCAGCCGCGTTCGCCTTAGGGAGCAAGTTAGGGTTTGTTACCGTGTTAGTCTAGGACTCGTGATCTAGGTCGGTTAAGGCTTTCCTTGTAGGGGAAGGCTTGGCGCCTTTATAAGCCAGCCTTCCAGCAGCCTTAGGGCACGCATACAATCTCATTGTAACCTGTACACATATTCTCCTTGAGTGAATTATAGCAGCACGTAGGATCTCGCCACCGTCGTGAGATCCGAAGCTGGGTAAGATCGTGTGTGCAATCCCGTCACTGGAACCCTCTACGTTCTTCCCCACCTCCTCTACGGTACGTATGAATCCATATAGTAGTTCCGCGTTACCAATACCTCGACAATAACCAGATTATATGCGAACACGCTGGTGACCGTCGGGTCAACCACAGACGGCCCGGTACAAAGTTCGGGTATGAGAATATGTTTTAGTTTATACTCCACTGATCCTAATTATATGAAGTTTTAGCTATTTCACTACAGACCACATTCGGATTGAAATGAGCGAGGATACACATTAAGATGCATCTAGATACATACGAAACATAAAAATGATAAAACATCTTATACTTAGAAATGCAGGGAGTACTTTATAAATTTCTATTAATATGCTTAATTAATAATACCATAGAAATAGCTACTGAGACATTACCATAAATAGTCCATACATTGTATAAAACATAATTTTGAAACATAATTTCTTATAGAATACTTTTTAGTATCTCTCAATTAAATATTTAATAATATTGCCCGTTATGTGGTTAACATAAGCAAACAACAAAGATTATCCTTGTGATACAATAACTTGCTAAATATAAGACACAAAGAAGTATAAACGTTCGGTATAAATTATTAAAGGGTCAATTGGTTATGTGTCCTACCTCCCTCTAGTTTATCTGTTTGTGCCCTACCCGCATGGTTTCCCTCGTCCCGCCGCCGGCACCGAACAGGCGGATCGAATGCTTCGTTTTCTTGCCAATGCAGTGTGAAATGACAACACAATTTACAGATTATATTCGCGATAATGACATCCCGTGACCGCGCTTGACGTCCAGTCGAAATGACATGCATGTAAATGTTCACCACGTCATCTGGTGCCCCTTGACGTGTGGAGTACAAGTGTCGAACAATTAATGTGCATCGACGATCTGGTCAAATTTACTGCAATTGGAGACGTTGTGAGACATCTAGACGTATCGGAAGCATTTTGTGCGAGAACTGACGCGATTAACTTTTTGTTTACGTGCATAACTGCGTACGTGTATATCTGGCCATCGGCGAGCCAGTCAGGGCACGGACGAGGAAAACTACGCGGGTCGGGAACAAACAGATAAACTAGAGCGAGATAGGACACAAAACAAATTGACCCATTATTAAATTGTATTCATATTTATTCGCCCTGCCCCCAAATTATTGGGGCGGCCTGACTCGTAGTCAATTAACGGAAAACACTTCCCTGGGTGTGGGTCTGGACATAGTCATGCGTCAAAGGCTCATAATCATCTCGTTCTATGCTTTTGTCGTCCACGGACGAAACAAATTGCCAAACAAGTCCGACATCTCCACATTTTTTACATCATGTATTGTGACAGACTTGACTCCAGTAAGGGTAAGATTCTTCAAAGCAAAAAAAGGTCAGCGCATACGTTTAACCAGAGATGTATTTGTACATGCACGCATCGGTGTGGGAGCTATCTTGTCCCTTGACATCATGTTCTATGCTTTGAGATCCGCATAAGAGAGGGGATTTTTTTTTAAAGGAATTTATTGGATTTTCTGAAAAGCTGATATATGTGCTAGATTGGACTAACAGTTACCAAAGGCCTTTCTGCTACGCCTTTACGAGCCCATGTTTCGCGGAAACAGACCATACCAGTCCGGATTCGCGGAGGCGACTGCATTCGGGCTAGAATTCGCGAGCGACTCGCTGGACCTCTCATCTCGCTTTCAAATCCATCTCACTGAAGTTTTTTACCCTATGTTAAAAATAATGCATCTTCTTCTCCAGCAACCATCAAAGTTAGTCTTGGGCGAGTTTTCTCTTCCCCATCCCTTACCAGCCACATAACCCGTCGAGCGAGGAAGACTCGTCCGACCCGATCTCTCCTCCGGAGCTGCACCGTTCCGCTTAGCCAATTCCTACACATACAGTCATCCAGACCGAGAGTACTACACATGCAAGATATTAGGAACCAATTTTAGTGACCTAGGTTTTTTACACTTTCCATTTAGATCTTGTTTTTGCCGTTAACCATTTTTTCTAAATTTTCCCCATCTCGTTTGACTAAATCCAGAACAACCCATTAACCATTTTACTAGTTTGAAGTAATTGTAAACGGAGGGAGGGAGTGTCTTAAAAACGTACTCCCTCCGTTCCAAATTAGATGACTTCAATTTGTACAAAAGTTGATGTATCTAGACATGTTACAAGTCTAGGTACATCCACTTTTGTACAAATAAAAGTCATCTAATATGGAACGGAGGGAGTATATATCAACATGTTACTCCCTCCGTTCTAAAATACTTGTCTTCCATTTGTCCAAATTCGGATGTACCTAGACATGTTTTTGTGTATAGGTACATCCAAATTTGGACAAATGGAAGACAAGTATTTTGGAACGGAGGGAGTAGATGTTTTAGTACTTTTGGATCCACTGTATGAAGACATGTTTTAGTACAAGATTTAAAATGTGTCTATATACGCTAGGGACCAAATACTAAAACATTTTTTATATTTTGATACGGAGGGCGTATTTAATAATTCAAATCCGGAAAACGTACGTGTATTGGACTTGACGGCAGTTTTTTTAGAAAGTCCTATTTGTATGCAGAAGGAAGAGGAGGATGGACACGCATGCCCGTTTGACGTCTTCAAAACAGGCTCACGTATACCGTAGCCGAGACACATCGCCGATTCGCTCTAGGTCGCCAATCCAGTCAATCCATAACCCCACCGCCCTCCGCCCTCCGCCGCCGCACCCTCCCAAACCCTAGCTCTCCCCGACCCACCCTCCCGTCCGCCGCCGCCGCCGCGATGCCGAACCTCGAGTGCCGAATGTACGAGGCGCAGTTCCCGGAGGTGGACGCGCCGGTGATGATCCAGGTGAAGCACATCGCCGACATGGGCGCCTACGTCTCGCTCCTCGAGTACAACAACATCGAGGGCATGATCCTCTTCTCCGAGCTCTCCCGCCGCCGCATCCGCTCGATCTCCTCCTCATCAAGGTCGGCCGCCAGGAGCCCTCCATGGTGCTCCGTGTCGACCGCGACAAGGGCTACATCGATCTCTCCAAGCGCCGGGTCTCCGAGGAGGAGGCCGCCACCTGCGAGGACCGCTACAACAAGTCCAAGCTCGTGCACTCCATCATGCGCCACGCCGCCGACACGCTCGGCGTCGACCTCGAGCCCCTCTACGAGCGCATCGGGTGGCCCCTCTACCGCAAGTTCGGCCACGCCTTCGAGGCCTTCAAGCTCATCGTCACCGACCCCGACGGCGTGCTCGACGTCCTCACCTACGAGGAGAAGGAGATTGGACCCGATGGCCAGGAGGTTCGTCCCCGACCCCTCCCCATAACATCCCCTTGCTGCTAATGGCTAATTAACTTCTCATTGTTTGGTGTATTTGAAACAATATCATCAATTCACTGCAGGCTGGTAGTGTTATGACGACTTGACACTAGTATCTTGCACGATTAGACGTTTACATATGGTCTTAGAGATGCTACTGTAGCTGTTAAATTTGTCCTCCATCAAATTTGCCCCATGAACTGTTAATTCCTAGTAGCTGGCTTGGAGTCTGTACTTAATAGTTACCTAATTTGTATAGACAAATAGTCGATTCAAGGATTATCTGTTGCTTCAAATTGGTTGGTATACAAGAAGCGACGTCATCAATCCTCTTCAGGCTGGTAGTGTTATGACTTGAGAGTATATTCTGCAAGTTATTAAGCATCAACATGTGTTTTCGCGTGCATACTCAACTTGTTTTATCTATTAATAAGGTAGGAATCTGTTGCTCCTGCAGATTGCTAATTTTGTCCCCCTTCAGGCTTACCCTTGGAATAGTTAGTTCCTACTTCCTAGTGTCTGGTTTGAAGTCTAGTTGGCATACATAACTAGTTGGTTCAAGGATTTCTGTGGCTTCAGATTGGTCGGTGGAAACTTGGAAGAGGTCTTTAGTTTGATTCTTAATGTACTGTCCATTGAAGTGATGTAAACCTGGTATTGATTCTCTAATACTAGGTAATAAGATCGTAGTTACAAGTTAGTAGGCTGTATAAGCATAAATTCGAATGCTAAAATTAAGTACCGTTATTTGATTGTCTGTCATATATGCTGGACTCAAAGTGATCTTTATGCTGCTGTACTTTGACCCCATTATATGCTATGGTAGTTTCGGTTCCTGGACAGATGGGAGTTGCCCATGAATAAGCTCCATCCAATCAACAGTCAATCGGTAGGCATAGCCAAAAATATTAGCATTGAATTTTGTACTGATATGGAGATTCGTTCCTGACCCCTTCCGCAACTGCTGCTTTCTGCTAGTGTCTAATGAACTACTTAGTATCGTTGTAGTCAATGCAGTGTAATCAATTCTCTTGAGGCTGTAGTGTTACGACTTGAGAGTTGAGACTAATCTCTTCTAACCAATTATCATTTTCATGCGTTTCTGAAGTAGGTATTTGTTGCACTGCAGTTTGTAATGTGTCCTGTGTAAAATTTGCCCCTCAAATAGTTTGTTCCTTGTAACTGATTTGATGTATGCAGTCAATGAATGTGCATAGACTAGTCGATTCAAGAATTCCATTGGCTTCAAATTGGTTGGTTGGAAGTTTCCTCTGCTTGTTTTTCTGTGTACAGCCAATTGAAGTTGTACAACCTAGTAGGTTGTATAAGCATAAGTTTCAATGAAAAAATAATTAGGTACCATGATTTTAGTGTCACTTGAGATGAAATAATCATGAATGGTGCTGTCGTTTAACCACAGCATATCCTATAATTGTTTCGGTTCTTGGCCAGCATATTGACGCATGAAATCTTATTCTGACATCAGGCTTGTGTTGTTTATGCATGCTTAAATCACTCCTATAGCATTTGTATGTTCAAATTAGACGTTCCTCGAGATCCATTTGTGCTGATAATTTTCTACAGGTGACTAAAGTTGTGCTGGCTGTCACCCCTGAGGTTAAGGATGCCCTGGTGACGAACATAAGGAGGAGAATGACACCACAACCACTCAAGATCCGTGCTGATGTTGAGATGAAATGCTTCCAGTTCGATGGTGTTCTCCACATTAAGGTTCTGTTTGCTTTCTTGATCCATCCATGCAGTTTGGTTTCCAAGTGTATGTCTTGTTATGATTTACTGTTTTTGTTTTATTATAGGAAGCCATGAGGAAAGCTGAAGCTGCTGGAAACGCTGACTGCCCTGTGAAGATTAAGCTAGTCGCTCCTCCACTTTATGTTCTGACCACACAGACACTTGACAAGGTTAGTGATATCTGTTATCTTCCATTCATTTTAGGATTAATGTGTATTCATGACTTTCGATTTGCATTCTTTTGCTTTACATAGAAAATCCAAACAAAAAATTCATCCCATAGAATACAATGTCTTTGCATGGAGAGCATGTGTATTTTCTGGATTACGTTAAGGTCTATCATAACCTTATCAATAACGATTTAAGAGGCACGGACACGGGACTCCCGCCTCCCGCCTGCCCATGCCGGAAGAAGTGGGCTATTACGAAGTGGGACACGGGAGCCCAGTGGTACCCGCTTAAATTAATTTAAGCAGAAAACGGCCTGAGGTCGGATGGGGCCTGCATCATGCGCATTTGCCTGGGTCTCGGTGCAGGCGTGCAGCTAGCTGGTGTATGCGTCGCTGTACAATCTGGGACAAATGTGAGCATGGTTTACAAAGCGTCCGCTTTGGGACGCTTAAGCGACGCTAAGGCGTCAAAGCGCCCCCCCTCCGCTTTGGAAAAATGACCGCTTTGGGCGCTTTAAGCGCCAAAGCGCCCGCTTAAGCGTCGCTTAAGCGCCAAAGCGCCCCCCCATCGCTTTGGGGACGCTTCACGCTTTGTAAACCATGAATGTGAGGTAGCTGGTAATCCCGCCAGCATTAAACGGATCTAACAAATGCGATGAGTGGATTTTGCAGGCAGGATGGGAGGCGGGATTAGTGGGCTGGCCCGTCCCACTTACAACGTTGCTTATCAAATAGTCAGGGAGGGTAGTCATTGGAACCTTTAAATCTCACGAAAACTCAGATGCCCCTTTATTGGTTGTTTCTACTCCCTCCATTCCATTAAGTAAGGCGCCCTCGTTTTACGTGTTTTTTGTTTGACCAAGAATTACTCCAAATATATAAAGATTATTGGTAGAAAATTAGCATCATTAGAAAGTGTTTTTCAATATGAATCCAACGATACTAATTATGTAGAATATAATCAAGATATTTATGCTCAAATTTTTCGGTCAAACTTTGTCTTGGAAAGCGCGTGCGCCTTATTCATTGAAACGGAGGTAGTATGATGTATCCGTGCATCACATTATTATATTAATTTATTTTTCGTACATCACATTATATTAATGTATGGTTCTGGGGTTATTATTCATAAAGAAAGGAGGCGGAATTGGGTTGCCCTGATTACATGAGCGCGGGTGTCGGGTTTCAAACATGGGTGGCTGATTGCATGTATGCATGCTAATTTAGTATGTAATGCAATGATGTGGATTTTGTTGATTTTGTTTATTGTTGTTGTGAACAGGAACAAGGGATCGCAGTTCTAACAAATGCAACCAAAGTTTGTGCAGAGGCAATTGAAAAGCACAAGGGGAAATTGGTAGTGAAGGAAGCAGCTAGAGCTGTAAGTTTCTCATTATCGGGGTTCAATGAATAATGAGTGAAAGAAACCACTGTCAATTCAGATATCTGCAGGCATCTTGAATCATGCAGCTAGATCTCCTAAAGTTTAATTCTAAAACCATCAGTTTTTGTCCGTCTTAACCATGATTAATGTTTGCTTGCTTGTCATGCAGGTGAGCGAGAGGGATGATAAACTATTTAAGGACACGATTGAAAAGCTGAAGTTAGCTAGCGAGGAGGTTGATGGCGACGAGGACAGTGAAGGGGAGGAAGACACTGGAATGGGGAATGCAGACTTCACAAAAGCTGGTGCTGGTACAGACTGATCTCCTCCCAGCACTACTCTAGTTGGATGAGATTACTTTGTACAGCAGCGCCAGAAAGAAAGAATCAAAGAAACGATGTTTGGTTGCTCCTGTTTGAGGAGCCATGATGGATGATGAGACGACTCTTTAGATGCTGGTGATTGGTTATGGGTTAAGCTGTAGGCTACCTGCTGTCTTACATACTGATTTGTTTTTATTGGAACGCTAATCCTGAATGCTGTTAGCTGCACATTTATACTCCCTCCGTTCCAAATTAATTGACTTCTATTTGTCCAAATGTGGATGTATCTATACTTGTAACATGTCTAGATACATCCACATGTGGGTAAATGGAAGTCAATTAATTTGGAACGGAGGGAGTACATGTTTTCATCAACATTTATACATGAAATTGTTTTCATGGTTTCTTGGCCTGTTGTCTGAAATCCTGCCGATTCATGTCCCCTCTCAGTAACTCGTCTGCATACACTCGCGGATTGCAACATTATTTTCGTCACTCCTTCGTCTCCAACATTTAGATGTGGTTCAAACGACGCCATTCAGTTGCATAATGTATTGAGCTTAAGATGCAGTGTATAGTTACATGAGAGTGAGATGCACGCGTGCTGGCAGATGCTTCAGACAGACATAGGATATCAACAAGGCACCAGTCGTCTAGTGGTAGAATACTGATTCGTTTTGGTTGAGTGCTGTCAGTTGCTCATTTCTACATGTTTCATCAACAGGTTGAGATTGATCTTCCAATCTGCCGATTAATGTCCCTTTAAGTAGCACACTTGCCGGTTAGTTGGTACAGACACAGACACGTGCTTCAAAATCAAACGATGCCTGCCAATTGCAGTGTATATTTACAGTTTAGATGATGAGTTTATACAAAATGCAGGTGGTAAGAGCACTTCAGTTCTTGTAGATTAACGAAACAATTCAAATCATAATAGCACCAGTGGTCTAGTGGTAGAATAGTACCTTGCCACGGTACAGACCCGGGTTCTATTCCCGGCTGGTGTAAATATTTTTTTTGCTTTGATGAAAATTACTACTATATCAAAGACGAGCCATTTAGCGAGATGTGGTTGCTCGCGCACTGTAGCAGCTACAGTGTTGAACAGTACCCGTGATTTTTTTCAGAAAGGCCCCTGTGTTCTACGAAAATTCGAAGTCGGTCCTAATTCTTAGCTGAGGAGGACCTAGCTGCAATTTTTGAAAACCACGAGAACCTCGGTGGAAAAGCGTCCTCGCATCCTCCTCCTCTCCTTCCCTCTCCCGCGCGGCCCCGGCGTCGCCGCCGCCGCCGACGCGCGCCGTCGCCGCTACGCTTCGCCTAGCTCAGATCGAAGAAGACGACCAGCCCCGCCGCCGCCTCCTCTCTCTCCTCGCCGGAAATCAGCTGCCGGGAGGCCGCACGCACGCGGGGATCTTCCTCGCCGTGGTCGCCGTCCGCCGCCACCGTTTCGCTCGCCGCCGGCGAACCAGGCGACCAAAGGGTCCGACGCGCCGTCCGTTCTGCTCCCCTCCACTTCCTCCGCCGACTCCGCGCGCTCCCAGCCCCGCGCGCGTGCTCGCGTGCTCGAGCGCGAGCTCGACAGCGCGGCCGCCGGCGGCGGCTGACGCCAGCTGCTGACGTCACTGCGGGCCCGCGCTGTCAGCTTTTTTCCCATTTTCACAAATGATTTCCCAATTTTTTTTTAACAAAACCCCGACGTGTGGGTCCCTCCTGTCAGAAATTTTACAAATACAAAAAAATGCTGAAAACTGTAAAATTCAACACTTTTAATCCGTGGTTCCGAAAAAATGCAAATAATATATCAAAAAATTTCAAATTTAACAAATCTTCAAACTCTTCACACAAAGTTGCACCAAAAATACGTTCTACAGAAAACAGTGCAAACAAAATATCAAAATTTCCCAAATTTAACAATTTGTCAGACTTTTCACAAAAAAATTGCATCAAAATCCATTGTGCCCATTCCACAATTTAAGAAATTTTTAGATTTAAGAAACTTTCAAATGTTCCACATGAACTAAAAAATGTCCATTTTATTCAAAATTTGTTAGATTAGTTTCCCAAATAATTTTTCTACTTTGTCGCAAAAAAAAACAAATTTCAATATTTTCAATCACACCAGACACGGTATGTCACCGCACTAAATTTCCTAAAAATATTATCCATTGTAAGTTCAAAAAAAAAACGACCTCGTCCGCGATAATTTCCAGACGGTAATATTTAACCACATCAGACGAATTAACGTGAAGGTATTTTTTCTATTAATGTTGAATCAAGACTGATATGCTTTTTATCCCTTCAGCTTATGGTACCGTAAACATCAGTGAGAAAAACTCAAACTAGGTGAGAAGGATAAAGCAAACGAAAACGCAAAAGATCTTGAAGTGTTTGTCTAATTTCCTTTTAGGTAATAATAATAATTGAGGACAGAAACAAATAAATAGTTGGTTTTCTGAACTATCCACTAGCACTTACGGATAAAATGCACGCAACTAGCTTCAATTATTTGATTTGTTTTTCAGTCATGAAAAGTAGTCTGTGTGCACCGCTTATCTCACCAAGTTTTTAAATAGTTGGTTTTCTGCAAAGTCGTCAAGGATAGCTAACTCTAAATCTAGAAAACATGTGATCTAAAAGATCTTATATTATATTATGGAACGGAGTAGTTCACAATTAAATAAATTTAAAAAGTCTTACAATCAATTAAATAACATAGTTCACTCAACCAAATAAAATCAAATAAAATGAGATGAGATGGAAATGACTAGTTGTTTCCTACATGAATCCACATATGATAAATGAAATCATCCTGAAGTTGATTGTGAGTTATCCGATCACGGATCTCATGATGCACAAGGAGAAACTGCTCAAACATTGGCCGGTGCTGACGCTGGCTCAATCAAATCGCACTGAAATTCCCACCCTGGTCATATGGAGCATCGGCCTTTGCATCGGAAGTAAAAAATCGCAGGCCATCACTCCTTGCATAATACACACGAACGCATTCTTTGACATTCGAAAGCGGCATCCAAAAAATATAGTGAGTGTATGTTGGATTGTTACAGCAAAAGTAGTCTTTGTAGAGTTGGTCAGGGTGGACCTCTCTATTACGGTTGAGCACGGGTGCACGTCCCTTCACCGACCCCTTGAACTTTGGAATCTCATTCTCATCATGGTCATGGATGAGGGCTGCCGCGGCCATCAAAATTTTGGTACACAACTCCTAGTCCACCCACCCCTCTCCCTCTCGCACGCGGTGCCGTCACCTGCGCCATTCATGACCCGTTTCAGCCGCTTCTCGCCGGAGGCAAGTCCTCTTCTCGTTTTGTTTGGACGGATTCTCGGACCCTGTAGCCATCCCCGTTGTCGTCCCGGGTTGCCACCGCCACCTCGTCCACGCCGACACTGGAGGAGGTTCGTTTTTGCGGCTGACCTCCCGGGTCTGGCTAGGACAGCAGTGTGTTTGCTCGGACATTGTGGCCTCGGCGCACACAACTTGTTTGGCCATTTGTCGGACCGAGCTTTAGGTACGAGCATCTTCCTCTATTTTGATGAATAGGCAATGAGACAGAAATGTTTATGTGACCACTTGGTATATTTTCTTACATATATCATGGATAGGTTGGACTTTTTTTTTCTTCAGTCAATTCATCGATACATCTTTGTATCTTTGGACTCGTAACAAGGGCGGACGCAGACAATGTCCTCTCGACTCAAAGCCAGCCCAAAATTTGACTGGGAATGGGACGAAGACACGAAGTCACGAAACGGATAGATAGACATGGAGTGAGTTGGGTAGAGTGGAACCGGGAGAACATGGGTGAGGAGGAGGGGCATACGACTGTGGGCTAACTGCAACTTGTTGATTATTAACCCAATTGGAATTGATCATCCATCCATGACTTTGACCTATCTCTATCTGCATGCATGCATGCCGGTGTGCTTCATTAGCATTGTTTGAATTATGCGTTCTGCGTTCACAAACGCGGCAGACTTTCTTCTATCTTAATAGGGAGTAGTATAACGCGGCAGATGCATCCACGGTCCAAAAAATAATTTTGAAAATATCAAAAAATTCAAAGTAAAAATTTCATATATACGTTAAGACATTTTATATTAGCACACGAAGTTACGTGAAGAAAAAATATTTTTTGTGACTTTGCAAAAAAGACAAATCCGGACGCACCAAAATGTTTTTATACGAGTCATTTTTTTTTGTCTTTTTGCACAGGTCACAAAAAAATGTTTTTTCACCACGCCATTTTTTGTGCTAACACATAATGTTACATCCGAAATTTTTTCTGTAATTTTTTGACATTTTTAGAAAAAACTATTTTTTTTACGTAATAGGTGCAGATACACCTATGAGCCAAATCGCTGCCTCCGTGGTTTAATACTTACTCCACCGCTGACAAATGTAGCTACCAGAACGTCTTATATTTAGTTACAGAGGTTCCTAGTAGATTAATAGTCTACTCTACCGCACCAATTATCTTATGGTAATCATGGAAAGAACATGCGGGCCGGTGAGGAAGGAAGCTTGGAGAGGCAGTGAAGCATCAAGCGTGCATGTGAGGCAGCGAGGTCGTCCAAGCTTGAGCCATGCCGTATCGTACGTCGGTACGTGACGCCGACCCGACAGGCCCGAGACCCGGTCCGCTGCCGACCACCCCCGCATGGGCCCGCCACGACAGAGACAGGTCGATCCACGGAGCGACCACCAACCGGGCTAGTAACGAACATCCAACAACCCGCTTTGACTAGAGCCTAATTAATCACCGTTCTAGAAGAGAGAGCAACGCCTCAAAGGTAGAGAACTTGACTCTGGCAAGATAATTAGGAAGGTGGTTGTACCTCAGCCCACCAGAATTCAAACCCTAGTTTTGATGCTGGTGTTCTCATTTAGACGGAATATTTTTCAGTGGAAGGCGACGTTCCCGTCGACAACGAGACGTTCGTGGTGATTTCGTCAATCTCAAGACCTGATCCGTCGGCTCAGTCTATCGGAGGTGCTCATAGTGGTAGAGGGTGTGTGCATTCATGTGGATGAGTGTATGCGCGTGTATATGAGTGCCTGGTGTTTCGTAAAAAAGAAACTCAATTAAGGTAGAGAGAGAAAATAGGTTAAGAGGAGAGAGAGTGGAAATGCAAGTGGACGCAATTAAATTCACGTTATCCTTCCTGGTCCTGGCTCTGGCTCTGGGTGGTGCGTCGTTTTTGAAATCGCAACTTGCGCCGCCCACTTGCAGCATGCAGCCAGCCCAGAAAGAGACGGCTCTCTCTCATCTGCTGCTACTGGTCCTTGGGCCCGACGAGGGAGCGGAGAGTAAAATAAGGAAAAATCGGGAGGCAGACAAGAGGAAAGCGCGAGTTGCAGCTGGCTGTCAAGCTCGTCCTTGCCAACATGGCCGGCAGTACAACGTCACGTTGTACTCCTTCCTCCTCGATACAAGTGGATGGAGCGTTTCCCACGGAGAACCCTGCAACTCCCTACTATTCGCCTAGTGCTTGTAGCTCGTCGATTGACTCTTTGCTTTCAGGCATGTCAAATAAACACATGCGTGTTTGAGTGCAGGAGAAAATGTGGCATGGAATTTGTCTTATTTTGAAATGTCATGAACGAGCGGGATGATCGACAGAGAAAGGAACCACAAACACATGCCATATTTAAACATGCGAGAACGAATGTACAGAGAATTTTATCAACCGAGACTACTGGACTAGTTTTTTTACTCAGTTTCTGTCAATCTTAAACAAAGAACAGGGGAAGGAAACGAAGAACCAAGACTAATAAGCCTAGGACTAGTACTACAAAGCGCGAGATAAGGAGAAACAGCGAGGGGTGTAGTGTGAAATGGCACCGACCCAACCAACCGACCCCTCGCCGCCCTCACGCCAGAACAAAATAAAGAAAGAGAAACCACGCGCACACCGCCATGGATTAATTGGTGGAGAAAGGAACAACCATTTACCAAAAGGCCCCTCCATCCACTGGAGGAGGAGAGTTGAGTTTGACCGAGATGGCTGGCCGATGACGATCGATTCGATCACTCACTGCGTGGCGCACGCCGCCTGCCGGCCGCCGGCGCCGGCTGTTGGATAATTAGGCAATAATTCCATGATTAATTCCAGAATATTAAACATAACTACACCAGCTACTAACATGTAGAATACGAACATACTAGATGTACTAATCAACATGAACAGCAGCAACACATACGCCAACAGATCCATAGCAAAACAGTTCAGAACACGCCGCACGTACCGAACGGTTGTAGAGGAAGTAGTCGTTGGAGCAGCGACGGCAGCAGCTTGAGCGGCGACGGTAGCAGCTCGAAGGAGACGACGTTGGAGACGAGTCGCCCGCGGACCCGGAGATCGTCCAGGAAGTCGAGCCGTGATGAAGAACTTGAAAGCAGTCGCGCGGAGCGCTTCCCAAAAACCTTATTCGCCCTCTCCCGTACAGGATCACAAGGACGAGCGGTTCCGGAGACCTGCTGTCCCGTTCGCCGGTGCACGCCGGCGCACGGGATGGAGTAGACTACGGTGGCGGCGCAAGGCACGAGATTGGCAAAACCTAGATTGGTTCGGTGGTTTGCAGCGCACGCAGTGCACGACTTTATATAGTGCGGCTCGGGAAAACCCTAACGGGTACAACGTGGGCCAAGTCCACGTCGCGCACGTTTTAGGTCGGTTACAGTAGCCCACGATCCGGGAGCGACCCGAACCGACTAACTGTGACGCGTCCGTCCAAACCGTTTTCCCGGACTGCAAAAATAAAGCTCGGCTCGGCGAGATTCCCGCAACCCGCGGCGCGTCGTGACGAGACGGGCGGGCGGTGCGGTGCGTGCGTGCGAGCGGCGGCGGAGGAGGAGGAGGAGGAGTGCGCACGAGAGAGCCTCTTGTTCTCACAAGCTTACCAAGTGGTACAACACTCCACCTTATAAGGTGGTGTTTGTCTCCTCCAACTAGCAATGTGGGACTAAACTTTAGCACCACTTTGCACCTCCAAAATTCTGCCATGCACATGGGCCAATTTGAGATTTTCAGGAATTTTATTGGGCTGCCCAAATGGGCCCAAAATCTAACAATCCCCCACCAGATCTCAAATTCCCATTTAGAGATTTTGCCAAACCTCGTTTCTTGTTTATATACCAGTGTTTCAGCAGAGACTGTTAAGTTGAACTTCCGCCTAGAGCTTCAAGCTACATCTACCAGCAACTTGAACAATGGACGAACCTTGAATTGCAAGTTTGGTGCCAATAGACTTCACTCAAAGTCATAACCAGTACGTGGCTGCCAGTAGCCTACCCCGCGGGTGGAGCATATGCGTCATACTCCCTGGTCTCTTCATGAGCTTACTAGAGATCACCCAAATCTCATAGACTGCGACGTTTAACAGTCGGACTCATATAGGTGTGTTCTTTCAAGGTCGCTCTGTAGGACAGCACCTTTGCTACGAATAGCCAACAAAACACATTAAGGCATATTGCCAACCTGCCTTACAGAATGTGAGAGTTATGCATCTTCCCACGGAGAGGGTTATAAAATAACTCTCCTCAGTTAAACCACTAGCTTGTTCTTCCCAGGTCCTAATTCACGGGATCTCCGATCACATAGGTTGGGTTACCACTATGGTGTAACACTCACGGGTCTCAACCCCATCTCCCTCGATGCACTATCTATCACATTACGTGATAGTCCCTTCGTAAAGGGATCTGCCAGGTTTTTGTCTGTTTGAATATAACTAACAGTTATTACTCCGGAGTTTCTCATTTTCCTGACAGACTTCAAGCGTCTCTTGACGTGTCTTGATGACTTCGCATTATCCTTAGCACTGTTCACTTTCGTAATAACCGTTTGGTTGTCACAGTTCATAAGGATGGCCGGTAATGGTTTCTCAACCACCGGCAAGTCCATCAAGAGCTCACGCAGCCATTCTGCCTCAACAGAAGCTGTATCTAAAGCAGCAAGTTCTGCTTCCATGGTTGACCTCGTCAAAATGGTCTGTTTGCAAGACCTCCATGACACTGCGCCACCTCCAAGAATAAATGCATATCCACTTGTGGCGTAGAGCTCATCAACATCTGAGATCCAGTTCGCATCACAGTATCCCTCAAGCACCGCAGGGTGCCCTGAATAGTGAATCCCATAACTCATTGTACCGTTCAGATAGCGCATGACCCTTTCAAGTGCATGCCAATGATCAATACCCGGGTTAGACATGAACCTGCTCAACTTGCTCACAGCAAAAGAGATATCAGGTCTTGTCGCGCTCGCAAGGTACATGAGTGAACCGATCACTTGAGAATATCTTAATTGATCTCTCGTTTCCTTTTTGTTCTTTCTGAGTGTCACACTGGGATCATAGGGTGTTGGAGAAGGCTTGCTGTCTATATAACCAAAGCGGCTCAAGACCTTCTCAACATAGTGTGATTGCGTTAACGTAATCCCACTCTCATCCCTAATCAGCTTAATGTTCAGGATCACATCAGCTTGTCCCAGATCTTTCATATCAAAGCTCTTTGACAGGAAAGACTTGACCTCATTTATCACTATCATGCTTGTACCGAAAATCAGTATGTCATCAACATACAAGCATAATATAACACTATCGCCCCCACCATGGCGATAATATACACACCTATCAGCCTCATTGATGGCAAAGCCTGCAGAAGTTAAAGTTCTGTCAAACTTCTCATGCCATTGCTTAGGTGCTTGCTTCAGCCCATACAAAGATTTTAACAATTTGCACACCTTTCTCTCTTCACCTTTTACTACAAACCCATCAGGCTGATCCATATAGATTTCCTCTTCCAACTCTCCGTTAAGGAAAGCTGTCTTTACGTCCATTTGATGAACGATAAGACCATAGGAGGCAGCCAGGGAAAGTAGTACTCGAATGGTGGTGAGTCTAGCAACAGGTGAATAGGTGTCAAAGTAATCTTCGCCTTCGCGCTGGGTGTAGCCCTTGGCTACAAGCCGTGCCTTGTACTTCTCAATAGTACCATCAGGCCTTAGCTTCTTCTTGAACACCCACTTACAACCCACAGGTTTGCAGCCGTAGGGTCGTTCAGATAATTCCCAAGTTCCATTAGAAAGAATCGAGTCCATCTCATTATGGACAGCTTCTTTCCAGTCATCAGCATCAGGAGATGCAAATGCCTCTGCAATGGACGTGGGAGTATTGTCCACAAGGTACACAATGAAATCATCACCAAAGGATTTTTCAGTCCTCTGTCTCTTGCTCCTCTTGGGAGCTGATTCATTGTCATCCTTCTCAAGGACTTCCTCAACAAGTGGTTGTTCAGAATGATCAACAGATGTACTAGGTTCAGCAAATATCTCAGAAGAAATTCTAGCAATGCTATGCATATCCTTCATAGGAAACATGTTCTCAAAAAATGTTGCATCACGAGATTCCAAAATAGTATCAACATGCATATCAGGTATCTCAGATTTAACCACTAAAAATCTATAGCAAATGCTCCGCTGAGCATAACCTAGAAAGACACAATCCACTGTCTTCGGTCCAAGTTTTCGTTTCTTAGGAATTGGAACATTGACTTTCGCCAAACATCCCCAAGTACGAAAATAAGAAAGTGATGGTTTTCTCCCAGACCACTCCTCGTAAGGTGTCTTCTCTTTATCCTTGTTAGGAACTCTATTCAGGACATGACACGAAGTCAACAAAGCCTCCCCCCACCATGCCTTAGATAAACCAGCAGTGTCCAACATGGCGTTCACCAAGTCGGTCAGCGTGCGGTTTTTCCTCTCGGCAACCCCGTTTGATTGGGGCGAATAGGGAGGCGTCCTCTCATGAATAATACCATGTTCCTCACAGAATTCATCAAATACGTTGGAGAAATACTCGCCACCACGATCTGACCTAAGACGTTTGATCTTTCTCTCTAATTGATTTTCAACTTCAGCTTTATAAATTTTAAAGTAGTCTAAAGCTTCATCTTTAGTGTGCAACAAATATACATAACAGAACCTAGTAGCGTCATCGATTAAAGTCATGAAATATCTCTTATCACCTTTTGTCAACACGCCATTCATCTCACATAGATCCGAATGTACGAGTTCTAGAGGTGCCAAGTTTCTCTCCTCGGCCGCCTTGTGAGGCTTTCGAGGTTGCTTAGATTGCACACAGCTATGGCACTTAGAACCTTTGGCAATGGTGAAAGTAGGAATTAAACTCAAACTGGAAAGTCTACTCATTAAACCAAAATTAACATGACATAAACGAGAGTGCCAAACATTAGCATCCGAATCCACACTGCCACAAATATGGTTTACTGACTTATTACAAAAATCCGATAATGAAAAGCGGAACAAGCCTCCGCACTCATACCCTTTACCAATAAATTGTCCAAACTTTGACACAACTACTTTATTGGACTCCAAGACTAATTTAAACCCATCTCTGCATAGAAGGGAGCCGCTAACAAGATTCTTGTTCATAGTAGGGACATGCTGCACGTTCCTCAGCTGCACGATCTTCCCCGAAGTAAACTTCAGATCTACCGTGCCAACACCACGAACAGAAGCATGTGATCCATTCCCCATTAAGACGCTTGAATCTGCGACCTGATAAGAAGTGAACATAGAGATGTCAGCACATACATGAACATTAGCACCCGTATCAATCCACCAACATGGAGATTGAAATACTGAAAGCACAGTCGGTAAATTACCGTACCCATCAGCATTGCTAGCGGTCACGACGTTGACATGCTTCTTCCCTTTCTTGTCTGCACGATCTGGGCAGTCCACAGAGAAGTGTCCGGGCTCTCCACAAGTGTAGCACTTTAGCTCAGATTTGTTCAGCATCTTCTTCTTCTTCTTGAAAGAAGTAGTCTTGGTAGGCATGTTGAAGGAAGACTTGCTCTTTGCCTTGCTCTTGCCATGGTGAAAGTTCTTCTGCACCATGTTGGCGCTAGACTGACCTTCACCACCTCTCTCAGCAGTGTCCTTAGCCCGAGCCTTCTCCTCAACATCAAGAGACGCTATCAGGTTTTCAACCGAAATCTCCTGTCTCTTGTGTTTGAGAGTTGTGGCGAAGTTCCTCCATGAAGAGGGCAACTTTGCAATAATGCATCCAGCCACAAACTTGTCAGGTAAGGCACACTTAGCGTGCTCAAGCTCCTTAGCAATGCACTGTATCTCATGAGCCTGTTCGACTACAGAACGGTTGTTAGCCATCCTGAAGTCATGGAAGCTCTCCATGATGTACAGTTCACTGCCAGCATCTGCTACACCGAACTTAGCGTTCAGTGCCTCCCAGAGCTCTTTGGCATCTGTAATGTGCATGTACACATCAAACAGCTTGTTGCTAAGAGCACTCAGAACGAGTCCCACAAAGGCAGTATTGGTTTCCTTGAACTTGTTCTGATCCTCGTCAGATATAGTTCCTTCAGGTAAACCCTCACTAGCCTCGAACACTTTCAGAGATCGCAACCACAGTGTGGTCTTGTACTGCCATCTCTTAAAGTCCACACCGGTAAACTTGTCCGGCCTCAGCGCATCAGATAGATGTCCCATGTTTAACTCAGGAAATTGCCTATAACACATATAAGGTTTTTGGATTGTTGGATAATTAGGCAATAATTCCATGATTAATTCCAGAATATTAAACATAACTACACCAGCTACTAACATGTAGAATACGAACATACTAGATGTACTAATCAACATGAACAGCAGCAACACATACGCCAACAGATCCATAGCAAAACAGTTCAGAACACGCCGCACGTACCGAACGGTTGTAGAGGAAGTAGTCGTTGGAGCAGCGACGGCAGCAGCTTGAGCGGCGACGGTAGCAGCTCGAAGGAGACGACGTTGGAGACGAGTCGCCCGCGGACCCGGAGATCGTCCAGGAAGTCGAGCCGTGATGAAGAACTTGAAAGCAGTCGCGCGGAGCGCTTCCCAAAAACCTTATTCGCCCTCTCCCGTACAGGATCACAAGGACGAGCGGTTCCGGAGACCTGCTGTCCCGTTCGCCGGTGCACGCCGGCGCACGGGATGGAGTAGACTACGGTGGCGGCGCAAGGCACGAGATTGGCAAAACCTAGATTGGTTCGGTGGTTTGCAGCGCACGCAGTGCACGACTTTATATAGTGCGGCTCGGGAAAACCCTAACGGGTACAACGTGGGCCAAGTCCACGTCGCGCACGTTTTAGGTCGGTTACAGTAGCCCACGATCCGGGAGCGACCCGAACGACTAACTGTGACGCGTCCGTCCAAACCGTTTTCCCGGACTGCAAAAATAAAGCTCGGCTCGGCGAGATTCCCGCAACCCGCGGCGCGTCGTGACGAGACGGGCGGGCGGTGCGGTGCGTGCGTGCGAGCGGCGGCGGAGGAGGAGGAGGAGGAGTGCGCACGAGAGAGCCTCTTGTTCTCACAAGCTTACCAAGTGGTACAACACTCCACCTTATAAGGTGGTGTTTGTCTCCTCCAACTAGCAATGTGGGACTAAACTTTAGCACCACTTTGCACCTCCAAAATTCTGCCATGCACATGGGCCAATTTGAGATTTTCAGGAATTTTATTGGGCTGCCCAAAATGGGCCCAAAATCTAACACCGGCGAGCTTCTCGGCGGTGCGGGCGAGGGACTGGAGGTTGCACTTGACGATGGTGTCGACGAAGACGCGGGTGTCGTCGGGGGTGTTGCCCGGCGGCACGTCCACCACGTACGACTCCACCACCAGCGTCGCGGTGGGCTCGGCCGTTGGGTGCACGGTGGTCACCGACCGGTAGTTCCGGAGGCGGTGCTCGCCGCCGACGACGCGGAAGCTCAGCACGTGCCGCTCCTCGTCCAGGATCTCGAGCCGCTCCCTGCTCGACGCCGCGGGCAGGCCAGACACCACGCGCACCTCCCGCAGCGTGCCCACGCCGCCGTCGCCGCCCAGCAGCGCGCAGCTGCGCACGAAGCTCTTGTACGCCTGCGGCTGGTCGAAGCGCCGGACCACGGACCACACGTCCGCGGCCGGCGCCGCCACGCGCTGCACCACCGCCGAGCAGCAGCACCGCCCCGCGCCCGCCGCGTGCTCGTGGTGCCGCGCCACCTCCGCCGGCACCGTGCCGTCGTGCTCCCCGCACCTGTGCGGCGCGGGCGTGCCGGCGCCGGAGGCCAGACGGTGCTGCACGCTCGGCTTCAGCGCCACCGCCGCTCCGTACGGCATCGGCATCGGCATCGGCATCGGCATCGGCATCGGCGTAATTTTTTGTCGGAAGGGAGGACCCTCGCCTGCTCGCTGTTTGTTGGAATGGAATGGGGCGGTGCGGGTTGTGGGTTGGGTTGGGAAGAACTTAAATTAAAGTGGGTGGCTCTGGAGAGAGACATGCTTATATAGCCTAGGCTGTGTAGCTCACGGGGAAACAACGCGTTTGGGGCTGCTGCAGATGGGCTCGGTCCACCGCTGACAATACGCACTGTTGACGCCGAAATTAACATTTTCAGACTGACGGCTTAAACTCAATTCACGGTTGACATTAATCGCCGCCTGATCGGATCTTCTTATCATCTCATATTTCTCTCTGTTTAAAATAGCGGGCTATTGTGTTTAGCGCCGGCGATTTCAGAAGCTATAAAAGGCTATAGCCGGGCTATAGCGCGGCTAAGTCCTTATAGCCGTTTTGCTAAATAATTGAACAAAACAATGTGTGGGCAACATATATTTGTATATACATATCAATAATTCACACATGCCATGGCGGCCACCCCTCTTGGTTCTATTTTCGGGAGAGAGAGGAGAGAACAAGAAGAATTTAGGGCTCTGGTTGACATTTGGTCCCCGAAATTGGGCCGAGTGGAAAAAATTTGGCCTGAGATGGACAAATTTGATCCAATTATTTTGGATCCATTTAGCGGAAATATAGCGGCTAAGGGGCTAAACTGGTGCTAAATTCATTTAGCCGGGCTATTAGCGGCTATTACCCTTATAGCCTACAAAGACCTTTTCTATAGCGCGGACCCTCTCGCGAGGCTATAACCGGGCTATAGCCGGGTGATAGCCGGCTATTTAAAACAGAGATATTTCTATGAATCTAGATTTCTGGATCGTGCGGTTGTTTCAAGAGCAAATTTAGCGGATGCTGCGAGAGTCTCGAAACCGTAAAATAACCGTTTTTAACTGTTTTGGCGGAACAAAAGCCCAATGAGACATACTATTAGTGTTTCCTCGTCCTAGGATTTCATCGACGTCCAAGGTAAATTCTATCCCTTTGTTTCAATTCCACTCGAATGCAAATCGTCAGGTGAAAATAGTAAATATTTGTAGAGGAATTCTTGCATGAGTATGTCGGCTGTGAAATTCTTTTCTGGGAACTCCTCGTCATTGGATGATTTCGATTTGGATGATTGGTTCGACGATGATGAGATCGGGAACTTTTTGTTGATGCAATTGAGAAGAAGAGGAGAAAGCGGACGGGATCCCAAGTAGGTCGTCTTTGCATTTCTCAGAACCGAGCTCTCGGCAATGAAATGCTCATGAAAGGATTGTTTCGTCGAGATTTGCATGTATCCCACACATCTTTTATGTAGGATTTACCGACGCTGGAGAAATGTTGCCGGCCTCACTGGGTTTAGTGCATATCAAAAATATCGGCAGCAATGACAGTCACAGAATACAGTATTCCGGCCGATTACACCAACGAGTATCTTCGCATTGGAGGTGACACTACCCACGCGTCCATGAGGATGTTTGCGAAGATACTGATCAAGATTTTTGGTCGTGAGTATCTCATATCTCCCAATGAAGAGGATAAAAGGAGGACACTGGTGATGCTGCTGCACGGGGATGGTGGGGAATGCTTGAGAGTATCGACTGCATGCATTGAAGGTGATTTTTTCCCCATGCCATGGCAATACCAGTACACTGGTCATCATCGTGATCCAACTATCATATTGAAGTAGTGGCTTATGAAAACTTGTGGCTTTGGCATTGCTTTTTTTGGTTTATCGGGCTCTCCCAATGACATCAATGTTTTCCAGAGATCCCATCTATTTGCTAATCTTGCAAGTGGTGATGCTCCGGTTTGCAACTTCCTTGTTCATGGATCTGGAAAACAAAAGTAATGTTAAGGTTTAATGTGTTTGCATGGCTTATGGCATGAGGTTAAATACAAGTGATATGTTAAGAAGCAGGAAATTCAGTGTCATTAATGAATTCCACTGTGTCACAGTCCTTGTCATGTCACCAACGACTGGATGCACCTTTTCTTCTTTTGCAATTTTAGTGCAAGGATGCGGAATTATCTGCAGATTCAACGGGAGCTAGATATTCTAGAGCAGGGTTTTATCAGACTTGAAGAAAATTTGGCCAATTTTTTCATTAAGTTTGTCATTATTGCCGGTTGTCATATTTGGAAGCAAAGAAATGAAGCTATCTTTCATAAGGGCATGCCTACCTTTAGATCTTAGAAGAGGGATTTTGTTCATGAAGTCACTATGCATGTTCATAGGGTGAAGGAAAACATTCTGTTTAATTGTCAAGATAGTTTGACACTCTTGTACAATTAGTTTATTTTTAGTTTTAAGTAATTGTAAATGACTGTCCAAATTAATAAAATTTACTTTGGGGTTTTACCCCATAGTCTAATTCGAAAAAATGTCGTGAAAGATTTGCATATAGAGATCCACTTTAGTGGGGATGATGTGGAAAATTGGATGACTAAAATGATGGATGATGCGTATTTGTGTATATCTTGCAACTAGTATTAATGAATGTCCGTGGCGGGTGGTTCGTGTTTATCCATAGGGTGAAAATCTTGTCTCTGGTCGTCGACTAGGATAGGCGATGGTGACGCCTCGGGTGCCACTTCCTTCTTGAAAGCGTCGTCATGGCGGTGCTCTCACTCCTCCGCCCGGGAACTTCCTGGGCCGAGGGCGGCGCTTCGGCGTCGTATTCCCCTTGGGGTCTCGTCTTGGATGTTTCGCCGGCCAGAAGGACCCGTGGGGATGTTTGGTGGTTAGCGGCGACTAGCATCTCGTTTTCGGCTAGGTGGTGCGTGGCCCTGGGGCCAGCGTGGATGTTGGAGCGGCGGCTCCGATCTCGCCTCCGCTGCATCGCGTTGAGGTGCGAGGGTGTCGGTCTTTCCTGCTTGGGCGGTTTCGTCGTCGACCTGTGTGGTGCGTGGCCTCGGGGCCAACGTGGATGTCGGAGCGGCAGCTCCGTGTTTCGCCTCCGCTTTTGCGTTGAGGGTTAGCGGTGTCGGCCTTGGCCGCTTGGGCGGTTAGGCCGTCGACTTGTGTGGTGCGTGGCCTCGGCGCCGGCGTGGTGCGTTGTGTTGTTTGTATCCGGTTTTTGGTCAGTTTTCCTTATAAACTGGCCAATTCACTTCTTCTATATCAATGAAAAGGCAAGCCTCTTGCCCGGTTTAAAAAAAATTTAGTGAATGTCAGCGTGGCTTTGCTTTACTAGAGATATAGATAAGCTGAAAATGGTGACACTCTTACATTATAAAAATTCATATAAACTTCCTCACAAAAAAGTGTATAGATTTTTAAGAAGGAAGTCCGACATAAGAAAATTTAGATAACTTGGACGTTCCTTACTGAAAGATGCCATTTGTAGTACTCAATTTCGATTTAATTTTGTACTGAACTTATCGTGGTATCAGAATACCGCGAAAGAATTCCAGACCCCGTTTACGACCACAAGATGCAAACAGTAGAAAACACGGATTACGAAAGCAAAAAATCCAAGACTTACCAATCAAACAATTTGTAATCATTAACCTCCAATTTTTCGTATGTGAGAGGCTTGTCTCTCAAATTGGCCGACTTGCTTTTATCTGGATGGATTCTGGATCTGTTCAGTGCTTGCTTACCCCATCAGCACAGATATGTGCTTCAATCGTTTGATTTCTGCAATTGCCTTCAAGGACGACGCGGACTGCACGCTCTTGCCGTTGTTCTCGGCTTTGGTTGCTACAGATCCTTTTTCTAATTCCTACCGGCACATAATGCAGCTACGTAACGACAGCAGCCTTAAATATTTAAATTCCCGCTGAGTAGCCAAACCTTCATCGATCGTTCTCGCTCGCGTAGATCATCCGAAAACATTTCTTTGCAAAACTTCTCGCATGACAGAGATGTGTAATGTATTCTAACCCAGGAGGTTTCTGGCAATTTGAAGAGTTGGCCGGTTTGGGCCCTTCTAGACAATTTATTTTATCTGGTTATATGTCATACTTTCCTCGGTTTCAAAATATTGTGCGTATTTTATTTACATTATAGCAAACCTGTGACCAATAATTGCCTCCCTCCATTGATAAGTGATTAACGTGATACAAACCCACAATCATACGAAAATATTTTTGAAAAAGAATGATGCCTTCAAATTTATTCGTTTAACCACACTCCAGGCGAGTAAGATATACATACTCATATTGTAGCATTCTGAATCTGTGATTTCAATTAAAAAAAGCATTCTGAATTTGTTCCAATAAAACAAGGACAACGTTCATATGCACAGGCAGATATTTTTCGGAACAGTGGCACCAATAGTTGATGCGCAATGTGATGGACACATTTTAAATTTAAGGCGGAAATGGACAAGAAAGAAAAGGTTATAAAGGTAGGTCTCATGCAGCGCAACTGATATCATCGTAAAAAAAATGAGGATCGACACAAGTTGTGTTAGTTGAGACTCGAGACTATCTATCTAACTGTGACTGCTGCTGTTGGACTGTTCCCTCCCTTTCGTCACCGCCTCCTCTGATCCCATCTTCTGTTCCTGATATAGTGCAACCTGACAAGCAACCCTACTACCTTTGATAAACTCCAGAGTGAGAAAAATATAGATTTATCTAGGAAACAGAGAGGAAAGGGTCCCAGTAGACAGAAGTATTGGTGTGTGACAAGTCAGTGGAATGCATTTCTGGTGCACTGATGATGGGAAATAAACACCACTGTCTCAAAGCAGCATGCAAAAGTCAGGTGATGAGTATATATCTTTTACTAGTTGGATGGGAGCATCATCAAGTGTCACCTTTCCTTGTTCCAGTTCGATTTGGCAAGCTGTGTAAAGGCGAATATATGAGTATTTTTGCCAGTTGCCAAATCCATGGGCTACCTGAGGAGGTAGACAGGGACATGAGCTAGGTATGGTGGGGGTGGTGTAGTGTCCGTACTAGAAACTTCTAGCATCTTGAGGATTTGGCTGGCAAGTTCATCGAGATGCTTCTTCAAGGTTTCCTGGACCAAAATGCGAGGGGAATATACCATTGCCAGGCTGGCCAAACCTGTGGGTGGTATTGTGAGAGGTTTAGAATAAAGCCACGGCCTTGGCACCATGCTAAGCATAATTTGACTTTTATTAAGCACAGAACAGCAGTGCGCCTTTACAGCCAAACCACACATTCGTACGTGGTAGAATTTTTCAAGTACAAAGCCTGATTTTATATCATGTTTTTATTTGCTAACCATGTATGAAGAAAGAAAATTTGAAGGAAAGAATGATGGGTTATCACTGAGAGAACACATCACAGGACAAGGGTTCAATTTTTCTCTGAACAGCATATATGTATTTTAGAGATGGTAGTATTCCTCTCTCAGAATAAACAGAGCCTTGCAGTACAGTTGCTTTATTCATAAAGCTGGGCGAAAGCCTATTTTTTGAATATATAGAGCCCAAAATTTTCACATGCACATGATCGATGTCCTAACATGAAATTCCTCGGAATCTAACAAAAAGGAGGCCCTTTCGATCGGCCCATCCTACTAAACTGATCTTTGCGACATTTCCAAAATCTAGAAATAAATTAGACACTGGAACAATTTTGCACCTTTTTTCTCTGAATATGTTTGGAACAGGAAAGATAAAGCAAAGTAATGGGCAAACTGGCATGTCCACTTGTATTGGGCCTGTCTAAGGCAGGTGGACATTAAAAGGAAATTTGAAGGGCAAGTGGGAGAGGCTCCCTGTCTAAAGCAACTACTGCCAGTTATGCCAGCCTGAACATCATACTGCATTGTTCCTGCATCAAACTGTTATCTGGTCCTTGAGGTTCTTCAGAATTTTCATTACCTATCCCACATGTTTTAGTTACACCAACCAGGGCAAGTGGGAGTTAATTTTGTTGGAGACAAGTGAATAATAGCTGATACAAAAATGGTGGTTGCATACTTTTTTTAATAGAAATAGATGGTAGTTGGATCATAATCTGTTAATGATCAAACGCTACTGCTGACTAAAAGACAGATAAAATAGAGTTGAAGTTGGGACAATAGTTAATTTGGTTTGACAGGGTGAGTGAGAGAGTACCAAGGAGCAGCAACTTGACAAGCAATAATTCAGTTGGGTCCTATCTGTACAATATCTGGTCTTGGAAGAATTTTGCAATGGCCCTGGTGAGATTCTTGAAACAAAGACCCGATAAGGCTTTCCTGCTTTGTATGAGTGGTGAAATACCAATATTTATCTCTATGGATTAGCTTACGACAAACGAAAGGGAGATAACACATAGGTACCTGTTGTCGACGAAAATGACGGTTGCAGCATCTTATGCCAAAGATATCAACAAACTGTTGCTGTTGAGTCCCTTTTGTGCCAGATTTCGGTAACTGATAACTGGTGATAATTCATCTAGTGCAGAGAAACATCTTCGCTAAAACCAGCAAAAGAGCATACAAAACATCATAAAAGTTCACACTAGACTAGAGCATGCCCATATATGCTATATATATACATGAGCCATGCATAAACACTACAGCACAGGTCTACTACACATTAGAAGGGCACAGGAACATGCAGAGGTAGAACAGCCTTGGTTGGTCAGTCCTGCTTAACTATCATGTGGAAAGTTTTTGTCTGATCTTCATCAACAAGCTCCTTGAGAACACCATCATCAATGGTAGTCACGGCGTTTTGCAACGGGTCATCGAAATAGCGTCCGTGGAAGACCATTTTCGCCATCCAAGCTTTCCTCCTGTTGATCTTGTACTTGTCCTCCTCCCACGTACCAGACGCCACCAGAAGGTAGACATATACGGTTCTCTCCTGCCCAGGCCTGAATGCACGCGCTATCGCCTGTCTGGTTTTGGAGTGGTTCCACTCTGAATCTAGCATGACCAGCCTTGATGCACCCGTCAAGCTGATACCCTCAGCGCAGGCTGTCGTCGACGCAATAAGCACCTTCCTCTTCCCTTTGGCGTCACCGTTGAATTTATCCATGACGTCAGAACGGACCGGAAGCTCTTGATCACCTTGAAGGACCAGGACTTCCTCCCCGATGCGCCATCCGAATACACTCTCGATCAACTTGACGAGGAAGTTTATCGGAGACACATTGTGGCAGAATATCAGCACCCTCTCCCCCCTGTACGAGGACTTGTGTAATAGATCAATCACAAACTTGGCCTTGCAACCAACAGAAAAGTCCCTCTTGTACTTGTCAACTTTACGCAGTTCTGCTGGAGTGAAGTAAGTGCTAGAGCATTTGGTTCCTTTCATAAGCCATGGATGGATAGAGCCAATTGTGATGAGCAGCTCAACCTCAAGAAGGTAACGCCCACCGCCTGACGTAGCCATTTTTACTTTTGAGAGCATCTCTTCCTGAATCTCAGTGGGTTTCATGAAAAGGGCATACATATGTATCCCTGGAAGGTTGCTGAGCTTTGACCCTTCGAACGAATCGATGAATCCACATGTAAGCTCGTTTAACAGATTGATACCATCTACACGGTCCCAGTTATCGCTAGACTCAATCTTTTGCCCAACTCTTTCGACAAAAATGCGCCTTGTCACCGCGTCTTTATGTTTCTCTCTCCTTCTGCTTGTTTCCTTCTTCCTTTCTGGGACAAGCGCAGTCATAGCATCATTGACAAACCGAGGTCTGGCCAAACATAGGGTGTTGAAATACTCTTCAAACTTATTCTGGAAGACTGTACCAGACAAGAGGATTCTGAACTCAGTCTTCACCTTCATCAGCACCCTCCTCAACTTGGATTTGTTGCTCCTCGGGTTGTGTCCCTCGTCGAGGATCAACAGCCCAGGGTTATTGATCAGGACTTCAGCCATGAATGCTCGCTGCGGCATTCTTGCGTCTTCTCTCGTCATCCTTAAGAAAGACGAGTATGTCATGAGGAGAACACTTGGACGCTCATGCCATTTGCACAACTTGTCCAGACAATCCACAAGGCGGACGTTTTTCCATGACGACCGTCGAAAATTGCTTAAAATCGCCTGCAACCTAGGATCAATAGCCCCCATTGGCTTGCCTTTTTTGTCAGCATGGTGAAGCACATGAAGAGGAAGTGAAATGCCCCATTTCTCAAATTCTCTCCTCCATGTATGGATAGCAGATTTTGGAGTAAGGACCAACGGACGGCTTCTCGGGTGAACTTTCAAGTAACTGACAAGAAATGAGATCAGCAGCAGTGTTTTGCCGGATCCAGGAGTATGTGCAATCACACAGCCACCTGTACTGGCTGCTGCATTGTCCATTTCCTCAAGTTGTAATGATCCCGCCAAGTTTTTCCAAATAAATTCGAATGCATTCCTTTGGTGAGGAAGCAACTTCGGCTCAAGATCGGGTATTAAACTCCACAAGTTCACAGAGCCCCTCAATTCTGAAAACTCTGGTCCCAGGATTGCAAGAAGAGACTGGTCAAGTACATGATCATCATTGTAAAAATTGCTGCATCCAGGTCTCTCCTTGTTATAGTCATTAGCATTGACCTGCATGGAACGGAAGATATTATGCATACTGTCAACAATGAGTCCTAAGTAAAAATAGTGAAAAGAAGGTGCGGTTGCTCGATTGGACATACCATTTGTGGAAAGATATCCTTTGCCTCGGTACATACAACATTGCATATTCTGCATATTAGTCCAAGTACCTCGTCCAGCATGCAGTCATGGTGGCATGGTATTTCTCCACCTTTTCCTAAACCAGCTGTGCTCCCGTGAACTGCTTCTGAATCTGGGTCCTGGAATTTTGTAAGTTCGTCACCGAAATGCCGAAAAAACAAGGACCGTACTATTTTTATCTAGACATCAAGTAATTCACGGATTTTTTTTGATACACGGCATTATGATTGCAAAGACGTGCTAATAAAGTTCCTTCCATAATCCTTTTATCGCGTTTTTATTCAAACAGCAAAGATGGTCAACCAATGACCTGAAGTACCAAAATGTTCCTATGGCAAAACATGTAACATTGGACCAATTGCATTTCAAGGTCTTCCAAAATAACAACAACAACAACAACAACAAAGCCTTTTTTCCCAAACAAGTTGGGGTAGGCTAGAGTTGAAACCCATAAGATCTCGAAACCAGGTCATGGTTCTGGCACATGGATAGCTAACTTCCACGCAGCCCTATCCATGGCTAGTTCTTTGGTGATATTCCAATCCTTCAGATCTCTCTTAACAGACTCTTCCCATATCAAGTTTGGCCTACCACGACCCCTCTTAACATTCTCATCCCGCTTTATCCGTCCGGTATGCAATGGCGCTTCCGGAGGCCTACGTTCTATATGACCAAACCATCTTAGACGGTGTTAGACAACCTTCTCTTCAATTGGTGCCACCCCAACTCTCTCACGTATATCATCATTCCTAACCCAGTCCTTTCTTGTGTGGCCACATATCCATCTCAACATGCGCATCTCCGCTACACCTAACTGTTGGATATGTCGTCTCTTGGTCGGCCAACATTCTGCGCCATACAACATCGCAGGTCGAATCGCCGTCCTATAGAACTTGCATTTTAGCTTTTGTGGCACTTTCCTATCACAGAGGACGCCAGAAGCTTGGCGCCACTTCATCCAACCAGCTTTGATTCGATGACTCACATCTTCATCGATATCACCATCCTTCTGGAGCATAGACCCCTTCTGGAGCATAGACCCCAAATATCGGAAGGTGTCTTTCTCAGGTACCACCTGTCCATCAAGCCTAACCTCTTCCTCCTCATGCCTAGTAGTACTGAAACTGCACCTCATGTACTCAGTTTTGGTTCTACTAAGCCTAAAACCTTTTGATTCTAGAGTCCGCCTCCACAGCTCTAACTTTCTATTAACCCTCGCTCGACTATCGTCAATTAGCACCACATCATCCGCAAAGAGCATACACCATGGGATATCTCCTTGTATATCCCCTGTGACCTCATCCATCACCAAAGTAAAGAGATAAGGGCTCAAAGCTGACCCCTGGTGCAGTCCTATTTTAATTGGAAAGTCATCGGTGTCGCCATCACTTGTTCGAACACTTGTCACAACATTATCATACATATCCTTAATGAGGGTAATGTACTTTGTTGGGACTTTGTGTTTCTCCAAGGCCCACCACATGACATTCCGTGGTATCTTATCATACGCCTTCTCCAAGTCAATGAACACCATATGAAGATCCTTCTTCTTCTCCCTGTATCTCTCCATAAGTTGTCGTACCAAGAAGATGGCTTCCATGGTAGACCTCCCAGGCATGAAACCAAATTGATTTTTGGTCACGCTTGTCAATCTTCTTAAACGGTGCTCAATGACTCTCTCCCATAGCTTCATTGTATGGCTCATCAACTTGATTCCACGGTAATTAGTGCAACTTTGAACATCCCCCTTGTTCTTGAAGATTGGCACTAATGTACTCCGCCTCCATTCTTCAGGCATCTTGTTTGACCGAAAAATGAGGTTGAAAAATAAATGCAACAAAAATCTTGCGACCTAAGAGTATATACAAACTTTTAGCTAGTTCCCATTGTTCGTCTTTCCTGATTGGGCAAAGTTAAGTAGCAGATAATAACCCCACAAAAAATCAGATAATAAGGAAAAATCATGCAAAAAAGGTGATATATGATCATTAATTAAATCATTTCTAAAAAATTATCCTATAAATAATCTCATAATTCCTAAGGTTTTTGTACACAGCTTTATCAGAAGTACAGACAGACATATTTATATCAGAATGACCACTATCTCAGTATCTTAAATAATAAATAACAAAGATGTTCATAGCCAAAAAGGGACACAACTGCTTATATATTGCCAAATTCTAGATCCTTTCATTTTCTCGAAATGTCCTAAACCATTTCACGAGGAAGTTGAACAATTCTAAAAGAATAGGCAGACCTGCTTTTGCTCAAGAAGTGCTAGCGTGGTTAGTGAGTAGTCCATTTCTTTCCAAAGATCGTCAAGCTCATCCTTCTCATGCGCTGCGTGGGTGGAGTGGGAGGGGTCGATTGTCACCGCGTAATCGAATGGTGCCGATTCTAGGGTGACTCTTGGGCGGAGAGGGGAGGTCGGACGGAGCAGTGGAGTTGTTGACAGTGGTGGCGGCGCAGAAGCGAGAAAAAAAATCCGGAGTTGGAAATGTCCCTCCAACCAAGCGTAACTGAGATGTGGGGAATCTAAAAATCTCACTCGTGTTGGGTTTGTCCAGAATCAGAAGCTCGTTTTCTAGTTTCCCGCAAAAAAATGTGGTACAAAGTCTTTGCAGGATCTGATCGATGCAGTTTTTCGGTCGAAAACCGTAAGCTTGCGATAATTTTGTGGTTCCCAAATTCTTTGGCTGGCTCTACTAAATTTACTCCAAACAATACAACCGTTCGTGGTAGGATCTGAAAGTATAGAGTGCACCCTCATCTGAAAACTTTTGTCTCCCTCGTCTTGCTTGTGGCTTGGGAAATATGGAATGAAGGAATGTCCATGCTTTCTGAAATAAATTCACCCCTCCTTTCATCATACTCGACAAGATCAAGAAGGAGTTGCGACTTTGTTTGATAGCCGGTGTGAAATGCTTGGCGAAAATTTAGCCGGGAGAGTAGGCTTTTGGAGTGTTGGTGTCCGTCTGATGCTTTTCCACACCTTGCAATGTCCTTTATATCAAACTCCTCTCTTAATTAATCGAATGGAACAAAGTTTTTGCCCTTGTTTAAAAAAACAAAGCATAGAGTGAGCACTCAGGATGCAAGGATGTGTTCGGTTCCGGAATTAGGAGGAACGGAACGGGTCGGTTCCGTCCCTAGGACCCGTTCATGTGTTCGGTTGGGCGAAAGGAATGGAACCGAGTGGTTCCTCGGAACGGAATATTCCTAGGATATGCGGGATCGACTCGTCCGGCCAAATCGGCCGGATCGCGCGGAACGGCTCGGCATCTCTCGCTAAACTTGATTAATTATAGCTAAACTTGATTAATTATTCCTAATCTTGATTAATTATCGCTAAACTTGATTAATTATTCCTAATCTTGATTAATTATTCCTAATCTTGATTAATTATTGCTAATAATTATTATTGTTCACTCAGATTAGGAAAAAAATAATTATTATTACTAAACTTTTAGCAATGCGGAACGGTTCCGTTCCTCGAATTTCTCCTAACCAAACACGGGGTCGGAACCATTCCGTTCCTCGAATTTTTCCTAACCGAACACGGGGTCGGAACCGTTCCATGACCTCGGAACGGAACCATTCCGTTCCATCCCCTCTCGTTCTAGAACCGAACACATCCCAAGTGGACAGGCCGCTGGACGTCCACGTCCGTCCGTGTCGTTCCGCTAAGGCTAATTACATGTTTAGCGGACGACCGCATCCGCCAGTTGAATCGCCGCAGCTTCCGGCGGACAGAGCGGATCAGCCGTTGCCTACGAGCTAGCTACACAGGGAAATAATCTAAGGAGATGCCCTGTACGGTACTTGTACATGGTGTGCTCTCAATTTCTTTGCAGTTTGCGAAATTCAGACAACAGGGATCGAGATGTCGACGGGATCGAGCTTAGAAAAGGGAAGAAAACGCCTACTTCTCCAATCGACAGATCGAATCAAATAACATGGGAACGGGGGTGGTAGGGGAAGAACCAGGCATGCTCCTCGCCCTGCAGTTTGATATGGTAGGGGAATAGCCGGGCGGCGGCCGAGCGGCCAGGTGCTGGCGGTGACAATCGATCTTCGGTGCTATTTTACTGGCGGCGACAATCGATCTTCGGATCTTGTGCGAGACGGAGACGGATTTTCTCCTCCGAGCGGCCAGCTCCTAGCGGCGAGCCCTAGGTGATGCTGGGGGCCGAGGTCGTCACTCATGTCGAGGTCGATGGGGCTTGGAGGGGCGGCCGAGGAGCCACGCAGCGGTCGAGGAGCTCGGCAGCGGCCGACCGGCCAGGAGCTGCGGCGCCGGCGATCTTAGTTGCTGGCCAGGAGACGGTCACGGACTGCAGTGGACAAATAAATGCTTTCCGCCAGGGCCGTCACATTTCGGCGGCCCATCCGCTTAGCCGTTTTGGGCCCTAGAGCGGCGCGGACAGAGCGGACAGGCGGAATCCGTGTCCGCCTGCATCGCTAGTGAGCACCGAGCCATTGAGCTCGTTGTCACCATTAAGTGTAATCCACTCCGTTGTTTTCGACTTCTCTCGATTGACAAGGACATGGCAAGGCTCCATTAACCGAATTCACTTCTTTTTTCTCTTCGATTTTCCTCGATCGACTAGGACGCAGTGACCATCCATGGTGAGTCACTTGGTAAGTGAAGTACTAAAGCGTGCCACGCAACTACGCGTTTTAATTGCTACTAGCTGCTGTCCTGAATGATATCGTTTTAATTGCCACATTTCGAATTATTTTCCTCCAGTTCGTCGTTGCTTAAGCAGCTCAACTATCTGGCTAAGCTAGTGCGCGCCATGTCACAACTTCACCGGGCAAGCTCTTTTCCTTTCGCCCCCGGCTTTAGTTCCTCGATCGGTCGCCCATCTTTCTGCAAAGCGCGAGCAACAATTAAGCGCCGATATCTCTAAGGCGCCTCCATCGATCGTTCGTTCCCTTGCGTGCTAAGGCATGGCTATGCAGCTCGCGTCCCCCGACGGCCACTACGTCCCCAAAACCCCGCCACCGCCGCCGCCTCAGTCCCCGGCGCCGGCGGCCGTGAAAAAGCAGAGGTCGCCGACTGCGTATACACAGACACAGGGCGGCGCCACGCATGCCGTGACGTTGACGTCGGTCTCGGCGCCGCCTAGCAGCAGAGACAGGTTCCACCACGACGGCGATGGGGGCGGCCAGGCGCTGGACGGGAGCATCCTCGTGCTGCGCGCCGGGGCAGCGCTCTCGGCCTTCGTGGCCATGGTGCTCGTCGCCTCTTGCCGGCACGGCGACTGGATGGACTTCCTCCGCTACCAAGAGTACAGGTGCGTCGTCATCATCCCAACTCGATCGTGCTAGTGCTAAGAGCATTGCTGAGAGTGTGCGCGCACGGTGTGTTGAACTGTTGATCATCAGCTGGTTGGTCGTTTTGGTAGGTATCTTCTGGGGGCCTCTATCGTAGCGTTCGTCTACTCCGCGGTGCAGGCGCTGCGGAAATTCCGCCGGATGCGCCACGGCGCCGCCCACGCGAGCTTTCTTGATTTCGCCGGCGATCAGGTGATTTCATCCACCACATAGGATTGACGGTTATATTGCTAGAATTGCGTTTGCGCTTGCGCCTTTGCAGAGATTTTCTTGTGGCACGTTTCACATGACATTTTTAGATGTTGCTAGTATCCAAATTAAATAGCAAAAAGTCACATTTCCCGCGTAATGGCTAAGTACCTTAAGGATTAAGTTTACTTAGCCGAGTATTTAATTCAATTTTAATCACGTTCTGTCGTACTGACAAGCCTGTGATCTGAATGAATGTAGGCGGTGGCGTATTTGCTGGTCACGGCGTCGGCGGCGGCTCTCCCGATCACGATCCGCATGAGGTCGGCGGTGGTCAACGTCTTCACGGACGCCATCGCCGCGTCCATCGTCCTGGGCTTCCTCGCCTTCGCCGCGCTTGCCTTCTCCGCCATGCTCTCCGGGTGCAAGCTCTCCAGACAAGCACGCTATTAGCTCTGGCTAGCTAAGCCAGCATGCATGCAGTTAATTAGTGGACAGTTTGATGGCTCTACAAGAAGTCGGCTAAATCTATGCATGTTCTTCCCGGGAAAGCATATTGTGCAATGCCACATGTGAATTCCTTGCGAACGTGTGATGCTAGTAATTTTGGGTTTTGAGGACCCTGTAGAGCCTTTATTATTTCCGGAAGAATAGAATGCGCACAACAAGGACACAGTTTATATGTAAATTACCATTGCATCATTAGTCCTCACTGAAAATATTTGGTTGTCCCGCATTCTCCTCCAACATATTCAAATAGGATGTAGAAATCAAGTGCAAGCTGAAACTACAACGGAAAACCCGAAAAATCATCCAACTTGGGACACATTCATAGAGGAGGCTTAAATTTTATCTCTTTGTGTTTTGTCGAACACATGGTGGTCACCGTCTTTGTTGACGGTCGGCGCGAGCTGCCCGGACGTGCGGCGTTGGTCGATAAGGTGGCGGTCCTCAAGCCGATCCTTTCTGCATCTTCTTGGGGCTAGAAGACATCGCTTTTGGCTGCCCCCGAGACGGGCCCTAGCACCAACGCCGCGGGAGGGATCCTAAAGAATGCGACCACTAGGGCACCGACTCTTTGAACGATTCGGTTGCCCACTGTAGCTTCCGTTGGAGCGCGGCGGTGTAATATCCTATCAGAAATTCACTTTGCCTCCCGAGCTCATATGCTCCCGTTATATTAAACCAAATTTTAAAAATAGTAAAACATGTTAAAAATTCTGAAAAAATTTGGAGGCGAACACATACCAATGTCCAACATACGTGAAAAGTTTCGTGACGATATGAAATTCTATGTGACCTATGAAAAAAAAGGCAAATTAGTGGTCGAAATGCAATTTCAAAAACATACTTTTTAGAGCACTGATTTTGTTATTTTTGCACAGAGCACTACACATGACATTTCATCATGAAACTTGGCAGGTATTTAAACACGTATATGTTTGTCACAAAAATTAATCAGAATTTTGGAAATGTTTTTCTATTTTTTAATTTTGTTTAATATACCAAGAGCATATGAGTTCGGGGCCAAAAAGCCTCTATCATATCCTATGATTGTAAATAAGAGTTAAAGAGTTAATCATGTTCATGACAAGTATTAAATTTTGCACTAAGAAAATTTGGATTAAATTTTTTAGAGAAAAACTAAAATGTCCTAAACTTTCCTCTATTTTTTAAATGTATTCGAATGGTTCCAAATTGAGAGATTGTATTCCCTGCTATATTGGTAGTGAAACCCGGTTTGGAAGAACGTAGTGAAGTTGTTTTGGTAATTGAAGTCAATTCACCAGGTGCGCTTCTATATTGTTTGAGTGTGTGTACTTTTTAAAGTCGGACAAGGGAGTTCTCCCTCCGATTTTTTCCTAAAGGGTTTACCTCAAATTTTCTATTTCTAGAAATCGATATCTACAAGGTCCAGGTTGGGACATTTATCATACAAAAATCAGAAAAACAGTTTCAGACATTCATCATACAAACATTAGAAAGACAGCCACGTCCAGGGACAAGTGTTTCATACTCCCTCCGTTCGGGTTTATAGACATTGCGCATCGTTTGATCAGCGTAACTCACAAAAAATATACCATATAAAACATTAGATGCTATATTTCTTGATAATTATTTGTGTTATACAAATAATGTTAACTTAGTAAAATTAACGATTTAGAAACACATGCATGACCTATAAATCGGAACAGAGTGAGTAGCTAATATTGTTCACTTGTGTTGTCTCTATTGGCTCCATTAGATATGGGAGAAAAACATAAAGAGGATGATTTAAATTTTCCCATCTTTCTAAAAGGAAACATCTACCGAGCTGAATTCACCAACATGTTGAGGTTAGTGTGTGTTTAATTAAAGAATATGCCTTTTCCAACAGCACGACAAAGTCGTTTTGGACAAGTACTCGTTTATTACTGCTCCTAAACAATAACTTGGTTTAGTTGGTATGTGTACTCGTGTTTAAACTATGATTCGTCATCATGTCTGATCCAGCATGCCTTAGTTTGTGTATGTGTTGATCTGGTATATCCTAGATTTACTTCGGTGCTACCCGTGTACGTTTGCAATTGGATGTCGCCTGCTCGGTCATATCCCTCTTCTGCTTCATCACACAAATAAAGTACCAAAAGATGGGGTCTGCAAAACTGAACAAAGGTTCATATTCGCTACCAGCATTTCCATTTTGCCTTTTCCAACTTAGACGATATTATTGGTAGATAACGATGAACAACGATTTGTATAGCTAGCATTAGAAAGAACTTATTTGTATTTATCTTTCCTGATTTTTTTTAATACGAGTGTCTTGCATTATGAATACTTTAAGCTCATCACATAAAGGTAATATTAATTACAGAGCTGAAAAGTGGACATATATGAAACACTGGTAAACAGAAGCACAAACCATGTATAAGTATATAACTATAAGACGGAGGTTCTGATCAATTAAGAAACATCATTGAACATCTAAAATTGACTAGCAGCAAGGGATACATATAAAAACATTGTATATTAATTGTTAATGACTCGGCATCTATAGCTCAAACAACATGGCACTTGCTGCAAGGCTTCCCAACAGTGAACTTCACTTTAGACGGAACAATTACCTCAATGTATGTTCTGATAGCCAAGAGCGCTTTGTGAGCTTCGAGGATGTGTAATACCTCGGATTTCCGGGTTATTATTTAATTAAGGGTGCTTAAAATTAATCTCTAAATATTTTGGTTTTACTAAATCTTGAGAGTTTAAATTGTGTGTTTATACTCAATTTGCAAAATTATATTAGATAAGTTAGATTTATAAAAAGTTAATCTCTCTTCCTTTTTGGCTGATCACTAAAGTAACACTCATGTGTTTGATCGATCAGCCATGTACTAGTACTAGTATAGCTAGAAGTAGTACATGCATGCATCGATAGAGTAGCTCGTGCATGCCTGCTGTTTACCGCGCTTGTTTAGCTTAGCTAAGAGTGAGATAATGCTGCCATCAGCTTGTACTGCTAGTCTAGATAAGATTGTACTGCTTGTACTGCGCACTAGATATTTTGCATGCACGGCGGCGAAGCTTAGCTGAGAAGGATCGATCAGGGATACGTGTTAAGCTCTGGTTACAGGAGGTAACACGTGTCGCTAGCGGATAGATGCCTACCCATGCAGGTAGCAGCAGGGGAGGAAATATCTAGCCCTGACTTATCCATCGCATTCTTATCCTTTGGGCTAGTATAAATAAGAGGACCAGGTGCTGCCATCGGAGCACATCGGGCAGAGTTTAGGCAGACAAATAGAATCATCAGAAGAGGTCGGTGGTCGTGCACTGGTGTGCTGCTCGTTTGCGGAGCCACTAAAGTACAGGCTAATATTGACGTAGTGGCCGATACTGCCGTAGTTTTGATCAGGCAAGTAGCTACTCTACTAATCTCTTGATTTCTCCGAGTAGTATTTCTACTGCTCCGAGCGAATATCTTCTGGTTGTTATTCCGTTGTGGTGCTTGTGCCGTTGCTTGCACCAGATCCATGCTGATAACTTAATTGAATCTTGATATTGTTTAAGAGATGCTTTTGATGCCATCTCTTTCTTGCTTACGGTACCATAATATGGATGGTATCATTTCCGTAATACTTTTGATAGCCAGGATTATGCCATTGAGATATGCGATGGTGATAAGTGAGAAATCATCATGAGATAGAAAGGATCACGCGGAGGCGTGACAATTGATGTCTTGGCTTCATATATCCCTAACTTCTTTGTTATCCACATATACATTTGTCCTTGTATTGGTGTCACGACTGCAAACATATTGTACCGGTCACAGTTCGGGTATGGGACTGTCTGGACTCTCCAATGGGAACGACACTTGGTCCGAACAGGGTATCGGCGATGGATTCCTTGGGAACGGCCCATACTAGTAAGTCAAGTCGTCGTGTCCCGGCGGGTTAAAGAGTTCTGCTCGTTCTGGAGCCTGCGTGGTTCTGGGCGAGGCTGTCGATGTCGGAGTACCCCTCTTAAGAGTGTAAAAGTGTGAATATTCACCCCTGTGAGTCCCGGGTAGGGAACCTTGCTGGTCACATGTGATTACCAATACATATCCGTTCCCTTGATAATTCACTCATTCCTCTAAATCCAGCTTTGTTGATATTTTATTGCTTCCGTTGATATCTTGTTTAATTCCTTTTAATACAGTAAGGCTGTTATTACTGTATTTTATTCTCTGATATTTTGTTGCCTAGTATTGTATCTGCTTGCTGAGTATGACTTGTCGTACTCACCCTTGCTTTACTTTCTTTTTGAAATCAGAGTTTGCAGCGGAAGCCGTCGTATCCGAGGAGTAGGCTGGACCAGTTGGGTGGGACACGACTAGAGAATCTTTTATTCTTGGAAATGTAATTAAACATGTAAATATGATTAGATGAGCTGTTGAGATCCACTGTGCTGGTTTATGCCTGCTTTTCTAGCCGTTCGCGTGTATAGGCTTTCGGGTCTATAGACGTGCGGCGGCTGTCATTCTCCCGGGGTGGGTCTCGGGGCGTGACAGGATGACATTCCTATCCAAGGGGAAGCATTTGCCCAATTTGTGTAACATCCCAAAATTATTATCCAGAATTTTATTCCAAAAATGGGAACCAACAAAAACTTTTGTTGTTTATTGTCTGTTAATTGCTTCTTCTTACTTGTGTTGTTGTTCTTGCTGGTTGTGTGAGTGTTTGCTCTAGTAAACACTAATAAGAAATAAAGAAACCAAAATCCAAATTAAAAGCAAGAAAATAAAAATAGCAAGTTATCACTTTAAAAATCTCAAAGTGACAAATTCAATTATTTTCAAATCAAAGTCAGTGGAGATGCAATGTAAACACTCTCCCTTTTTGTTCTTACTACTTTCCCATCTCAAATATTATTTTTGAACTTGTTTTAAAATTCTAAAATAAAAACAAATAGAAATAAATCAAATTACCTTAAACAAGTACTATGAAAGAAAATGTTGCCAAACATTTTATTTGGCAATGCCAATTTTTGTGGAGCTTCTACATGTTATGGGGAGGCCCCACAAATATTTGCAGAATTTTCTAAAATACTTAAGTACCTCAAATAAATCCAGGAAAAGCTTCTGGATATTGAAATAAAACTGAAAAATAAAAGAAAAGAGGGAGGAAGGGGTTTTCTGCAAAAAGGTCATCGACCTCAGACCCGACGACCGTCGCCGTGTCGCCTTCACCGTCGACGCCGTTTTCTTCGCCGCCAGGACCCCCCTGGCCGCGCTCTCCCTCGCCTCTGCACCCCTGCACCTCTCTGCACCCGCAGGGAAGAAAACGGGCACCCCTCCCGTCGCCATTACGCCGTGGTTCCCCGCTGACCGCCGTAGAGCACTTGGACGGCGCCGGCAAAATTCGTCCACCCCTTAGCTCCCCGACACGCACCGTTCTTCTAGATGACTCTAGAAGCTTGCCGGACCCCGTTAAGCCCCAAGCCACCACGAGTCTCTGCACCGTCGCCGTGTAATCGCCGAATTGATCACCGTGGACGCGCCATGGCCGCCGCCGTAGACCCCGACCATCGTGGACCGCCCTGGCCCTATAAAAAGCACCCCGAGGCCTCTCTGGAACACCACACCTCCCTCCCAAGCTTTCCCTCGCTCCAATTTGCTCTGTGCACCGCCAGAGGGCAGTGCACGGCCGTGCCCGACGCCGCCGTTGAGGTCGAGCACCACCGCCTCGCCACACCTCCCCATTCTTCCCTCTGACCCCTCTACGCTCTTCCTTGTGGACACCGCACTCACCAGAGAGCTTTTTCCCTCTTTTTAGTGCACGGACGCGACCCCGACGCTCCGCCGAAGTTGCTGCCCGACGCCGACGAAGTGCGCGACCTCACCGCCGACGAACCAGCCTTCCCCAGCAAGCACAGCTCGCACCATCGCCTTCCCCGAGCCTCCGCCGTCGATCTGCGTCGTCTCCGCGATCTTCCGAGCCCTCTAGGTGAGTCTCCGATCATCACCGTGCCGCCGGCGCGGCGGCGCCGCCAGTTTTTGGTCGCCGCCGTTGCCTTTGATCTTGGACCGTTGGATCCAGATCCAACGGCCGCGTAACGCTTCGCTGTAGTTGAGCCACTGACGGCCTGACCCCACCCGTCAGTATTTTAATCAAATCCACGTCCACGCTGAGTCACTGACCAGTAGGCCCCACTAGTCAGAAATCTCAACATTATCCAGAAGAGAGGGAATTTCTATTTCTTTTTCTCTGGAAAAACAGTACTGGCATCAACTTTGAAATTCAATATCTCGAGATTTAGGAATCCAAATAAATCAAACTCAACTGTTCTGGAAAGCTTATGAAAGTGTTTAACCAACACAATTGGTCCCATGTCATTTCATTAAATAGTTAAAAAGTATTATTGAAAATGCCACAGAAGGTTTAAATTCTAAACTTGTTTGTTTCTGATACTCTGCTAGTCCAAATAATTCCAAACCAATTTTGCTAGCTTAGTACTGCCTTGTGTTAGCTCCCCTAATTTTGGTAGAATTAATTAAGCAATATTAATTGCTGACTTTAAAATAAACCCTTCTGGACTAAAACAGACAAATATGTTTATTGGTTGATCCAAATGAGTTAGGACCAATTTTGTTAGCTCACATATATCCATGTTTAGTTACCCCTAAAAGGGTTTAATTTTTGGAACAATATAATTTAATTGGTAGCTAAAACTTGATTATTAAGCTACTGGATTCAATCCAATGTGTAGGGAGTTTGGTAACTCCAAATGGTCCAATTCAAATTGGGTTGTATTCTACACATCAGTGGCTTTCCATAGAATTTTAATTTGTATTTTTGTGACCAACAGAACTCAAGTTGTGGAATTAAACATGAATAACTAGTTTCTGCCATAATTTGGACTTAATTAAATAATGTTTAATTCAATTTATTTAAAAACCAAATTGTGTAGTTTGATGTGTGCAGTAGCCAATTGTGATGTTAATGATGGTTATGTTGAGGTGATTGCTTGTATAGCTTAGTGATTGTTTGTATTGTTTGTTTGTTAATTAGACGAGAACGTTGTCGGATATATCGAGGAAGGAGAGTTTGCTGAATTTGAAGAACAAGAGCAAGATCACTTTGCCAAGCAAGGCAAGCTATTCTCTGAGCTTGCACTACCAACATATGCATCTACTTTCATAATATGTTTACTCTCAAAGCAAGATTTACAAAACCCATTTCAAAAATATATGGATATTATTTTGCCACCCTATGTCGTAGTTTATATAAAACTTTAGGATGGGAAAACAATGTTGTTTATTCAAAACTCCTTTGAAATGTCTTGTGAGTTTATGGAACGACGAGATGTCGGTGCTGTGTTGGAAAGGTGGAAAAATGGTGATGTTTGTGAAAAATGCACAGTGTCCTAGTACTATGGAAACCAATCCTACCCTGTGCGACCACATTTACCACATATGGGAAAAGGCGTAGTCATGTAGTTTGCTCTTATTAGTATGGGATACCTCATCGACGGAGATGACTCCGTTATGCATGAGGGGATGGTCCGAGGATCTACCCCCTGACCCGGGTCCTCACACAAGTTGGTGGGGAGGATAGAAGGTTCCACCATAAACCGCCGGACAAAACTATGAGTCCTCACACTTAGGGTTTCTGACGGGAAACCGGACTGGGTGTCGATGGAAAGTGTCATATGGGAAGGATCCTATACTAGCATGAGCAAATAAGAGGCTATGGCCGGCGGCTTACTTCGCATACAACTGGTATGGCGAGACGTGGCAGACACGATGAGTTGCCGGATGGATGTGGGTTAAAAGCGTGCTACCTCTGCAGAGTGTTAAAAACTATTCGAATAGCCGAGTCCTCGGATATGGACAATTGGGAGACTGTCCTAAGACCTTGTGCAAGTTTTAAAAAGGCTTTGAGTTTTTAAAGAAAAATGGAGTGGAGAATGTTTCCTACACCTATACCAACGGATCGGTATGAGGTGGTGGGATGGAAGTGGACCATGACGGGCTATGGTCGGGAAAGAGGAGAAGTTTTGGAAAAACAGATGAAAAAGGTGACTTCTTTAAAGATAGTTATAAAGCTCTTCTTACCTTTTTCAATAAAGATATAGAGATGTTTTAAATAAGAAAAGTTGTCAACTAAAATAAAACTGGTGCATACCATGTTGGGATAGTTTGCGAGTACATTCAAATGTACTCATATTGGTTTCGTCCCTGGCTATTGTCCTAGCCAGACTACGAGGAGGAACACTACGCAGAGCAGGAATATGGCGACTTCTACGCCAACTAAGGATCTCCACAAGTCAGCTGCCTGTCGGGTCGTCATCGTTAGAATATGATGTCGATTACGCCGTAGCTTCCGCTGATATATTTGGTTTGGCCCATGAAGGCACCTATGTAAGAACTTGGTCTAAATGACCATTTATGTAAGACTTTCTATTCGGTACTGCAATGGATGTAAACTTTGGTATCCAATTCGGATTATGTGCAACGACAGACTGATCACGGGATCGTTGTGTTAAGCATAATCGGGTATTTCGGACAGCTAGTCCGGGGTCCCCACAATTTGTGGACAGAAGAACATCTGGGAGGACTATGTCCTTCTGTGGTGTCCAGCATAAGATACTGAAGTGATGTTGTACTCTCAAGAATGTGACACGTTAGCTCAACCAAGCTCTTCGAAGAGGAGAAACCAACGATCTTCACACTCTTGAGCTTGTCATGGCGGTGCTCTGGCATCTTCCTCAGATCTGAAGGATCTGCAAAAATTGATGGATGCTCCGCTCTTATCGGTACCACTTGCAAGAAGAAAGTCTCCAAGGATGGAGAAGCATCAAAAAATGATATCAGAGAACAATGATCATAGGTGGGGTATATTGACCCTGCAGGAAAGACAACCCTCAAGTGCTTGAGGTATGCAAATTTGCTAGGGACCATTGGTGTACTGACCATCTCAGACCATGAATAAATGGTGAGACTTTCAAGCCTTGGGAAGCTGGATGGAAGCTTGATACGAGCATAACAGACAGCACCACGATAATATATCTCTAGGGTTTTCAACTGTAATGCTTGTCCAAGTGAGAGCTGTCCTAGTTCGTTGACAGCAGCAAAAGTAATCATGGAGAGATATTGAGCCTCAATCTCCATTGCCTGCAGCCTTTCGCATTCAAAAACCTCAAGGTCGCTGAGCCGCTGCAGCCAGCCAGGTATCTTGAGGCTAATAATCTTGCTGCAACGCTGGAGGCTCAGCTGCTCCAAAACAAATGCATTGTCAAGAAGGCAGGCTAACTCATCCCCTGTGATTAGGACATCAAATAGACAAAGTCTTGTCAAGCTTCTCAAGCCGAGTTCTACTGTCGGACGGAATGCACAAGAAGAAAGGTTTAGATACCGAATCGAGTTTCCACCCCCGTTATTAGATAAAAGTGGCCATGGAACTTGTACTTTCTTCGGTCCCATCGCAGCTGGACCGTGAGTTCTTCAATCGGAGGTGTGACGCCAATCTCAAGCCAGCGATCAAGATCACAGGTCTTGACGTTGCAACTATAGAACTCAAGCTTGAGTTTCTTGACGCCATTGGCTGAGTGTTTTATCAAAGTTTGGTCAACTTTGGTGGTGAGAATTGTTGCTATTTCCTCCTCCCCTTCCTGCGCATCTACATTCCTGCACTGCATGCGCCTGCTAAAAGTGAGGTTGGGATAGCATCTCCACGAACGTAGAAAGGAACGAGAAACACAGGCAGCTCGGGCGGCAGCTTGCATCGGCATCAGGGAGTGTATATGACACCAGATCTCCTCTGGAAGGATTGGACCTGGATATTTCATTCTTTTGCCATCTTCGGAATTACAATCTCCTTGGAAGTTTGACGACTTTCTCTTAGACACTGAAGTGAGAGATCCGTCATTAGCTTGGATCCGCTGGCGACACAGATCACGCTGTATGGACATGAGCCGGTTGAGTGCCATCAGCCCCATGATCGATACGACGACGACGATCCCTTCGGCGTATAGACACGATCGAGATATGGATATGATTTTCTCTATTCCCTCTGCCTGTCTAGTTATTTCCACCCAAAAAGACCAGGCGTCCCACTCTGTCTCAAATACTGACTTCAGTTCGAATCCAACACGGCACGAGGAAGATGAAATTGCGTCAGCGCCGCCGGGAGGGGCTGCCTATAGAATTCTGGTCTGACAGAAGCACAGGGATCTTTTCCGATTTCATGTTGTTTATTACTCCCTCCCTTCATAAAAGAGGTGCTTCTAACTTTTTTTTAGCGAGTAAAACCTTTTAAGTTTCACCATGCTCTTCTCCCTTCGTTCCTTTTTACGCCGCATATCAGGATTGTCTTAAATCAAACGTTATAAAAGTTTGACCAAGTTTATAGAACAAAATTCAAACATTTATGCTACCAGATCGATATAATATGAAAATGTATTCCATGGTGAATCAAATGATATTGGTTTTATACTACGTATGTTGATTTTATTCTATAAAATTGTTCAAATTTTAGAGAATTTGACTTGAGACAAATGTAATATGCATAGTAAAAAGGAATGGAGGGAGTACAAAAAAATCACAATATTTACATCATCAAATTAGTATCATTAGATTCATTATAAAAGTGTATTTTGATTATATAGCTAATGGGTGGCATAAATATTGATGAATTTTTGTATAAACTTAGTCAAAAATGAAAAAATTACCCTCCAAAAATGTTGGAAGTGTACTTATTCTCAAAGGAGGGAGTCTGGCTACCCGCCAACATTGCCTATATATACAGGAGTCTGCCGATCGAGTGTGTCAGCCTTGAGAGGTATTCCCTTCTATCTTTGTCGGCTCATAGTGACAAGGTGGTAATTTGCCAGTTTAGAAAGTTTATTTATCATCTGTTTTATTCTCTTAAGATTAATTTATTGTTTTTTCTGTTTCACATTTAAAACCACTCCACCCCTCTTATGTGACCTTTTTTATTCAAACCAAAACATTGATGACTGTTTTTTTCTCGGTAAAGAGAATATATTAATATCAAGTAAACACCAATTATACCTAGCCTCTTCAATAATTTTATGTCAAAAGTTAGTCGAGACATTAAGAATGCACATCGGCAAAAGAATAAAAAAATACTAAAAGGAAAATGCCCCTCCATAGCGATCATCGCCCATACTATGAAAAAAATTATCCAAGAGCAAGGACAATGAATAAAGCGTCATGATCGCCTGATGTAACCATGAAAGCCAGTTTATAGGTTTTCACATCGGTGAAAGTCCGAGCAACCTCTAAACAATGCCTTCAACAAGGAAAACGACTAGTAGTCCGCCACTGCCAAGCAAAACAATGAAGGAAATACCTAGAGTTTTCACCCGGGAGATCGAGACTCAGTGCTCGAAGAACAACGCCGAAAACGAAGTTACATTGTGTTGCCGCCCCACTTGACAACAACGACACTGCTGCAAGCACCAATTTCTCAACACACCTTCGCGATGTTCACCGCTTTGACATAGATATCGCCACGCCAACCAGACTCCGCACAACGAGTAGTGAAGCACCATCTTCTCGCCATCTATTGGGGTTGTTTTCTCTTCTAGAAATATTACACGGCAATGTCCATAGCATGAACATGCAAGCTATCCACATGATCTGTTTCTTCAACCCGTTGATTTCGACTCATCTATATCAATCAGGTATGCTTGTGAAATATAACGACCTTTAAATTATAAAATACACATATTCCATGATTAAATTTATCCTCTCGACTGATATGATCAACTAAATCTTTCATATTCCTATAGACAACTTAAAGGTTTTTAAAAAAATAATAGATTTCTTAAAGAGATATCAGTTGCAACTTGCGAGAAATCGTTATAGTTCCTATAGTTTTCATTCCCTAGGATTTCAATGGGCAGACAAACCAATCCTACATTTCCCCTTACCCTCCATTTGTCCTACCCTCAAACGAGCCTAAAAGGGTCGGGCCGAATTTGGGCAGGCACGGCACGGCCCGTTTATAATAGGGCGGGCCCGGCCCGATAATCAGCACTAGATCGAACACACACCGTGCCACAGAGTCAGAGTGGCCAATATACCCTCCTTGCTTGCAGAGTAAAAGTTGATTGAATCCAGAGAAAACAAAACAGGGGGGGAGGAGGGAACTCCATCCAAGCAGTCTCGCACTCTCGCCCGCATCGAAACAGATCCACCCCGCAAATCCCTCGAACCCTCGCCGGCGACCATGGGGCAGGGCACGCCGGGCGGCATGGGCAAGCAGGGCGGCGCCCCGGGCGACCGCAACAAGCCGGGCGGCGACGGCGACAAGAAGGACAAGAAGTTCGAGCCGCCGGCCGCGCCGTCCCGCGTCGGCCGCAAGCAGCGGAGGCAGAAGGGGCCCGAGGCGGCCGCGCGCCTCCCCCACGTCGCGCCGCTCTCCAAGTGCCGCCTCCGCCTCCTCAAGCTCGAGCGCGTCAAGGACTACCTCCTCATGGAGGAGGAGTTCGTCGCCGCGCAGGAGCGCCTCCGCCCCACCGAGGAGAAGACCGAGGAGGACCGATCCAAGGTCGACGACCTCCGCGGCACGCCCATGAGCGTCGGATCCCTCGAGGAGATCATCGACGAGAGCCACGCCATCGTCTCCTCCTCCGTCGGCCCCGAGTACTACGTCAGCATACTGTCATTTGTCGACAAGGACCAGCTGGAGCCCGGGTGCTCCATCCTCATGCACAACAAGGTTTGAGTGCCACGGATCCGTCTCCCTCTGATTTTGCTATGTCGATCTACATACCTGGTTAGGGTAGGGTTTGGATCTTAGGGGCAGTTAATCAACCATAGCAAGTCGATTGAAGCCTGTCCAGCCTAGGATCTTTTAGGTTACTTAGTGAATTGAGGATCTGCGTAGTCTGAAGTGACAGAGAGGTTGTTACCAGGGGTATTTACTATTTAGTGGTGTTTTTTTTCCTTTTGTTCTGAATTTGGTCGAATATGGTGCAAGTTAACTGAAACATACAAAGTGGGCGGTCTGCAGTACGGTTTTGTGAAATTCATGTGACTGAGTACTCTACAAAGCTTATTTAGATTTTCACTTATGAAATTTAGGGTACCTGTCTGTAGTTGTATGCTCTAATAACTATGGCCATGTGATATTCCATTTAAGTGTGAGGTGTTGATCCATATGCAGGTGCATAATCACTTAGTTAGAAAGAAAATATTTCTAGTCCTTCTGCACTATGTTCACTCTTATGTTGATGCTAAGCTTAATACCTTTTCAATATCTCACTAACCATGAAGGAGGGTGCAGTACTTGTGTATTTTCAATTAAAAACTCGAAATCAGTGTGATTTCCTTCACAGACAATCAGAGAATTACCCTTCACTCTCTCTTTAGATTAGATACTAAATTCTGCCCATTTGACATTTCTATAAGAACTATAATTTTCCTGTGTTCAATGACACTGTCATGCAGCTAGTAAGAAGATGCTTAAGTTGTATCACTCACAAGAATTATTTATCCAGGTTCTCTCTGTTGTTGGAATTTTGCAAGACGAAGTTGATCCTATGGTATCTGTGATGAAAGTTGAGAAAGCTCCCCTAGAATCATATGCAGATATTGGTGGGCTAGATGCTCAGATTCAAGAAATAAAAGAGGCAGTTGAGCTTCCTCTGACTCATCCAGAGCTATATGAAGACATTGGAATCAGGCCACCAAAGGGTGTCATATTATACGGAGAACCTGGAACAGGGAAGACTTTACTTGCCAAGGTTAGTGTGGCTGTCAATACATTGCTTTTTTTCTTATTCGTATATTATAGTTGCAGGCTGCACTCGTCATTTATTCATTCCATGTTGTAATATCTGGCCACATTTTTTGCATTGTTTTGCATTCTATACATTTTCAATAACTTTTACTTGAGTGCTAACAAATGATTTTTGGTTACTTCAACTTCTTATTGCAGGCTGTTGCAAACTCGACATCAGCAACTTTCTTGCGTGTTGTCGGAAGTGAACTTATTCAGAAGTACCTTGGTGATGGTCCAAAACTAGTCAGGGAACTGTTTAGAGTGGCAGATGAGCTTTCTCCGTCAATAGTCTTTATTGATGAGATTGATGCGGTTGGAACAAAGAGGTACGATGCTCATTCAGGAGGGGAGCGTGAAATTCAGAGAACTATGTTGGAGCTGCTGAACCAGCTAGATGGTTTTGACTCACGCGGAGATGTTAAAGTTATTCTAGCAACAAATCGTATTGAAAGTCTTGATCCAGCCTTGCTTCGCCCTGGCCGAATTGACCGAAAGATTGAATTTCCTCTTCCAGACATTAAAACCAGGCGCCGCATCTTCCAGGTACGATACTTCTCCATCTGTGCATGTTAAACTTTATCATTATAGGATGCAAAGTTCCTTCTATTCTCATTAATGTTGTAAATCGTGCAGATACACACAGCTAAGATGACATTGTCAGATGATGTGAACCTGGAAGAGTTTGTCATGACTAAGGATGAATTTTCGGGTGCTGATATTAAAGCAATATGCACTGAATCTGGATTGCTTGCTTTGAGAGAGCGTCGAATGAAGGTATGGCTCGACCTTTTTGCTATAATTAAAATTGTGGGCATTCACTGGTTCGCAAAGGGATAATTACTGTGTGAAGAAAGCCAGATGGTATGGCTGCGAAAGATTGGGAGCATCGGCGGAGCCAGGACGCTGAACCTGTGGGGTCAAGGCCAAAATTTTCACATATTTTAACTAGTTTCAGATTTTTTTCAATATGACATCACACATAAATATAAAGGATATGCTAAAAGCTGTGGGGTCGGCTGACCCCACAGCTTCAACGTGGATCCGCCGCTGATTGGGAGGCATAGGTTGAGACGAGAGAATGAGCGAGAATAGATTGATTGTTCTTGCCTATCTCAAACATAGATACATGACATATTTATATTAGGGATGCTAAGGCCCTTTGCATTTCCCAGCACAATAAATACTCCTAATAAATTAGAATGCTTTAATCCTGAACTTCCTAGTACAGTACTATTATTTCCTAAAAGACCCCCTTCGGTTTGGTTGCGGCATGTCCTTGACCAGCTCATGACCCCCTGCTACTGCAGTACGTCCATAGCATTAGCCTTCTTAGCTGAACTAACGTCCACACCAGAAGTATTCCTATCATTCTCTATAATTGGAGGTCATCTGGTATACCATGCTGTTTACTAATGGGCAATGGTACCAGAGTTTACTTTTGATAGACAAGCGCGTAGTTTCTGTTACATACGTGAATACTGTCTTATGAACGGGTAAACTGGAAATAGATCCATATTATCTATACTCTAGGAGGAAGCCAATCAGAACTTCAGCTGTATATTTTCTGTTGCATTCGTGAATATTGTCTTATCTTACGCACTGGTAAACTGGAAATAGATCCATATTATCTGTACATTAGGAGGAAGCCAATCAGCACTTAAGCTGTATATTTTCTGTTGCATCCGTGAATATAGTCTTATCTTATGCACTGGTAAACTGGCAATAGATCCCTATTATCTATACTCTAGGAGGAAGCCAATCAGCACATCAACACTATATATGTAGCAAGGGACTACTTCTCGAATTCTGTTAAAGAAAACTAGTTTTCTTCCCCGCAAAAAAAGTAATCTAGTTATCTAATTCACATCTCACTTTTTCTGTATATACACACACAAATCTATCATGTTCAGGGCTGTTAAGTTTTGCTGTGGCCTCCTTCTCATAAATAAATGTCAAAGCATACTACGTTTCAGTTCGCTTTCTTGATGCGTTGTTTCCTGATTCCACTAGGTAATGCACGCCGACTTCAAGAAGGCAAAGGAGAAGGTCATGTTCAAGAAGAAGGAAGGTGTGCCGGAGGGGCTTTACATGTGATAAAGTGTGCACTGGTCAATTTGTAGTGCTAATACATATATTTGGTAATCGTGGGATATGTTTCCCAGGACTGGAGAATAGGCTCAAATTTGTTTGCGTAACATTTTATTCTCTTGAATGGTTGGATAATTGAATAGTATGTTGTATTACGTTGTGTTGATGCCTTTTCTCCTGAAGTACTGAATCACCACGAGCTTAAATCGAAATGGTTAGAGTCATCTAAACTGTGCTATTCTGGAGCTTTTTTTTCGAATTGATTCCTGGAAGGTGTTGCTGAAATCTCAGTTGGGGACTTAGAGCATCTCCAACCATGGTTGCCAAATTTGACCCCCAAACTGTCTGTGGACACGTCAGGGCGTGTCTGCGGACAGTGACCGGACAACCCCAAAACTTGGCTCCTACAACCGTAACCTCCAAATCATCCACCTCAAAACCATATTGGCATGCAATATAGATCATATGGATATAAAGTTCAAACTTCATACGAATAAACTTAGTTCAAACATCAACGGACATAGTTCAAACACAGAAATAGATTGGACATAGTTCATCGGAGAGACCAGAGCAGAGACACACGGATGCAAGTTTGTCGGAGAGAGCGGAGCTTGTCACAAATTGCGGGGAATCCGGGAGTTGTTCCCCTATTCCGCTGCTGCCGCTGCCTTCGCATGTCCCCTTTGCTGAACACGCCGTGCTAGCCGAACCCTCGCTTCACGTTCCAGTTCTCGTGCTCGAGCGACCCCCGCTTCACGTTCAAGTTGCACCGCTCTCGCCATAGCTTCGCGTTCCCTTTGCCGAGAACGGCGTGCCATCCAAGCCTGGGTCTCCGCTTGGCGCACCCTGTCCCTCTTCTCCGCATCCGGCGTGTAGTCCATGAACGGACTATCCTTCAGTATGTCCCAACAATGACCGATCTTCCACTCCCTCGTAACCGGCCTCCTCGTAAGTGCATTGGACAGTGGGATGGCATCCTCCATCTATGAAAATTGAATAGCTAATCATCAAACTGAAGCTACTGGATCCGGCGTTGCACAAACTGAATAGCTAATCATCAAATTGAAGCTACTGGATCTGGCATTGTACAAAATTAAACATAAAATACTTACATAGCCCACTTGTGCATAGCATCTGGTGAACTTGTTAATCTCGGCGACGATGCATTGCCATCTATGGCGGAGAGAGGCCTCACTGCGGACTACTTCCGAGTTGGCATTGAACACTTGACAGATCCGAGCCCCAAAATGAAGCATTGTGGTAGCGTCCGTCTTGACCATCATCCGGGGTGGACAACCACGCATTGCACAACACCTTATCATCGCTGACCGAGTAGATATTCGCTCTTGGAACGACCTACGGGTTCAATAAGTTCCTAGATTACGCATCCTACCTGTTCCTAAATTCTACAATGGTGGAAGGGAGGAACATACTTGTGGAGGAGCCACCACTGCTCCGTTGTAGGCGGCTACGGAGCTGCCCGGCCAGCCGGAGCAAAGAGCCGCCGCCACCGATTTAGCTGACGGCGGCGCGGCTTCCTTCTCCGCCCTGGGGTAGCAAGCCACCTCCTCCTCCTCCGCGAACACATCCCAGTACAGCTCAGTCCCGGAGAACGCAGATCCGCTGCCGGAGCTGGCCATTGGTGAAGCTACGGACGGAGAAGAGTGAGAGTGGAGTGGAGTGAAAATGGGATCGGACGAGAGTGAGAGCTAGGGTTTCTGCCGGGGTGGGGATTGAGTGGATATAGGTGGGGTCGCAGCGGGCGGCCTGTCCGGGCGCGTACGGACCGCCCCAAACCCTCCCACATATGGGCTGGGTTTGGTGTTTGCCAGACAGCCCGAGCGTTTAGGCTGCGTTGGGGGGAGGGGGGGGGGGGGGGGGGGGGTTTGGGGGCTGGTTTTTAGCCCAAACACTGTCCGGGCTGTCCGCCCGGACGTTTGGGGGTGTGTGTGTGTGTGGGGGGGGGGGGGGGGGGGGGTGAGGGCCTCGGTTGGAGATGCTCTTATAACTTCTTAATGCTGTAATAATACAGATTTGTTTGCCGTGAGACCAAGTATGAAAGAATTTGATAGTTATGAGATCTTTTATTCATCCTAGGGGATGCAGTTCTTTATGCTTCGTGTACAGTATTCCTCTTCAACTTGAGCATCAAACGCAGCAGCTCTTGATTCAGGTTTTCGCTACTTGTGTTTTGGCTGAAGCTTTTCCTGACTCTGCCATTCTAATAAGCCAATGTAACTAAAGGTATCATTGCTGTCTATGCTGTGTTTATCTGAATGAGCTTTTTTACAACCAAGCAATCTGTTTTGCTTAGCGCCACACATCAGATACCTCATTCTACTAAATTGTTCATACATTTGCTTCTGTCATGAGATCCAGTGTCAAGTATAGATAGACCATTTAGGCCTTTGGCATTGCAGGAGGGGGACTCTTTCTTATCTGTTCTGTTGAAGAAAACAACACACTTTCTTTGCCTTCTGATGTCTTTCGGTACATGATCTTTTTCTGACCGTTTCCTAGTGACTAGTTTCTTCAGGCTCCTCACAAAGATATGTATCTCTGCTGAGTGCTGACTCCATCTCTACAGATGATATCAATATTAACATCATCATGAGAGAATAGCCTTTGTGCTATGTCACCTTCTGAAGTCGTGCTGCTGTGCTGTCTGCTTTCATGGATCTTTTCGCTCTTGTGCTTTCTGACACCTTGCATAAACTCTTCCAAAGCTGCATGGTTTATCCTGCAAGAACCTTTTTTTTTTAAACTATCCTGCAAGAACCTTGACTGATAGCCACTGCGTCGGATGAATAGCGGCAGCAGCGAACAAAATGGTTTAGTATCCTCAGAACAACCATTTTGTTCCTGACATATGGTAGGTAGTTCCAGTCCATTTTAATGACACCGTTCACTATCTGGCACAGACACCACAGCTGTATACCGGATTGGTAACCAGCATAGGCAGATTAGTCTCGTTCGGGCCACAATCAGTGATGCCGTCACTTGCTTCTTCGTTGATACCACTACCAGGTCTGAGGAGTGACTTGACAGTTCACTTGCTTCTTCGTCGATCACCTCTCGTTGAGTGTAGTCAGTGCTACCAAATACATTTCCATTTAGACCCGACACATTGTGATGCAAAATTCATATGAAAGTCATGCTGATAAAAGACTAATATCTGCCGGAGCGGAGCGGAGACCCGTTGGAGGTAGGTACATACCAGTACAAATCTATGTCATCACCTCTTTATATACCGTTTGTAAGCCACCGCACGGGATAAGATCATTGTTGTAAATGCCCGACGTTTATAATGTCTCCTGATATACTCAACTTTTGTTGGTTGGCGCTCTTGATTTTTCCCTTCATCTTGGAGTGTTTTTTCACGCTAAAATCATGTGTCCCCTGTGTTGATTCCGTTTGTCTTCATGTTTATTGCCTGTCATTTATAACAGTAACTGGCCAACAAGATCCTAAGAGCCTTTTTGTGGGCTGCGAAGGATGAGACCTCAGGTGGAAAGTGTCTGGTAAATTGGGGCCTTGTCTGCTCCCCTTTTGAGTACGGTGGGCTTGACATCATTAACATGCAGTTTCACAATAATGCTCTTAGAATCAGATGGTTATGGCAAAGCTGGATGAGCTCCGAGAAGCCTTGGACTGGGCTGCCTCTGCCGGTTGATCCTGTTGTGCAACAACTTTTTTTTGCCTCGGTTGATTTTCAGTTTGGTGATGGAGCGCTCACCAGTTTCTGGCACATACCATGGCTGCTTCCGAGGCCGTTCAAAGAGGTCTATCCAGAACTATTCAAGCATTGCACCAAAAGAAACCTCAATATCAAAGAGGCTATTGCTGAAAATCGCTGGATTAGACACCTGACGAGGTCGCTGTCACCTGCTGCTATCACTCAGTTCGCTGAATTGTGGGAACTACTTCAAACTGTTCAGTTAACTGAGGGTGTTGCGAACTCCCTCAGATGGCGGTGGACGAACTGCGGTGTGTTCTTGGTGCAGTCTGCATACCTCATATAGTTTGAAGGGCGGATCCGCAGTTGGCTGCCTTCCACTGTGTGGGAATCGGATGCTCCCCTAAAATGCAAGTTTTTTGGCTGGTTAGCCTGCCTAAACCGCTGTCTCACTACTGATAACATGTTGAAGCGATGATGGGACTGTGACCCAGTTTGCAAGCTCTGTCGAATGACTGATGAATCCAACCCGCACCTCTTCCTTTGCTGCCCGTTCTCACGGCAGATCTGGGAATTGGTCCAATTGAAGCTAGAGATCACGCTCAACCCAAGACCGGATGAGGCCTCTGAGCTCAGCACCTGGTGGCAGAGGCGGCGGCAGGTGTATGCACCTGTATGCCAATGCATACCCAAGATTTCAGCAAAAAAAAATTTAAGTATATATTTTCAGCCCAGCCCACGAAGGAGGAAGCACACATGCAGCCCAGCCTAGCACGCACGACTCGCTCCAGCCTCCAGGTTCGCTCGCCGCTCGGTCAGTCTCGCACGCACGCACGACGCTCCAGCCTGACCTGTTCCTCTCCTCCCCTGTTCCAGTCTTCCAGACCTGCCCTGTTCGTCGAGACGCAGGACGCATCGCCGCCAGCGGCCAGCGAGCCGATGTCAACCGCCCCCCGTGCCGGCGGCGCCCGCCCCCCGCCCCGACCGGCCACCCTGCCTATTCGCCCCGCTCAGCGGCACCGAAGCAAAAGGTATGGCCTTGCTCGCCCCCAATTTGGGAATTTCTTGATTTTGCTCTAAATTAAAAGATGCAAGTAGCCAAGTAGTCGATCTAATTTCCAGATGCAAGTATTTAAATTTCTATTCCTCTTGTTTTCCCAACGTATTTACATTTAGAGCAAATTTTTTTTTTGGGATGCATACCCAGGCTTTAGTTCCTGGCGTCGCCCCTGCCTGGTGGTTCCAACAGGTTAACAACCGGCCCAAGGCTATGGCCAGGTCTCTCAATGCAGTGTTCACCCTCGTTTGCTGGACGCTGTGGAAGGAACGCAATGCTCGTATCTTCAATAATATTTCGTCTTCGGTTAATGTTGTCTTCGCCAAGCTGGCTGAGGAGGCCACAGTATGGTGCCAAGCTGGAAGAAGGAAGGTTGGCGCGCTGGGGTGTAGACCTCGCGAGCCTAATTAGTTTGTCTCTCTTGTTATTTTGAAGACTGAGCAAAGCTCGGTCTCTGTACATTCCTTTTTTGCGTTGTTGCTTTAATTGCTCCCAGTGGATCTGTAACCCTGAACCTTGTAAGGCTTTGTTCTTTCCTCTCCTATATACAAAAGAAGGCAGCTCTGCTGTTTTCGCCAAAAATATAAGAATTCCACGCTGGTTCATTGTGAAGTATAGCTTCCTAGCCATTTTCTCGAAGTATTCCGCCAACGGGCCACCGTGTTTCTTCAAAGAGATCTTCCTCTGCAAACTTTCGGACCCTCGAGGCGAAGAACTTGGCAGGACTAGCACCAACGTTCCTTGCAACATTGTCTTTCTTTTTGGTGGGGGGGCATTCTCATTAGCTCCATTCTTTGCAACATGCGTACTTTAGAGCCATGTGAAGTGGCGGCTTTGGCTGATCGAGTTTTCATTTTAGATTGTTGGGCCGGTAAATTAGCACAAACTTCTGACGATTCAGGTAGTCGATCATGGCCGAACAATGAACTGCGCAGGCTAGGCTTCTCTGCAGCCCAGATTAGTTCGGGCAGGGCTCCTCACTTACACGATCTATGTAGTGACATGACGATGCCGATGCATGTCTGACTACACAATATACACAGAACAAATAAACAGTGATGTACGCTTGGACGCATATATGTGAAGAGAGAGTAACGCATCCGCTCGTCGCCTCTATCTCGTTTATCCACACCGACAAAGTGGCGTTGAATTTTGGCGATCGATCGGTACCTACAAATATCCGATATGACTTGCTCGATCCTTATTATAATTCCACTCCCGGCCGTATACGCGGCGCTTGATTAGGTGGTCAACTCGTTCCGATCTGTCGACCTGAACATAATTAAGCTGACTAGATTTCGACCTCTGACCACCCAAGTCACCCCTGTAAAGAAATGCAAAAGTCTTAATCTGACTCCGAAATCAAGCCTAAGCTAGCTAGACCAGGCATGCATGCAGCTGTATCGCCAACGGTAAACAATTCATCATGTGGTGCAACTTGGCAACTTGCCTTGTCCGAAAGTCGCTGTTTACAAAAGTTTATGAGAAAAAGTTAAACATAGATTAAATTTTGACCCTGTTCGTTCTGCGGCTAACCACCACGTACCGATTAACGCGTATCCAGATATAGTAATAGTACTAGTGAAATGTTCCGGACGTTGGCAGTCAGCATGAGTGTGCATCAGGAGTAAACTATACGGTTAGTAAATGAACATGCCAGCGATGAACAGAGAAATCGGTCAGTTTAGTCTATTAACTTGTCAAAGTGATCCAAAGTTCCAAACCAGCTCAACTGAAGTTGTGACGCCAAAGTGGCATGCTGACCTGTCTTGGGTACTCCCTCCGTCCCTTTTTTTTTTGAGATTCACTGCGTCCTAGTTTGTAGGGCATAATTTGCAATTTTTTGACCAATGTGCTAGCTAATTGGGACTAAAAACTTGCATGCATTGGTGGGAGAGGCAACTAGCCAATTATTGAAAGGAAATTAAATGTAATTGTGCCTAAGAGGTGGTGAGTTTTGAGACTAACTGTTTTTGAGATTATGTCCTACAAATTAGGACGGAGGGAGTACCGTCTTAGCAGGACGTTTAGCTCATGCATGCACGACACGTGTTGTGGAGGCGAGGGGTAGGGATGTAATTTTACACTAAACTCACTATATCCGTCCAACTGCGATCGCGGCAATTTTGGTCGGCAGCTTGACGAAGGCAATCGCATGAGGGTGGAGGCGATGTCGCCCCCTGCTTCAAAGTTTCTTTGCTCGTTGTACATTTTCAGCGGTTGTTCAACCAGAGTAGGACTATGCGAAGATAATATTAGGCCTAACTTTTTCCGAGATTATGTTGGACTTAAGCCACACATTTTTGCTATGTTTGTTTGTACAATATCTAGGATGTGTGTTTTGGCCTTTTGGGGGCAATGTATTTAGGGGTTCCAAGTTTGATGGTGCATATGTACACGCAAATGTGAAGAAGGACCAAAGTGCAAAATTAAGTGTTATTTTGTCAAATAACCTCATCTAGAATCCCGCATAAATGGTACCCATAGCAAACCCGCAGTGTGCCACGTCGACATCCATAGGTCGGCTAGGCTAGTTTGGACATGTTGTGTATTACTTTGACACGTTAATATACTCTCTCCGACTCATAATAAGTGTCGCTGATTTAGTAAAAAGTTACTAAATCAGTCACACTGAGCGATAAGTATCACTCATAATAAGTATCAGAGGGAGTACTGAATTAATTGGTTTGTAAGTTGATGTACTATACTGAACGTGCACGACAGCCAGGTCGTACCGAGCGTGAGAGCTAGCTCAGCAGCTAAGCCTAGTTGTTAGCCATGATCTCCGGCCGATTTGATGGCCCAATTGCATGTTTACAAGTCCAATTTGGCTAGTTCAGCATCCTTTGCCAACAATGCGGTAGCTCAACTAGATCCTACCGAGCTACATATGGTATCCTTCAGCGAAGGCAGCAGCATATATGGTTTGCATCCTCCATTTCTTTGGGGAGCACGCAGATACGCGAAGATCCATGGTTGATTTGGCGATATGATACGGCGGCTCTTGGCATCTAAAGTACAGTCGCCGATCTCGGACTCGTCATGGGCCAATCTGAGCAGCTAGGCAGTCCTTTAAGGAAAAGTGGTAACTTCTAATCTGAGCAGCTCCTCCGCCAGGTACAGAATTGATTAATTTATTTTTAGCAAAAGTTGATGTGATGTCGATCATTGACATCCGACATTGACAATCGAATCCCATAGGTCGCCATCACATGCATGACATGGGTGGAGCCGTCGATCTCTCCCTGTTTCTTTCTGACTCAGGTCGTCCCATCACACCACTAGTTTTAATCATCTAGCTAAGCAAGTGGTTAGGTTGATTAGCCTCCTCAGGATTTTTCTCTCCTTGGGAGTTAAATCGCTACCACTCTCAGGCAATACAACGTAGGAGAGCCGTGATGAACTCTAGGAACGCGCAGTTCCACTAATCACGGTGCAAGCCTCTCTGTCTGAGTTTGCAATCCCAGGATGGCGCCTGAAAAGAGGTCGTCTACAAGCTGGGTTCTCTGTCAGTTATTGTTCTTGACTGATGACTGCCATTAACGTGCACCGAAAGGTCTTAGTGTCGACCTGTCTCAGGGGTTCCTGAAAGCTACCTGAACGCAGGCTTTCGGTCAGCCGGTCGGGTAATCCTGCTTCTTTTGGGCAGGCACATGAAAGCATCGCGGAGCTACCTCTTCTCCATGTCTGGGCCGAAAACTTCATGGATGCTGATGTTTAGCAATTCAGTGAGCACAAGAAACGACGTAATAAGATCAATATATGTCTCCTGTATGTATGTAGGTACCCAAACAATGCTTGCTTGCTATCTAAACTCGGTCTCAATTCTACTCACTCAGTGCATGCATATAGGTCGATGATCACACCATTAATTCAAACGAAGCCATTCTGTTTCCGGCCTAAATGGTGTGCTGACTCTACTCTGCAGCTGCCTCTCCATGTAGTATGTTTTTTTTCGCGAAGACAAATACAGCAGTGCGACGACAGATTACAGAAAGGCCCTCGAAAGAAAGGAAAATACAACCTAGCCCCTCTGCAACTCAACGACGCCGGAGACGACGAGCGCCGTCGGTGGCGCGCCGCTGCTCAAACTCCTCTTACCTTGGAACAGGAGCCCCCCCAAGCAAGCGGGAAGTCGCCGATCGTCGATCTCGAAAGATCTACGCCTGAGGTCGCCGTCGTCGTCACGCCGAAGCACCACTGCATCCATCGAAGGTTCTTGCGCCAGATCCGCCATCCCGCGGACTCCAGCGAAGGGGGAAGCGAGCCGAACAGGTCCGCGGAGCCGCGGGCTCGCCGTAGGCGGCAGGTCAACGCCGAAGCTCCACGGAGCTCCACCGTCGAGGGAGAGGACCACCACCTGCAAAAACAACACCGACCGCGCCTCCTCCACCATGGCGCCGCCGGCTGACACCAAACTCACACCTACATAACACATATGCACAGATCCGTCGATTCCCCGTCCTCCTGCCGCCGGAGCGGCCGCCGGAGGGCGGGGAATCGAGCGGATAGCTTTTGGATCTGATGATGACAACATCCTCCGTATCAGTTTCTCGAGACAATCTTGTTGGATATTTTGATCTAGGCTAAACCTAGGTCAACTTTTTCGGCTGCTACAGTAGCACTGCTACAGTAGGTCGGTGCTACAGTTCCCTGATTGGGGGAAAAATCTCCAACTTACAGGTGGGTCCCCCTGTGGCACCGTGCATACTTATATATATAGAGGGGTGCTTTTTAGGGACTGGTTAAGGAAATCAGAAGATACAACCAGAACTCTCCCTCACCCTCTATGCTGCCCAATCCAAGCATAGCACAGCAAGCCATGGGAAGGGCTTTACCAACACCTTCCACTAGCTCCAGTAGCTACTGTGAAGGTGAAGAAGAGCAAGGGATTCATCCCTCGAAGCCCTGGACTTCATCTCAAGCATTAAGATAAGTTTTCCATTAATTCTTTCTCGGTTGTGGCTCAAATCTTGAACTAAATGATTCCTAGCATTAACAACAAATCTCCCCAGATTAGATCACCTTGCAGACAGGCGAAGGGGCAAGTAATCATTCTAGGTCCCTTCTCTAGATTAAGCAGTTCACACAACACGACGCATAACAATCTGGTTGCCTTGATTTGCTTTTGAAGGTGGCACCAGTGGACCGCCACTTGAAACTATTTTTATACCATTGCTACACAGAAAAACTCTGGAAAATCATGATACGAATCATGGTACGTGTACGTACATACATAACCGCGCCGATGTGACTTTCTGGATCGTTAAACTATACTATTTTTCAAGGGCCTCTCCTCTCCTGGATATACGGCGATCGATCCAGTAGGTAGGTCAGATCGTTCCGATCTGCGCACCGAAGAATCCAGCTGAAAAGATTTTGACCTCTGACCAACTCGCCAATTAGTTACAGGTACAGCATGCTAAACTGACCAGGACTTTGGCAAAAAGGCGAATCGACTTACTCGCAAGTTAAGCCTAGCCTAGACGACGCAGCTGGGTCAATCATAAACAGTGCTGATCATCATCATGCGTGACTGACTATATGTGCAGTGCTGCTTGCTTGTCCAAAAGATGCTAACTAATTATATGGAAATTCAGACAAGGATCAAAGGGATTTTGACTCTGGTTCTTCTGCCGCTAACTTCTACTCCCTCTGTTTTTAAATATAAAATGTTTTACCCCTTTTTCAGATTCGGATGTATCTACATATATTTAGACACATTTTACTCTGTGTGTTCCTCATTTTAATATGCATCTAGTCAACATGTGCGACATCTAAAACATCTTATATAAACAGAGGTAGTACCTACGTGTATCCAGAATTCTAGATCTCATAATCCCTAATTAAAGATTCCGGCCGATCAAATGATTTTCAGACGTATCTCTGGTACATACAATACAATAGGATACAAAGGAAGCTTCTCTCGTGCTCACAAAACATTAATCCCTGTAAGGTTTGTGCGTGCCAGCTAACGTACCGTGGATGTGCATAGACAGAAACCTGTTTATATTAGCCACATACGCAACCTCTAATTGATGGCCCAATTAAATCTGCTTAATTGTAGGTTTGCAGCTGTAATCTTGCTAATTTAGCATTGTGCCCCAATAATGTGGTCGATAGATTAATCAAAGATCTCCTTGCTCTAGTGTTGTCCAGAAAGGATCTGAAATCTGATGGCGTGTCATCTTAATTTTGTGTATATCGCGAGTACCTAAAGAATATACGTGCCTGGTTGCTGCATTGCATCCTCCATTTCTTTGGAGGAGCACGCGGATACAGCAAGATCCATATGGTTAGTTGATAATGCGACATCGATCGTGGTCGTGGCTCAGTTTGTCTGCTACTACTGGGGTTAGCTTAATGCAGTAGTAGGTGCTAATTGTGTTAATTAATGGCGTCAGCACAGTCGATCTTGTCCTCAACTTCTCATCATGGCCCGGCCAACCTGTTTTGGTATTACAGGCTCCTTCACAGACTGTGCTCCTCGATCAATGGTACGTTGCTCCGTGCCATGGGATCGCATGGTTGATCAAGGGCAAGTGCCATGCTCTTTGTCCTCACTAAAGTTATTACTCCCTCCGTTTCACAATATAAGATGTTCTAGCTAGTTTATATGTTGGTTAGGTGCAAACACAAATAAGTATACATACACATTAAAATATGCTAGTTGCTTTATGCTTTAATAATTTATTTTGTTACAAGATTTCATTGCATAGAAAGTGGATTAGACTTAAATGTGTTTGATATTTGACTATTGATGTTCTCCTTTGTTTTACAACTCTTATTCTTACGAGAACATCATTAAAATCTTCAAGCCTAGCTAAAAGGCATTAAAGAAAGCGCTTTTGGGAGGCAACCCATTATCTTTTGTTTTCAGTTTTTGTCAAGGAGTTGTTTACTTCTGTAATAATTCATTTGTATCTTTATTTTATCGTATTGTTGTGCCAAGTGGAGCCTCTAATAGGAAGATGATGCTAGATTTGGATTTCTGCGCAGGAACAGATTTCTTCTGTTCACCGTTTTAATTCTGTAAAATCACAGAAAAATTATTTAAATCTGCAAATTTTTGTGCGTGATCCTCAGATATGTACGCATCTTTCGTTAGTTTTGAATTTTTCGATCTGAGCAACGTAAGTGCTCGAAAAAATTCGTCTTTACAGACTGTTCTGTTTAGACAGATTCTGTCTTTTATTTTTCGCATTCTCTCTTTTACTAGTGTTGAGTGGAATTCTTTTTTAGGGTGAAGAGCTTCACATAACATCAGTGGCAGTAGTTAATGTTAAAAGTAACGGTCATGTTTGTGTCCTTATAGAACATGTGAGTTTTTGATTGTGCACTAACCCTCTAATGAGAATTACTCTGAGTTTGGTGTGGCGGAAGTTTTCAAGGGTCAAGAGAGAAGGATGATATAATGTGATCAAGAAGAGTGAAGAGCTTAAGCTTGGGGATGCTCCCATGGATCACCCCAGCATATTTCAAGAAGACTCAAGCGTCTAAGCTTGGGGATGCCTCATCAGCAACTTATCAGGTCATCTCTAGTGAAACTATATTTTAATTCTTTCACATCATATGTGCTTTACTTGGAGCGTCTGTGTGCTTTTATTTTCAGTATTTTATTTTTCTTATGGTCAACTTGATTGGACCCTAGCATTCTTGATTGGGAGAGAGACACGCTCCGCTTTTTCATATGAATACTCCTATTCTTCACTTATACTTGTTGAGTATTCTTATCTAGCTATTGCTATGCTTTTAGCTCCTGTTTTGCATGCATCTCTTATTCAGAGCTGTTAGTTCTTTTAAAGAAAGTACTCTCTTGCTTCACTTATAATTGTTTGGAGAGTTTATGTTGAAATAAATTGATTGGTGTTTGGTTGGAACAGAAAATGTTGCATGTGGTAGATGGTATAATGGAAAAAGCTTACATATTCTTGTAGATCACTGTATTGGATAATTTGATACTTGTCAATTGTTTTGAGTTATCAAGTAGTTCATGTTTAAGCTTTTGTATCATGTAGTTAAAACCTATTAATGAAGAACTACCGTAAAGCTCGTTGAAATTTGGTTTGCATGATTGGTATCTCTAAGGTCTAGATATTTTCTAGTAAAAGGGTTTGGTTAACAAGGAAGACAGTGTAGAGTCTTATAATGCTTGCAATATGTTTTCATATAAGTCTTGCTGTGTCGGTTGATATCCTGTGTTTGCTTCAAATAACCTTGCTAGCCTAAACTCTGTACTGAGAGGGAATGCTTCTCGTGCATCCAAAACCTTGAGCCAAAATCCATGCCATCTGTGTCCACCATAACTACCTATATGTGGTATTTCCTTGCCATTCCAAGTAAATTTTTCATGTGCTACCTTTAAACTATTCAAAAATTATTACTCCTTTTTGTGTCAATGTTTACCAAGCTCATGAGGACGGGGTGGATGTCTTTATGTCAACTGTCAAACAGACTTTACCACCGGACTAGCGGCATATACATCCGCTTATCCATTAATTTTGCAAAAAGAGCTGGCAAATGGGGTGCCCAGTCCCAATTAATTACAACTTTAACCGCTTAATTCTCTTCACATTTTTGCCCTGATTTATCAGTCAAGCAATGACAAACAGTGAAATATCTGCATGTGTAAACAAAAGAGAAGAGGGATGATCTGCCTTGCTGGTAGAAATAACGTCCTTCATGGGAGCCGCTCTTAAAAGTCTGGTTGGCAGGGGTCATATTGTACTTTCCATTTTCTGATTCGTTGACAATTAACAAACACCTCCAAAACTTATTTTTACTCTCTTATGATTTCAAAAACTTAAAAAGCTCTAGCACATGATTTAATCCCTGCTTCCCTCTGCGAAGGGCCTTTCTTTTACTTTTATGTTGAGTCAGTTTTCCTACTTCTTTCTATCTCAGAAGCAAACACTAGTGTCAACTTTGGTGCAACAATTTTTATATGCTTGTATATTGCACTTATTATATTGCTTTGTGTTGACAAATATCCATGAGATATATATGTTGAAAGTTGAAAGCAATTGCTGAAGCTTAAATCTTCCTTTGTGTTGGTTAAATACCTTTTACTTAGAATCTATTGCTTTATGAGTTAACTCTTATGCAAAACTCTTTGATGCTTGTCTCGAAAGTACTATTCATGAAAAGTTTTTGCTTATATGATTCAGTTGTTTGCTCATTATCTACTTGCTAGCAAACTATAGACCATTGACCTGGATCACTTCATTCATAACATGTGCTTTACAATACTATTTGATCAAGATTATGATTGTAGCATGTCACCTCAGAAATTATTTTGTTTTTATCGTTTTACCTACTCGAGGACGAGTAGAACTAAGCTTGGGGATGCTTGATACGTCTCAAACGTATCTATAATTTCTGATGTTCCATGTTGATATTATACCAATTGTTACATGTTTTATATACACTTCATAGCATTTTTATGCATTTTCTGGGACTAACCTATTAACAAGATGCCACAGTGCCAGTTCCTGTTTTCTGCTGTTTTTGTATTCAGAAAAGCTGTTCTGGAAATATTCTCGGAATTGGACGAAACTTGGACAGGACCTCCTATTTTTCCAACACGTACACGAAGTCCGAAGGAGAGACGGAGGCGACCGAGGAGGGCGCCACACCCTAGGGCGGCGCGGCCCCCCTCCAACCGCGCCGTGGTGGGGTGTGGGCCCCTCGGGTCGCTCAGCCGCCGCCCTTTCGCCTATTTATTCATCTTCACGGGAAAACCCTAGACACCCGAGCCATCCACGAAAAGTTCCGAGCCGCCGCCGTCGTCAACCCTAGCTCGGGAGGGTTCAGAAGCTCTTCCCGGCACCCTGCCGGAGAGGGGAATCATCACCGGAGGGCTCTACATCACCATGCCTGCCTCCGGAGTGATGCGTGAGTAGTTCATCTTTGGACTACGGGTCCATAGCAGTAGCTAGATGGTTGTCTCTCCACTTTATGCTATCATGTTTAGATCTTGTGAGCTGCCTATCATGATCAAGATCATCTTATTGTAATGCTACATGTTGTGTTTGCTGGGATCCGATGAATATTGAATACTATGTCAAGTTGATTATCAATCTATCTTATATGTTATTTATGATCTTGCATGCTTTCCGTTACTAGTAGATGCTTTGGCCAAGTAGATGCTTGTAACTCCAAGAGTTAGTATTTATGCTAGATAGTGGGTTCATGCCTCCGGTAATCTGGGAGAGTGACAGCAACTTCTAAGATTGTGGATGTGCTGTTGCCACTAGGGATAAAATAACCGATGCTTAGCTTAAGGGTGCGCCGTTAGGTCTAATGCATTTGTTTACATTACGCACATTACTTAATGCGATTATCCGTTGCTTGCAACTTAATACCAACGGGGAACTCGGTATGACAACCTGGAGGTGGATTATTAGTCATAGACGCTGTTGGATAACGGTCTATGTATTTTGTCGTAATGCCCACATGAATATCATAGTAATCATCATGTCATATATATGCATTGTCATGCGCTCAATATTTTGTCAATTGCCCAGCTGTAATTTGTTCACCCAGCATGTTAGTTATCTTTTATGGAGACACCACTAGTGAACTGTGGACCCCGGTCCATTCTTTTACACTGATAATACAACCAACTGCAATCATTGTTCCTTTTCATTCTCTGCAATTAACACTATTTTCCACACCATACGTTTAATCCTTTGTTTTCAGCAAGCAGGAAGATTGACACCCTTCATGTTTCGTTGGGGCAATTTAGTTTGATTGTGTTGTGTGCAGGTTCCACATCAACAACCGAACTCCCTTCCACACGCTAGTACTTTTCTGGCATCGTTGACAACCTTCAGAAGTGCTTCTTGCTCCTACTGGATCTGATAACCTTGGTATCTTACTGAGAGAAACTTGCTGCTGCACTGCTTCATACCTTCCTCTTGGGGTCTCCCAACGAACGTGTGTCTCACGTCATCAGTCCCTAATATCAGTATGTCATCAACATACAAGCACAGTATAACTCCTTCGCCCCCACCATGGCGATAGTATACACATTTATCAGCTTCATTAACAACAAACCCAGCAGAGGTTAAAGTTGTATTGAATTTCTCATGCCATTGCTTAGGTGCTTGCTTCAGGCCATATAAGGATTTCAGTAACTTACACACCTTTCCTTCCTGACCATCTATAACAAAGCCATCTGGCTGTTGCATGTAGATTTCCTCGTCTAGCTCTCCGTTGAGGAAATCCGTCTTAACATCCATCTGGTGGACGAGAAATCCATGCGAGGCCACCAACGAGAGTAATACTCGTATGGTGGTCAGTCTGGTCACTGGTGAATAAGTATCGAAGAAATCTTCCTCTTCCTTTTGGGAATAACCCTTGGCCACAAGCCTAGCCTTATACTTTTCAATCGTACCATCGGGCCTAAGCTTCTTTTTGAACACCCACTTACATCCCAATGGTTTATAGCCATAGGGACGTTCAGTAATTTCCCATGTCCCGTTAGCCATGATGGAATCCATCTCGCTACGGACTGCTTCTTTCCAGTATTCAGCATCCGGAGACGCATAAGCCTCTGAAATAGAAGTGGGAGTGTCATCCACAGGGTACACAAGGAAATCATCACCAAAAGACTTTGCAGTCCTCTGTCTATTGCTCCTACCAAGGGTTTCCTCGTCATTCTTCTCAGGATTTTCATCATGTGTTTCTTCATAATATTCCATAGGAATGGCAGGTTCAGGAGTCTCATCAGATTCCTGTCTAGAAGTGCTTAGCATATCTCTCATAGGAAAAATATCCTCAAAGAATGTAGCATCTTTAGACTCCAGAATTGTACCGACCTTCACATCAGGTACCTCAGATTTCACTACTAGAAATCTATAACCGACGCTATTCTTAGCATAGCCCAAATTAACGCAATCCACGGTCTTTGGTCCAAGCTTACGCTTTTTGGGGATCGGCACGTTGACTTTCGCCAAACAGCCCCAAGTACGTAAGTATGAGAGTGTCGTTCTTCTCTTCTCCCATTGCTCATAGGGAGTAATTTCATTGTCTTTTGTCGGAACTTTATTCAGGACATGACATAATGTCAATATAGCCTCCCCCACCATGCCTTGGATAAACCCGATGTATCTAACATGGCGTTAACCAAATCTGTTAGAGTACGGTTTTTCCGTTCGGCAACCCCATTTGACTGGGGCGAATAGGGAGGCGTCCTTTCATGAAAAATACCATGTTCCGCACAGAAAGAATCAAACTCATTAGAGAAGTACTCTCCACCACGATCTGACCAGAATCGCTTAATTTTCTTTTCAAGTTGATTATCAACTTCTGCCTTATATATTTTAAAGTAGTGTAGAGCCTCATCTTTGGTGCTTAACAAATATACATAGCAATATCTAGTGAAATCATCTATCAGTGTCATGAAATATCTCTTTCCATCTTTAGTCAACACACCATTCATCTCACAAAGAACAGAATGTACAAGTTCTAACGGTGCCAAGTTTCTTTCCTCCGCAGCCTTATGGGGCTTGCGAGGTTGCTTTGCTTGCACACACGAATGGCACTTAGAACCTTTGGCTAAAGTGAAACTCGGTATTAAATTCGATTTTACTAGCCGCGTCATACAACCGAACCCAATGTGACAAAGACGTGAATGCCAAACTTCTGTTTCATTAACATTCGAATGAATATTGTTCACGACTTTATTACAAAAATCAGCGAGGGAAAAGCGGAACAAGTCTCTGCATTCATAACCTTTTCCAACAAATAGTCCATATTTCGTAACAACTACTTTATTAGACTCGAAGACCAACTTAAACCCTTCTCGACATAGAAGGGAGCCACTAACGAGATTCTTCTTGATGGCGGGGACATGTTGCACGTTTTTGAGTTGCACGATCCTTCCCGAAGTAAACTTCAGATCGACCGTGTCAACACCAAGAACAGAAGCACTTGCGCCATTCCCCATCAGTACGGATCCGTTCCCTGTGACCTGATAAGAAGAAAACAATAAGATGTCAGAACATACATGAATATTTACACCTGTGTCAACCCACCAATCGTTAGACTGACAAACAGAAAATACAGTAAACATATTACCGTACCTAGATGCACCATTCTCATTATTGCTCACAATCATGTTGACGGACTTGGAATCCTGTCCTGGTTTCTTGAACTTCTTTGGGAACTTGAGAGCCCAATGTTCCTCTGAACCACATGTGAAGCAGGCTCCTTTCTTCTTATCCTTGTTGAAGGGCTTCTTACCCTTCTTCTTGAAGTCGGTATTCTATTGGACACCAGGTCTCCCCTTGGGCTTGTGGAAGTTGGAGTTCTTCTGTACAAAATTGGCGACAGAAGTTCCCTCGATCCCTTTTCCGTGCGAGTCCTTTGCTCTCGAATTCTGCTCGACACTCAGATGGCCGATGACATTCTCAACTGAGAATGCACGCCTCTGGTGTTTCAGAGTAGTAGCAAAGTTCTTCCAGGAATTAGGCAGCTTAGCAATTATGCATCCCGCGACAAATTTGCCCGGTAGCACACACTTGAGAAGCCCAAGCTCCTTAGCGATGCACTGTATCTCATGAGCTTGTTCCAATACAAAATGGTTTTCAACCATCTTGTAATCGTGGAACTACTCTATAGTGTACATCTCGCTTCCAGCATTGGTTGCGCCGAATTTAGATTCGACCGCCTCCCACAAGTTCTTGGCAACCCGCACATGTAAATATGCATCAACCAACTTATCTCCGATCACGCTCAGAACAGCTCCAACAAAGACGACGGTGGAATACCTGAACGCCTTCTCCTGTTCAGGAGCAATCGTTCCAGTGGGAGTTACACCGGCGACCCAGAACACGTTCATCGCCGTGAGCCATAAGGTGGTTTTGGTTTGCCAACGCTTAAAATAAGTTCCCGTAAACAGGGTTGGTTTCAGTGCAGCAGCAAAACCTTGGATCGAAAATTGCCTACACAAATTAGGTTTTTGGATTGTTGAGTATTTAAGCAATTGTTCGATTAAATTAATCCAAGAATAAATCATGAACATGAGGTAAACAGTGATAATGACATACTGAAATTCTATGATAAAATCATGTACTAGATAAAAAGTAGAAACATCTACACAAATACCTAGTACGGAAAACATGCAAGTAATCAGGAGAGGGATAAACGTGTACCCTCCAGTAGGCCAGTTGGCCGCAACAGCGGAGGAGGCAGCCTCGTCGGCGATCCTCTTGTCAGCACCAGCCTTCTCGATGTCGGCGTCGGTGGCCATGGCGAACAGGAAGGCGACGCGGACGTAGTTGATATAGATGTAGTTGAAGTAGACGAACAGAGGTGAGCAGTCGCGTGGAAGACGCTCCCCAAAAATCTAATCGCCCCTCTCCCGTACAGGATGTGGAGAGGCGGGGTTTCGGAGTCCTGCTCTCCCGGCAACCGTGTACGCGATCGACGGGATGTAATCACCGGAGGCAGCAATAGCAAGAGGAACGATGGTGGCGGCGTGAACAGATGTATGTGTTGTCTGTCTATTCCGGAGAGGAGCGAACTCTCTGATATAGGCACCGAGGCAGGCGAGAAGTCCAACATAAACGCACATAATGAATCACAATGAATTCTGGTAACGTCCGTAATTAAGACGAAACGTTTCAGCTCGTATTCATTTCCATTAATGTAGAAACGTTCCAATTGACCTTTCATATTTTTCCTGCGTGACAAAAAGATAACATCGGCTCGATTCCCGCAACCCGCGACGCCTCGTGACGAGGCGAGTAGATGCGAGGCAGAGGAGCGCGCGTGTGGAACGTCTCCCTTAACTTCACAGCCAACACCTCATACATGTGGGAGAAGAACTCACCTTATAAACTGGTGTAAATCTCTCCCAACTAGCCATGTGAGACTAAACTCCCAGCATTTGCCACAGCATGGGCGTTTAGGAATTTTCTGAAAATTGTTAGATGGGCAAAAGCGCACCCTAGAAATTTAACAATATTTCACTATGACCTCCAGCTTACGTATCTTGGAGATGAAAGTCAAACCACAACCTCACCAAAACACGGTTGCATCCGGACATCATCCGTCCGTCCATGGCGCGTCCGTCGGTTTGCAACGGCGTACGTGTGTGTCCACACGCCGTCCACGCCGAGGAGGAAGACGACGACGAACTGCAGCCCATGCAATCCGTCCATTACTCATCTTTTTTTTTGAGAGCCTCTCTGGTATTACTAGTTGTAGCATCTGTTCGGACACACAGGACGCACACCACACGCACACCACACACACGCACACCACACCTATGTGTCTAAACTAGACCTACACCCTATAACCCAGCACTACGTCCTGAGAGACTTGGCCGAAGACCAGTGCTTCGGTGACCGACGGGCACGTCGATCTCGCCTGTGGCGCATAGACGTGAGGCAAAGCGGACCAACTTTATTGATGCTACAGTGTTCTAAACAGTGTAGCCGCGAGGCGACCCAGAAATCCGCTCCTCCCGGGAGTCGAACCTCGACGGGTAAGCCGGCCACTGCCGTGCCTTACCACTGCGCCACAGGCGCATCCTCGTCCATTACTCATCTTGTAGTTGTACGTACACTACTCATGGGGGACGCACCCGCGTGTCAGCCGCGCCCGCTGGCTTCCGGCCTCCTATATAACGACGTGGTGCGCTGCCTGGCCAGTCCATCGATCACCACCAGAAGCACCGGGCACTACTCCTCCGATCCGCCGCCGACCTCCAGCCATGACCGCCGTAGAGTTCATGCCCGACAAGACCCACCAGCAGCCTGCTTCCGCCCTCCGTCCAACGACCGCCACCTGGCCGGACACCGCCGGCGCCACCAACAACAATGCCGCCGTCGCCGCCACGTCCACGTACCACAGGAGGCTGGAAGGCAAGGTGGCCATCGTGACCGGCGGTGCGCGCGGGATCGGGAGGCGATCGTGCGCACCTTCGTCCGGCACGGCGCGCGCGTGGTGGTCGCGGACATCGACGACGCGGCCGGGGAGGCGCTGGCGGCCGCGCTGGACTGCAGCTACGTGCACTGCGACGTGTCCGAGGAGTCCGACGTGGAGCGCGCCGTCGGGTGCTGCGTCGCGCGCCACGGCCGCCTGGACGTGCTCTGCAGCAACGCCGGAGTGCTGGGACGGCAGCACCCACCGACGGGCGATGGAAGCAGCAGCGGCAGCATCGCGTCCCTGGACGCCGCCGAGTTCGACCGCGTGCTGCGCGTCAACGCGCTGGGCGCCGCCCTCGGCATGAAGCACGCGGCGCGGGCCATGCTGCAGCGGCGCGGCGGCGGCGGGAGCATCGTGTCCGTGGCGAGCGTCGCCGGCGTGCTGGGCGGGATGGGCCCGCACGCGTACACGGCCTCCAAGCACGCGCTGGTTGGGCTGACCAAGAACGCGGCCTGCGAGCTCGGGGAGCACGGCATCCGCGTGAACTGCGTCTCCCCCTTCGGCGTGGCCACGCCGATGCTGGTGAACGCGTGGCGGCACCGCGCCCACGAGGGCGACGAGGACGAGGACGGGATCGCGCCGGCGCCGAGCGAGGAGGAGGTGGAGAAGACGGAGGAGATGGTGCGCGGCATGGCGACGCTCAAGGGCGCGACGCTGAGAGCCGGGGACATCGCGGAGGCGGCGCTGTTCCTGGCCAGCGACGAGTCGAGGTACGTCTCCGGCCACAACCTCGTCGTCGACGGCGGCGTCACCACCTCCCGGAACGTCATCGGGCTGTGAGTGTGAGGGAAGTCAAACCCAAACCCCATCGGAGATCGAGTACGTGCGAGTGTCACGATCGGGTACAGCTCGATCGGCTGCAGTGGGCCAACCGCCCCGTGTGTTCTTAATTTACTTAGTAGCTACTTATGGTACTGGTAGTCCTTGTAATTAGCAGCTGGTTATTCGATCGATCTGCTGATTGAGTGCTTCTTCATGTGGTGATCGAGGGATTGGAGAATGATCTTTGATTCTCATGGTTCTAATCTTCTTTAATCGTTTCCTGTTTGGGAACTGAAGGTGCGGACAGGTAAGTCAAAGATGCAGAGGAACTGTATATTCAGTGTTTGAGGATGCCACTGAACTGACAGAGTGTTCTGTCCTTGTCCCGAATGGTTCAGCGTCACTTTACGATCGTACATTTTTTAAAAGTTTATTAGGCGAACTGCTGCGGGTATCAGCCGCCTTGAACAACTTCAACGAAATCGACTCGAGATACTAACTACGGGTTACACTTACACATAAGAAAACACAATGAAATACGGAGTAATAAAAACAGGTCCTAAACAAACACCATAAAACATCATTGTCTCTCGCTGATACCATGTAAATATAAGGGTTAATTGGATATATGCCATTGCCCTATTCACAGATTGGACTTATGCCATTAAAAAAAATTAAAGTTGAAAATATGTCACTGTAAACTCTTCATACCTCTACCTATGCCATTTTGCTCATTACGAATGTTATACGCCAATTATACTTTCGTATATATCCTTTATACTCATGTACGGGACCCACACACAAGCATCGATACAAACTGCCTCGTGAAAACTTTTCCATAAACTCAGCTCTCCCGCTCATGTCTCACGCCCTCCCGCTCTGTTTGGCGACTTTTATTAGATTTTTCTGAGAAAGTAACAATTTGGCCAAAATTTGAATTTTCTAAATTTTTGGGCGCCCGGACGATGTGCTGCCAAAAAGTTGGGTGACGAGGGGTGTCCTCGGCAATACCCATGGTTGAGTACCTAGGGTTAGAATTATGTGGTAAAGAACGCGTAGTGTTAGTAGAATTGACGGCTGACAAGCGGGATTTACCCAGGTTCAGGGCCCTCGAGTGAGGTAAAACCCCTACGTCCTGCTTGTCTGTATTGATTGCGGAAATATGGTGGTTACAAGGGTCCTGGCAAGATGGCGATCTCGCTAGGGTTTCTGGTGGTCTGGTATTGTGTGCCTTGATCGGTCACCCTCCCAGCCCTTATATAGGGGGCTGGGTCTCGGGTACGTAACCGACCAGGTTTACAGATAAGGAAACTTAACCGACTATGCCTAACTTGGGAAGCAATCCTTCGTCTTGGGCCTTCCTTCGTGGGCTTTCGTTGGGCTGTTGACAATTAGGTTTTAGTCATCACGTGCACCAGGTACCCTCATGGTAGGGTACCCATTTGGTATAACCTCGTCATTGGGCATAGTGGTAGTATGACAAATACGATACTATACACTGAAATACAGTAATTTTTTAACCGTTATTCTATTCAGTGGAGACAACGACATAGGTAGAGTATGAAGAGTTTAGAGTGGCATATTTCGAACTTCAGTTTTTTTAATGGCATAAGTCCAATATGTGAATCAGTCAATGACATATTATCTTTTTTATGTAGTTTACAAATTAATGCCTTTTTAGTAAAATTTACATGTATGTAATGTTTTTGAAAAATTCAGCAACTGATTATAAGTTTTTGTATTCCTGAAATAAGGGACACCGTGTAGCTCATGAGCTATGCCATTGTACTTTATGATTAAAATGTTTTTGTCTTGTGATGCCGGTAGCGTCAGTGACATGAATGGATACAGAAAAACACGAGAGAAACGAAATGAAAATGGACAGGTGAATGGCTTTGGGCAGACGCAGTAGAATGGACGGGTGGCAGGAGAGTGTGTTCTTAAAAGCCACCAAGTGTGCCAAATGGATGTCGAAACTCGAAACTGACGCTGGAAAATAGGACAACGAAAGGTAACCAGGCAAGAAGACTTTGTTAACCACTCCGTAGTACTAAATCATCAGCAAGCAGGGACGGAGCTCCCGTACAAGCACTGGTGTCAGCTGATACCAGTGACTCTCAGCGTTTCAGCTAAGCAGCATTAAGAAAACTGTCATCTGAACCCAGTAAAAAATCATGGCTGACCCAGCGGTCCAGCCCAACTTAGAAGACTGAAATTCAGAGACATCAAAAGCCCAAAACACAAGACACAACGATTAGTCTCCTAGGAATATACGGTATGTACCATATACACGGCAGTATGCGCACGGATGAACGTCTCTTGGTCTCTCTCGCCTGTTCGATCCCAGCTGCCAAATAGCCAAAGAGCCCTAGAAAGCTCAATCCCTATCTCCGGTGCCGGCTGGCGGCAACGACGAAAATTATCCGAGATTCTCCTGCTAATTCTACGTTGCCACTCCCACGTACACCTTCAACTGTTCACCCAGATCGCCGCCATAATCTGTACATATATGTGTGACTGTAAGCAGACCCTAAACTCAAATTTCCCATCTTGCTTTTTCGGTTGTTTCACTTAGGAGATTATGGACAGATATGTGTTGAAAAGAACAACACGCAAAGTTATGATGCTTTTCAGCAATGAATATTGTCAAGAGTGTAATCAGACCCCAAACTAATTTTGAAACGAGTGTAAGCAGACCCCAAACTAATTTTGCCGGTCACCACGGTATCAGTGGAGAGATGCTTTTCAGCAATGAATATTGTCAAGAGTGTTCTGCGGAATAAAATGGGTGAGAAGTTCATGAGTGATGTTATGATTTGCTATGTGGAGAAAGATATATTTTCTACCATCACGAATGATGATGTGATTGATATATTTAAGAAGATTAAAGATCGAGAAAGGAAGCTCTAAAATGTGAGTTCCATGTCACTTTATATCTTTTGTATTTCTTTCCTGTATATTTTTCCCGTCTAGTTGTTGTGGATATAATATGTTTTTTCTATTTTTTTTCAGGAAGTTAAACAAGTTGGTAGTCATTTTTTTGGCATTTTTTTTGGATGTGTAAACAAGTCGTTTGATTACTTCTCTCAATTTGTACTCGGTATGACAAGCTTTTGCATATGACAACTATTATTGTTGGCTCTGAAATTTTTCATTTTCTGTATTACAACGTGAATTTACTTATATTGCCTATGAAATTATTTGCATTGTCCTTCCATAGTTGTACTTGTACAGTCGGCATTGGTTGCCTGACACCCGTGCCAATTTTTTCTAGCTTCGTCCCTGTCAGCAAGTTGTCTTGACAGACGGAGAGACATGATGGTTTGTTGGTTTCCTTGTATTGTTCATGCTTCCCCTGTGATACATACTTCAACGAATGTGAAGGAAAGAGGCCAACGCAAGTCACAGTGGTCTGGAAACAGGGAGATGAATGGCGTGCCGACCTGAAAATGAAGGAAGTGACGCTGTACTCTTCCTATCTATACAGCTCAAGTTCAGACAACACCAAATGACCGTGCATCGATCTCATCTTATCATGTTTTTTTGTTTTGAACTGATCTCATCTTATTCTGCTTTGCATAGCTGGATTTATTTTTTGGTCTCGCCCAATCGGTTTAACATTTGTTTTGGAGAAATTCCAACGGTTAAATTTTTTTTTAGAGAATCATTCCAACTGTTGCAAGAGGCGGGTAGCAGTACATGCATACGAGAACTTGGCTGTGCAAGATGGTTAGAAGGGTGGTTGTACCCCCAATCCAACAGAGTTCAAACTCCAGGTTTGACATGGTGTTTCTCGTTTAGGCGGAATATTCTTCAGTGGGAGGCGACGTTCCCGTCGACAGCGAGGCGCCCGTGGTGACTTCGTCAATCTCAAGACTAAACCGTCAGCTCAGTTTTTCGTAGATGCTCATAGGGGTAGGGTGTGCGTGTATGCGTTTATAGGGGTGAGTGTATGCGCATCTATGTAGCGTCTGCGTCGTTGTACTCTGTTTCGCAAAAAGAAAAAAAGAGCAGTACATGCATACGGCAGGCCGTGTGGGTGCGGTATGGCTCGGCCGCTCTACCTGCCATTTGGGCCGCGCGGAGCAGTGTCCTTTGCTCCCGATGGGGTTATGGTGGGCCGCGCTAGATGCGGCGACGGCTCCCTTGCCAAACTAGGCCACTGGGCTACTGCTTGACCTACCCTACGTCCCTACCTATATGTTTCTCTTGTGACACACGACGGCTGCTCGTAGAGAAAAGTTTTGCTATACAGAAACTGAATGGTACTGAATGGGTTGTGATACTTTATAAGTGACGCTTTGTTAAAGTAATAAATTAGCACAAGCTGAATTTTTTATATAATTCATAAAATTACACTCGATCTTTACATAGACAGGACCCACGCAACAGAAAGAAAAAAAACAACACAATACAAGTATGTAAAAAATGGTAGCACTGCATGGGACGATGGAAAATCAAACTTATCCTATGCTGCCATTTGTGGGTTCTAATATTACTGAACCAGTGCATGAAAATTGCCACAAATTAAACTCGTGTTCCTCCGAGTGTGGGCTCTAGTGCCTGCTGTGAGGTTGTGCTAGTGCAGTCGATTCCACCAGAGGAAGCCGCTGCCAAAATTATAAGGTGACATGTAACCGAAACTCTTGTGCTTAATTTAATATACACCAAATTCAACATATAGATAATTCTTCGCGCCGTAAATGTCATTACCACTAGTTTTTTCTATTCGATGAGCATGAGTACATGACATCCCACTTCTCTATATGGAAGTGATATACACTTGTCTTTTCTGTCTATGAAAATGACATAGATACCACTTGTAAATTCCTCAAATATAACAAAGGTTACTTTTTAACCTAGTATGTATGTTTCCTAGCTAGTATAATGATGAAAATTGCATATCCTCTTGGCTCTTCCGACGTTTGTGTTTTCCTCTCCTAGTTCCTATACACTGGAGTATAGAGACGGGTATCATGCTCTCCTTGTTCTATCTGCCTTGCGTGTGTTCGTCCGTGTGTGTCTGTCTCGACTCCCTAACAAAAAGACAGAGAACAAATATTTTTATCTTCCGTGCTACCACAGTTTTGAAGCCAAGTCATTATATAATAATCAAACACGGCGGTGTACTGCGATTTTGTATTCGTCTGTCCGCTCCCACGATGCTAACTCCAATTTAGAAAGCGACTTGGAAACTCCAATAGCCATACACATCGATATCTCAGAACTCACAAATGTATGCACGTATTATTTCATGCAGTATATCTCCGTCACACACAGGCCATGTCATACACGTTGCACCACTAGCCTATATATACATACATGCACCCACCTCCTTCAACACAAGCTCAGATCTCTCTCTCTCTCTCTCTCTCTCTCTCTCTCTCTCTCTCTCTCTCTCTCTCTCTCTCTCTCTCGTTCTAGACCTCGAGCATTCAGAACAGAAGACAGACCAATCTTACCTTCAGGTAATCAGGTTGCATCCATCAGACGTACTGCAGCTACCATGGCAAAGCATGCACCCTGCAAATCGAACCGTGAGGTGGTGGAGTCCCTGTACGCCTTGCTGGCCGGCGGCGACGCGGCAGCGGTGACGGCGCTGCTAGCGGCGGATCTAGACTGGTGGTTCCATGGGCCACGCCGTTGCCAGCACATGCGGCGCTTGCTCACTGGCGAGGCGGCGGGAACAACAGCGTTCCAGTTCACGCCGGCGCGGGTTGCAGAGGTAGGCGGTTCCTCCGGAGACGACGGGTGGGTGGTGGCGCAAGGGTGGGCCGGGAAGCACGACTACTGGGTGCACGCTTGGTGCCTCCGCGCCGGTGTCATCACCAGCTTCCGAGAGTATTTCAACACGTCCGTTACAGTCAGGGAGCTGGGCCGGCCAGCAAAGGAGGACGTGGTGTGGGCTGTGTGGGAGAGCCATTCGCCAGCCCCAAGGGCCGGTCCATGCCAGGCCTAGTGCTTGCCATATAACCTTGCACAATCTTTTTTTTACCAAGGTGAAACATACTATGTACAAATGTGTATAAAAGTTTCTTTTCTTTTTGGTAGGGACAGATACATCAGGAAAGTTAGATTGAGTCCAGAAACTGACAAGTCGGTTTTGGTGACGAAGACATATGTTCATACGATGTAAATGGTACTACTTTCAAATGTGAGAAGGATAAATTCTTGAAAAAAATATAAGTGATGCGGTTCTTAGGTTATCCTTCAATTTTTGGATGACTCATCATCATGTTTCACCGTCGTAAATGTTGTCACCATTTTTGGATGACTCATCATCATGTAAATGGTCACCATCGTCGGCGCATATTCTTAGTTTACCCCTCGTTACTCTCGTCGCCTACTGTTAGGACTGTTAGGTGCATTTTGTACACCAGGTGGAACTTTAAGTTCGGATAGTGCACTTGAGTAATTTCATATTTGTCGACCTTAAGCTGGAAAATATTTGCACTATCATTGAGAAAGATATGTTGAATCGATGCACCATTGGCCTTCCCTGGAAGGACAGGTTGCTTTCCCTTTCAGTTTCAGACATCTCTGTAGCTTCATGGCAGTGTTCTTGCCCACTTGGCCGACATCTTCTATTGAGATGTTTGTTCCTGATGCTTGATTCCGTTGTTCAGAGCATGAGCATCAGGACATGTTCTTGGACGCCCACGGCCCACCTTATGATATGAGATGTGCACTAGGCGATCAGTACCCACAACATGCAGCGAGAGAATAAAGAGCCCTGATAAGGAATACGGCCAGGATTCGAAATGTTCAGTACACGTCTACTCGAGATGGGAATTCAGAGATCGGCTTGCCGGAAAGCGAGTTTGGTTTGGCCGCCGAGAACATACCTCATTTGGTTGCTCTCTTGGATTCTTCAGATTGTTGACGAGTAGCTCTGCTACTTGATTTTCCATTTTCAGTCCACTGAACATGCATCTCACTGTCGTCGCACATAGCCTGCTGCGCCGCTTGCCCAGGTTGATTTTTTTTGCTTTCAACACAAGTTTGTCTGTTTTCTCAAATCATGTCAGTCATTTGTGAATATTTTTCCTCTGTCCGGTCGAAATATTACGAGCACAGTTAAGCATGTGCACAGTACACTAGGCGATCAGTACCCAGAACACGCATGCGCCAAGATTAACAGTGACCCTGAGAACGAATCCTGCCGGGATTCCAAATGTTGATTCCTCAGCTTGATCGATAATGCGAGTTCGGAGTTCGACTTTGGTTTCGACGCGGGAAGGAAAGCGACGATAATTTGGCCGAGAACATGTCTCTTTGTTGCTCGCTTGGATTCTGAAAATGTCTCTCAGTTTCCCTCTTTCAGTTCACTGTATATTTTCTTTCCCTGCATCACTGTCGTCACCCCACTTGATCCTGCTCGATGATTCTTGCTTTCAACACAAGTTTTGTTTGCTTTCTAGAATATAATAGCTTCCATGTGAAACAAATTATTCCACGCATTGTTCGGTCGAAATATTCGACGAGTGCAATTGTGTTGATTTGGGGAAGCACAAACATGAACCATGCGGAGTCATCTAAGCGCACATCCACCTTATCAAACAGGGTTCATCCATTACCTATTTTTGATATACTCTTAACTCTCTAGTACGTTGAGGACTCCCTACTTTATAAGATGTCATTGATAAATAATTATCAGAGTGATGGATCTAGAGAGCCCGCGTGGATGGATCGATCTGGGTTAGGGCATCTCCAGTCGTCTCCCAGGTCCCAAAATAGCGCCGTTTGGGCCAAATAGTGCCTTTTTCTACCAGTCACTCCCAGAAACCCAAATAGCGTCGTTTCGGGCCAGCGCTGTCAGCGACGTGGGAGAAAATTGCGCGGAACAGAAACGCCCGTGAGCGCACCATGCCGCCACGCAAGTCCACGACTCCATCGTCGTGGATGCCGCGGCGCATGGGACCCGTGGCCTCCTCCTCTTACTCCTCCGGCGCGCGCTCGGCGTCTGCGCCGAGATCAGCGCCTCCCTCGGTGACGCCGCCAGTCCTCAACTCCGGGCGGCGTGCTCCAGCGCGCACCGGCGGCACGATGCGCATCAACGAGCGCCGCGTCGCCGCCCCGCAGTCTCTTACGCCGCCTCGTCAGGCCCAAGACGGAGCCCACGACGGAGTGGCAGGCGCCGCCGGACTACCTCAGGGCCGCGGCGGAGATGGGGCAACCGGAGGAGGAGTTCCCCGGCCAGAGTGACGCCGAGGAAGCCTCCTTCAACACCGTTCAGCCGGCGCTGGACGACGTCGCCGACGAATGGTCCCTCCATGATTTCACGGAGGAGGAGCTCGAGCGCCAGCGCCAGATCTTGGCGGACCTGGAACGCCAGCGTGCGGCGGAGCTGCGCCAGCAGGCGGCGGCGGAGCGCGCGTCCAACAGAGGCCGCCGCATTCCGCCTCCACCACCGCCGCGGAAGTACTACATCCTCGACCCCAGCAGCAGCGAGGAGGAGGACGACGCCTACGCGCAGGCCGTTCGGCTCAGCAAGTGGCACGGCGGAGACGAAGGTGCAGGCCCGAGTCCTGCCCTCAGCGACGGCTCCGGCGACGATGGCGACGGCGGTGACTACATGCAATCGGCGAATTTCCTATTGCCGAATAATAATAAGTTTTAAGTTTTTTAAGTTTTTGTTTTAAATCTACTATGTAATCGGCGAATTTCCGCCCAATATGAATGAAATTCGTCTTTTTCCTATTTTTCGCCGCACTTCGCCGTTTTTTGAATTTTTGGGCCGAATCTTGGGTTTGGTCACGGCTGGAAAACGCGCCCCCAGGATCGAGAATAGCGCCGTTTACCCCAGGCGGCCCAAAATATCGCCGTTTTTCGGCCTGGGGCACAACGACTGGAGATGCCATTAGTAGTTTGGTAGTTGGATTGAAGGAATAGATAGATTTGCTACCGGGCAACGAACAGACCGACGACATGATGTTGTTTCCATTCAGTTTGAGACATGTCTGTAGCTTCATGGTTAGTGTTCTGCCCCACTAGGCCGGCATGATCGATAAAGGTGCTGGTTCCTCGTGCCTGATTCCATTATTCGGAGTATATTTGGTTGGAGCATCAAAAAATATTCTTCGGTGTCGACCTTGTTAGCTACTATCTGAGATGTGCACTAGGTGATCACACAACATGCACCGAGAGATGAATAAAGAGCACTGATAAGGAATCCGGCCTGGATTCCAAATGCTCAGTAGATGTCAATTCTTCAACTAGACACTGGAAAGCGAGGTTACAGTTTGGCGGAGAACACGTGACTTTTGGTTGCTTGCTAATTTGATTATGATTTATGAAGAGTGTTTGACGAGTAGCTCTTCTGCTTGATATTTTTTCAATATCAGTCCACTGAACATCGCCTTTCACCGCAACTCACTATCCTTGCCTCCAACAATCACCGCTACTACTTATCCAGCTCGATTTGTTCCTTTCAACAGAAGTTTTTTTTTTGTATTATTCAAATCAGTCCTTTTCTGAATTATTTTCCTTTGTTCGGTCGAATTATTCCACAGGCACAATTATTTTGTCGAAACCAAGCATATGCAGATTGCAGAATCACTAAAGAGTACACATGTCCCTCATCAAGCTAGCTGAAGTTTATACTTATTTTCTCAAAGTGAAATTGAACTAAAGTTCATCTATGCCTGGCTTGTTTTTTATTTGATTGTTGGATTAAACGGAAGGAAAGACCGGCAATTAGCATTTAGCAGAGGATAGAGTGTCTCAATTCTCAAGGCATATGTGTTAGGTACTATATTCTGTAATGCAATCCATGTCCCTTTATTATTCGACCATAACAGCAACGACATGCAAGTAGCAGCAGCGAAGGCGTAGCCGCCATGACGCCGCCGGGTCGCCATCGATCACCGGCGACACAGAGCAGTAGTACGTCGTACAAGACACGCAAATCCAGAGAGGGGAGAAATTAAGCAAACGTCAGCCCATACGCATCCAACCAATTTCAGTGGGCGGATTCGCTAGAGGGCGAGGACAAGGCCCGGGAGGGAGTTGCGGGCGCTGTCGGGGCGGCGGCTCTGCCACACGCACTTGGAGGCGGCGAGGCGCGTGACGGTGAGGTCGGTGTTGAAGTACTCGCGCAGCTGGGTGATCACCCCATCGGAGCCGACCGTCCAGGCGTGCACCCAGTAGGCCGCCTTGTTGCCTCCTGCGCCGGCGGGCGAGGCGCCCTCGGCGATGACGGTGGAGCCGAAGGCGTCGACGGAGCGGGGCAGGAAGCGGAAGGAGGAGGCTTCGCCGACGCCGGTGAGAACGCGCATCATGTGCTGGTGCGCGGGCGGGCCATGGAACCACCACTCGAGGTCCGGGGCGAGGAGGGAGTGCACGGCGGCGTGGTTGCGGGCGTTGAGCGCCTCGTAGAGGCGGAGCACCAGGAACTTGTTCCGCTGCTCCTCGGACTCCGGCAAGGAGGCGCCGCCCTCCAGCTGATCCAGGTTAGCCAGCTCCTTCCTGCTGCTCCTCCTGTCGGAGACGAAGACGGCTTGCTAGCTGCTTGCTCGTGATCGTCGGCGAAAAATCAGCGACGAGATGGAATTCCGATGGAGAGATTGGAGTTCTTGGTGCAGCGGAGCCGGGTTTTATAGAGCGCGCGAGTGGGTTGGATGGGCCCGCGCGTGCGCGCCAGGTTGGACGGCAACAAACATGGGCTCGGGCTGGGCCCGCTTGCTGAGTCAGAGTCGGACTATGGTGGGTCGGACCCACTAGCAGGGACCCAATGATAGAGGGATCGAGAAAAGGATCCGCCACTTGAATTGTGGATAGTGGGATGAAAGGGTTGATCTTTAATAAATCTGATTTTCCTATGCAAAATGACCCAATAGTGCGCGAAAGGGTTGATCGCATAGCGAAGACCAGAGTCACCACTAATGTCTCACTATCAACGGGGATACGTCTTTGTGGCGCCCTGACCTGACTGTTATGCAGTGATGCTGTGTATCACCGGTTAAGCGATACAACCGGAGGTTACGGGTTTACCAATCCCCGGCCAAAACCTTTGGCAGGCGTTGCTCGGAATGGATCATCGGCAACACAACACCCCGATTGATGCCTTAACACAGGCACAACCCTCAATGCATAATAGAGAGACCAAGACTTGTGAAACAACTGGCACATCACAGACTCTACGACACAAAAATCATATAGTTCAACTCTTATAATAGAGAAAGATAGCAAATGACAACCAGAGATCACTGACCCAACATTACAACAAGCGGAAGCGAATTAGGTTGTTCTAAACAACAAGATCCAAAATATGGCCTAAGAGGCCTACAGATAAACATCACAGCGCCAGCTGATCCGGGATGTCCCAAGCTGCCACCTGGGAACCCCAGACTACTCGTCGACGTCCACAAAGAACCCACCTTCGAGGTCGGTGAAGTCCTCCTCTGAAACAAAACAAACGACGTTGAGTTCGACGAACTCGCAAGATTAAGAGCTAATATATGCTCGATGAGGCTTTCAAAGTTATATGGCTCTTTTGCATAAAGCTGATTTTATTTAATAAAACAAGACTCGAAGGCATCGTCTAATCAGAATACTTTTAAAAGAGGTAAGGAGTAACTCTTTCTTTCATCACCTTACTCACCATAAACCATTAACATCAACCATTGTACCTGTTCATCAAAGGCACCTCCCCGAATCACCCTCGAGAAAGCTCACCTTGCATTTGTGAGTGGTACCTCTAGTACCCAGTTTTTAATCATTCCGTTAAAGTTATTCTATGATCTTACCTTCACTTCCCAAGTTCGTCCATAACCGCGGACACGGCTTTTCGAAAAGATTTAACCCTGCAGGGGTGTACAAATGTTTGCCACGCGTACCGTCCGGCCCATTACCTAGCTTTTAGCTCTCTTCCTTGGAGAACCGGCTGGGTGGGAGCGGTGTCGACTTCTCACCCGTTAAGGACTTTCCAGGATCATCAGTGGCGGCAGGACTGCCAGGATCACAACACCCCGCCCCACGGCCACTCATTTTTCCTAACACCACCATCCTCATACCATTCTCAGCCACCAACTCACGCACGCGCAAATGGAAGCCCGAACTAGAGGACCCTGGCTAGCCCCGCTCGAGTTATTTAGTCTATGAGGGTTCCTGCAAAAGCATAGGCCTCACGCATGGTTGCACGCTCAGTCTTGGTTCAAGAGGTATAGAACTCGCACCTAGGCGGCGAGAACGAGACAAAACACCACAACCACAGTGGCCTCCCATCCCCACCTTTAAGCATTTTATTATCCGTCACCACAATTTCCTCCACCAACACCCATCATCTCAACACCTGTTTCCAACAACACATATATCCATCGTATAGATATGCATATAACTAGGCATGGCTAAGCATCACCTAGCATTTATAAGTAGCTCGGCCAACAACACAAACCTATGGATAATAGGAGGGGAAACAGATAATGGCATAGGGAAATAATGCAACTATAGGATACTCTAATCCGACAAAAGTTGACATTTAGAACCGCATGCAATATTATAGTGGAGAAAATATTTGCGGAAACATAGGTTAAGATATGCTCAGAGGGGGGATTACGCTTGCCTTGTTGATATGGCTGGTAGTACGGATCGTCACACGACGGGGGTGGCACTTCACCTCCTTGATCTACCGATGCACAAACAACACCGGAAGAACAATCAACACATGGCAATTGTGCAATGCATACAAGGATGATGATATGACATTTTAAATGCACCCTAGAAGCTTTAAACATGAACAACAAGTTAAATAGGGTCCCCGTTATATTTATTGCATTATTTGGGATAGACCCCATATTTTAACTTAGTGATTAGAATTAGTACTAGAGCACATTATTGTAATTGTGAACAATTATGCATGATGATGATGATTTTAGGTAGTTCACGATATTCTGAGCATTTTGGTATCTCACGCACAAATTTCTGATGTCCCGATAAGAAGTTATTACTTTTATAAGTTCCCCCCTTTTAACTTATTCTTTTAATTAATTCATTTTTAGCAACGATACTAATATTAATCGGATTCGAGGGGGAGGGGGAAAAATGGTGGTTGAATCATCGACGCCGATGTCTCTAAAGCGCGAGGGGGGAAGCGGGAATCATGCGCAGCAAGGGGTCGACAGACTAAACGCAGGAAAAATAAAACAGAACAACCTAAAAAAATAAATAAACGGGTCAGCCTCCCACCCGGCCTGGGCCGGCTGGCAGGCCGGCCTGCTAACAGAGGCCACCGGCCTCCCCACCGGTTTGGGCCGGCTGGTGGGCCAGCCACCTAACAGAAGCCAACGGCCTCCCGCCTGGCCTTGGCTGGCTGTGAGGCCGGGCAGCGCGCTCTGCCTCGACGATGGACGCGAGGACGCGCTACGGCGACGACGGCGGCAGTACGGCGACGCTACGGCGGGGATACGGCACGAGGAAGGGCATGGAGGGGTGCTACGAGACGGCAAGCTCACCTTGGTCACGTACAACGAAACGGCGAGGGCGGGGATGGATCACAGCTACGGCAATCGTCCGCGGCGTCCGCGGCGGAGCTCGGACGGCCGCGCGGAGAAACGGGGATGGCGGCGGCGATTTAAAGCAACCCCGAGCGATTCCTACCGCGGGGAGCAGCAGCACGGCGAGGCGGAGCTCGTGGTGTGGCGCGATTCGTCGGGGATGGGCTCAAATGGCGGCGACGACCTCGGCGGTGGCGGCAGCCATGGCGGCTCTCGGGGAAGAGGAAAGGGGAGAGGAAATAGGGAAGCAGGGGTGGGGAGTTGGGGCAGCGTGGCCTCGGGGAGCTTGCTCCCGGGCAGTAGAGAGCAGAGGGGGAGGGGCCGGTGCGGCGTCGAGCGGTGCAGCGCGAGCCGCGCGTGCCCTCGGTCGCTACAGGAAGGAGAGGATGCAGCGTTTGCGAAAAGGTCCCGGGAGATTTTAGAACCATCACAAACAGGTCCCTTCCAGCACTGTCTTGAACTTTGCCGATTTAATTGGGGTACCAGGGCAACTCCAAATGCAATGAAATTTGGTGGGAAATTATTATTTGTTACAGGGAGCCTCTGGTAAAAATTGGAGCTCATTTGGAACAAGTTTGTAGAACAAACTTGTTTCACTTTCTTTTCTGCCCCATTTTCAAATCATTTAATTGAGCTTCTTATTTTCTCCCAAAAATGCTGAAATTATTCATGTGGGCTACTCATGTAAAGTATGAGCTCCACAAATTTTTAGGGTTCAAGATAAGACGTTAAGCACCACCTTTTTTTTGAAGAGGTTTAAAAAGGGATTTTTGGAAGGTTTGAATTTGAAAGCACTTTAGAGCTTTTAATACAAGTCCAAAATAATACTTCGAGCTCTTGGAGCTTCCTTGACAAATATAGAAGTTAGTTGAGTTGGTTTAGCCACCAACAACTCATTTGAGTTTAAGTTGTCTGAAAACCAATATTGCTTTTGTTTTCCCGATGTTGCCAACCCAACATTTGCTTGTTTAGCAATTCCAAGTGGATGCAAAGATGCATGTCTGAGATGAAAAAGTGAAAATTTTACTCATAATGTGCATTACTAGCGGTGGGCTGTTACAATTCTACCCTCCTTACAGGAATCTCGTCCCGAGATTCTAAGAGTGCGAAAAGAAGTCGGGATACTCCTCACGTAGACTAGACTCTCGTTCCCAAGTTGCTTCTTCCTCGGAATGGTGAGACCATTGAACTTTGATAAACTTGGTGGTCTTGTTACGGGTCTTTCTCTCGGCTTCATCCAGGACACGGATAGGATGCTCACGATAAGTGAGATCCGCCTGGAGATCTAGCTCCTCATGATTGACCCCATGGATAGGATCCTTGAAGCACCGGCGAAGTTGGGATACATGAAACACATCATGCACATTTGGGAAGATGGACGGTAACTCCAACTTGTAAGAAAGATCTCCTCGCTTGGCCAGAACGGTGAAAGGGCCAACATAGCGAGGGGCCAATTTCCCTTTGATACCGAAGCGGCGAACGCCTCGAAGGGGAGAGACGCGAAGGTAGGCTTTATCACCAATTTCATAGTGAACCTCTTGATGATGCTTATCATAGTAGCTCTTTTTCCTGGACTGAGCAATTTTCAGATTCTCTCTTATGATTCGAACCTTCTCCTCAGCTTCATTGATGATATCTGGACCAAAGAGTGCTCTCTCTCCGGTCTCGGACCAATTTAGAGGAGTGCGTCATTTTCTTCCATAGAGAACCTCAAATGGAGCCATGCCCAGACTAGCTTGATAGCTATTGTTGTAGGAGAATTCCGCGAAAGGAAGGTACTTTTCCCAATCCTTGCCAAAAGAGATTACACATGCCCTAAGCATGTCTTCCAGAACTTGGTTCACTCTTTCGGTCTGACCATCAGTTTGGGGATGGAAAGCGGTGCTGAAGTTGAGATGAGTTCCCATAGCAGTTTGGAAACTAGTCCAGAACTTGGAGGTGAATAGGCTTCCACGATCCGAAATTATCTTCTTGGGAATGCCGTGAAGGACAACAATCCGGGAAGCATACAGGTCTGCCAACCTGGCAGCCGTAATGTCAACACGAACTGGGAGGAAATGAGCCACTTTTGATAGTCGATCAATGATGACCCAAATAGCATCATGTCCCTTTGGAGACTTCGGCAGACCAGTAATGAAATCCATACCAATTTCATCCCATTTCCACTCGGGAATAGAGATAGGGTGAAGAGTGCCGGCAGGCCTTTGATGTTCAGCCTTTACCCGTCGACAGGTGTCGCATTCAGCAACATACCTAGCAATTTCCCGTTTCATACGGGTCCACCAGAATTGTGGCCGAAGGTCTTGGTACATTTTGGTACTACCGGGATGGATAGAGAGAGGAGATTCATGAGCTTCTTGGAGGATCAACTCCCTCAATTTCCGTTTTTTTTGCACCACCAAGCGGTCACCAAAATAAACAACTCCAGATTCATCGACCAGAAAACATTTGGCCTTCCCGCTAGCAATGTTCTCCTTGATTTTTAGAATACCCTTGTCACGCTTTTGAGCATCCTTAATCTGGTCCACAAGAGTAGATTGGATTTCCAGATTTGCAAGGTAGCCAGAGGGAACCATTTCTAAGTTCAAACGGGAGAACTCTTCATGGAGAGCAGGTTGAGCCTCCTCAATCATCAGATTGTTGCAATAGGATTTCCGACTTAGCGCGTCAGCCACGACGTTTGCTTTGCCGGGTTGATAGTTCAGACTCACATTGTAGTCCGTGATTAACTCCAACCAACGCCTTTGCCTGAGATTTAAATCCGGCTGGGTGAAGAGGTACTTCAGACTCTTGTGATCCGAGAAGATCTCGCAACGGTTACCAAACAGGTATGGTCTCCATTGCTTCAAAGCATAAACCACCGCGGCAAGTTCTAGATCATGAGTTGGGTAGTTGAGCTCATGCGGCTTAAGTTGGCGAGAAGCATATGCCACTACATGGCCATCTTGCATTAGCACACAGCCCAAACCTTGAAGAGAGGAGTCACAGAAGACGACGAAATCCTTGCTTGTGTGTGAGGACCGGAATTACACTTCCAGACCTCCTGTGTAATCATGTCAATCCCAAGATCAATGTTGACAACACAGCGAAATGATACCATTGCAGAACGTACAAAAAGTACAGTTACATAGTTTGAATAGCAATAGCGAAATGTCTTGTGACATTTGTTACAATCAGAAAGCTCAGCGGAAATATAAATGCGAAGTGACTCCATCTAGCCACAGGCAGTCGATGTAGTCCACGAGGCCTCCCTCTTAAGCATCGTCGTAGTAGTCGTAGTCTTCTTCTTCTTCTTCATAGTGATCTGAATAATCAACAAAAGCAATGCGATGAGTACATAATAATGTACTCAGCGTGCCCCCTCATGCAAAACCTATAATAGCTACATGTGGCTTCAAAGAAAGGCTATATGGTTCTTTTGCATAAAAGCTAATTTTGTTTGCAATACCATATGTAGTAGTTTTGATAAAAACGATTTTAGATGAAAACAGGTTTTATATTCAGTGTAATGTTTCTCATCATTGTGAGTGTCCTCGACACCTCACGTTCTCCATAGAATTCCAGAATAGGGGTAGAGGGAAGTAGCAAAACAGGGTTCCTGTATGTCAAGAAAGATTCATGTGTCGTCCATGACCGTGGACACGGCTATTCGAATAGTTTTACACTCTGCAGAGGTGGTACACTTTCACCACACGTCACAAACTCGCCAAATTGCAACCAGCCGTCGCTAGCATAGCAATAGAGAATTCGTGACAAGGTCTTTTAGCTAGATCCCCCAAAGATGTGACATGCCCACCGGGTATGGCGCCGGAACTGAGAGTACGTCCCCAAACCGGTCCCCCCATCTGTGCCGAAGGTTCTCCCGTAGGCAGACACCCCATCTGCGGTACGGCGACATCGGCACCAAAGGCTGACTAACTTACTTGACCCAGCCAGAGCCCATTAGCATGTGGTTGTACGGTGGTCACAATCTTCAAATCCGAGACTTATTAGGCCCTTATGCGGCACGGACGACGGATTGCCCCCTTCAGCTTGTGAAGGGCAGCCAATCGCTCCTTCATTAGTTGATCCAGCAGTCGCCCGCGCCAATGTTTAGATGGTAAGTTTCACCCAGAGTAGAAGGTAGAGTAGAGGAAGCAACAACGGCTTATCAGCCAAGCTCAACGAGCTCATCAAATTCAGAAAGATGTTTGTGACCCAAGGGTCAACCAATTCCTCCAAAGAGGCAAGATAAAGATATCCTACTAAATATTGAGCATGGCTAAGCATTTCTACTCTACAAGATTACTATATATATATATTCTACTCAGGGTATCAAGTATATAAGGCGACAAGCGGATCAGGCTGGTGTGTCAATCGACACGCCAGTAAATAAAATAGCATGCATATTTGTAAAACAATAAAATAATGCCCCTTTTAAAAACATAGGATAAAACATGAGAGGGGGGCATGCCTTTGTTGATGAATCATCTTCTTCTTCAGTAAGCTGATTATATCCACGTTCTTCAATAAGCTGATCATATCCACGTCCAACCACGTCACTCCCTACTCGTCGTAACGATAGCAAATGACAACCAAATAAATACCAAATCAATAATTACCAAATCCAAATGAAATACAAATGAGAATGAATGGGCTGGTAGTTGAAGAAGAAGATAGGAAAACTTGATAGAATTGTGAAAGAGTGAGTTGTGGCAACTCAGATATGAATCAAATGGCATGGATATGATGGTATGATAGATTACCGAAATAGAATGTCTTCGTAAAGAGATACATATAGATCTTACTATATCTAACTGTCTACAAACCCAACATAGGGGTTATAACATAGTTGGTCATACCCTTGTAACCCGATAAACTCAAATAAGATAGTATAACTAGATAACTAGCAAACATGTAAACAAGACATATCATACTAGTTTGCAATCATCACACAATACCTGCCATACTACTAATATAAACGATAGCAAGGATTATCTAGCATGCTATCACAAGCATATAAGAAATACAAGAGTTAAGATAAACATCATCATATAACAACATCCAATGCAAGCTAAAGTTAATACTATGAACACATGCATTACACTAGCAATTCATATAGCTATACACCACAATATATAAGGTTAACATAATCAATAAATAAATTCTACCATAGCTAAATTTCAACGATAATTAGCTAGGAACTAAACAAGGCGTAACAACATCTAAAACATATGAATCATGTCATAGCAAGATATCAAACTAAGATATGCTGTCAATAATAAATATATAGATACATTTAATAACAAGAATAACATTACATATGCATGGAGTGACCAAGCATACTATAGACTAAACATGTTCATAAGATAACACTATATGACTTATCATGAATGATAAACAAGTCTATACATTTGGAAGATACTATAACATGGTACTGCATAACGATCAAGCATAACATTACAAGCATGATATAACAAATCATACAAGTATATACTACAAGATCACACGCATGTCAATCAACACTATACTCACAAGAAAACGCATGCCAATCAACACTATACTTACAAGAATACGCATGCTCACAAGCATAGACAACAATATGATATTATCATGCAATACTAACGTGACATACAACTACGATGGGCATTAGATGTGACATACAACTACGATAGGCATGAGATGATCTACTACAATAAGTAACACACAACTAGAAAGGTAAGATACATGTATTAGACACACTATATACATCTAAAACCAAACAAACACTAAAGCATATTATTATCTAGTCAACAGGCCAGTCTATGCTAGCATACACGAAGACAAAACACCATAACATGTAACACTAACATAAGAACGATTCAAACATCTATGTACACATCACAAAGGAGTAACCAATCGAAAATGACATGTAATGATATTATACATAATTAAACACACATACATGGCATAAACATAAATGCTAGCACAAAGATATGTTACTACTACTGATATAAGTAAGCTTCATATATAACACATGGTATACAAGATGCAAAGAAAGCTAAGAATGAATAATAAGCTACACAAACAGTGCACATGTATAGCACAATAAGGTACTCATAACATTGATACAGCAACTAAGTATATGCATGAGCTACTAAACAAACAATATGAATCAAGAATGTCATCTATTTATAGAGTACGAACTTACTTCACAAAGTACTAAACAAGCAATAGACCAAGAAGCAAACTTATAGCTAAACGTGCATTAAGATGACAAAACAATAGTAAAAAGTCTTACAGGAATAAAGGATTAAACATGGATCAACACATCACACAATATATTACTACAAGACATTACCGTAATCATTCTAGTGACAATTAAAAAGCAACACAAGCAATTCTAACTACTATTTAAATATAAATGACTATATACACATGTCACTAAATAATACATAGAAATTACAGAAAACTTATATACATGCGATATGTCTAGGCAAAATAAATCACACACAAAATCAAGCACACAAGTCAAATAACATTTGAATTTGGCATTTATTAAATATATAAAAGCCTAGTTTAAATTCTACCCCGTGAATATAAAATTCAATTCCACCATATGGTTTCTAGGGTCTACTAGATACTTTCACATGTTTAGATCCAAGTGTAAAGATGAATCAGAAAACGATTTGAATGGCAATGACGCTATTCGACGAATTGGTATCAATGGCGTTTCTCCTATGGTTGTCAGATTGGAGGTCCGTCTTCTCCTCTGGACTTCTGCTGATAATTTGCACAAAGTGACGCGAAAGGATATCACAGAATTGTGCTGGAAATGAAGATGGCACAACCATGTCGACGTAGGATGGCATGGCTAAGAGTTAGCGTTTACAGTAGCATGGATAGGCTGAAACATCATGTCTAGGAGGTACTTCTAGATGAGGTGAGTACACAGTTCAATGGAGTTGAAACGATTCTCACCATGCGCGACGAATTCGTCCGATGAAGTCGATGAACAGAGCAGACGTGGTTGCAAGATTAGTCCGATGCAATCAACAAATCCAGATTCTGGTCGCCTGAATCGGTCTTCCTCCTTCTCGTGATTCTGGTGGCGCAGCAGTTCATCTTGCGGGAGTCGAAGTCGCCGGCAATGCGGTCGGCTAGACAGTCTGACCGGAGCTTCACAAGATTGGATCATGGTGAGAGCTAGGGCTTGTTCTAGCGGTTCGAGATGGAAAAGGAGAGCAAGAAGGTATCGGCTGCATGCTCTAGATAGGTAGGGGCGAAGCAGCAGAGCAACGCTTGTCTTACTGACGTTTCGTCGTGGGTGCGTGCATGAAGAGGAAGCAGTGCGACGTTCTTCGACCGACTGGCAAAATGAATGCCGGAGTAAATAGAATTGATGCGGTAATGGCGGCAGTTTCATGTCTGACCTGCCGTTTCTATTCATGCGTGGAGAGGAAGAGGAAGCAGCGACGCTTCTCTCGGCCGGCGTCCTGTACGAGTCGAGGGCTCGCTCGGTTGAGCTGGTGCGGCTGGGCTCTGGTCGATCGAACTGCTGGCTCGGGGGCCTCATGGGCTGGTTGCTTGCTTCGGTCGTTGTCAGAGAAAAGAATCAGAAGAAGAGAGATATCGATTGGGTGTAGCACGTACATGCCAAGGAAAGAAGAGAAAAGAAACGAGGAAAAGATCGATCGGTGCGGTCGTACATGAGAACGGAACAGAACGAGCGAGATAAACTAGCTAGCGAATTGCTAGTGTACCAAGCAACGTAGGAAAAGAAACAGAAGAAAGACACCACGAAAGGAATGATCGGTGTATGCTGCTGGGTACTACTGGTGTACACAAGCTAGCCAAAAGCATTGCTTGCACGTGCATGTGCATGTGCATGGGTGAGATTTTGGATAGAAATAAAATAAGGAAGTAATTCGAGGAAATATGATTGGATATAAAGCTCGAAAAAATACCGAATGAATTTGTGAAAACAAAATCAAATTTAGAGGAGGATATTTTAATATGCTAAAACCAAGAACAAATACGATCCAACTTGAAGGAAAAAAAATAAAAGAAAGACTTATAAAGTCGATGTTTAATCATTTTCAAGCTTCATGTTTATGAAAAAAATGAATTAAGGTTTAATTAACTAAACGAAATTTTCTAGTCCTCATTTTTAGATAAAAGTTTTTGAAAACTTCAAAAATCGGTCCGTTACATTGTGTCCGGCAGGACAAGCACAAGAGCGGACGTGAGCTTGGCTTTCAATGTTTGGAAACTCTCTTCAGCTTCGGCCGACCATACAAACTTTTTATCCTTCTTGAGAAGGTCAGTTAGGGCCTTGGCTATCTTGGAGAAACCTTCGATGAATCGGCGGTAATAACCTGCCAATCTGAGGAAGCTACGGATGTCCTTGACTGACATTGGAGTTTTCCAATCCAAGATGGACTGAATTTTGTCGGGAATGACAGCCACACCATTAGCGGATATCACATGACCGAGGAAGATAAGATTATCCAACCAAAACTCACACTTGGAGAACTTGGCATAGAGGCGGTGTTCTCGAAGTCTTGTCAGAACCAAACGAAGATGTTCCTCATGCTCTTCATTGGTTTTGGAATAGATAAGGATGTCATCAATGTAAATGACGACAAACTTGTCAAGATAATCCATGAAGATGGAGTTCATGAGCCTCATGAAAGTAGCTGGAGCATTTGTGAGACCAAAGGACATGACGGTATACTCATATGAGCCATAACGAGTAACAAATGCCGTCTTTGGAATATCCTCCTTTCTGATTTTTATCTGATGGTAGCCTGACCTCAGATCCATCTTGGAGAATACCGTTGCACCAGCTAACTGATCCAACAGATCATTGATGCGAGGATAGGATACTTGTTCTTGATTGTCACCGCATTCAACGGTCGATAGTCAGAGACTAGACGAGGCACGGTAGAATCCCTCTTCTTGACAAAGAGTACCGGACAACCCCATGGTGAACTGCTAGGCTGGATGAACTCCTTAGCTAACAGCTGATCAATTTGCTCTTTCAACAGAGCCAACTCTTCCACCGGCATACGGTAGGGCTTCTTAGAAATTGGAGCGGTACCGGGAAGTAGCTCTATGACAAACTCCACACTTCGGTCAGGAGGCATGCCAGGCAATTCTTCCGGGAACACATCCGGGAAGTCACACACCACGTGTATGTCCTGGATTTCCGGAGGGGATTCGCCTTCCATAAAGCAAAGAGGATCTCAGGTGAGCGGGGTACGATGGCGGACGGAGGTATTGATGTTGCAGGCCAATACTTCACAATGTCACCGGAAGGAGCGGTCACAGTAATGGTCTTGGCGGCACAGTCGAGATTAGCCTGATATTTAGCTAGCCAGTTCATGCCCAATATGACATCAATGCCTTGGACTTCAGAGCTACCAAGGCATAAGGAAAAGACAAGGAACCTATATTAATCTGGACCTCAGGAGTAACCCCATCGGTTTGCCATTTGGAACCAGGAGTAGCGATCACCAAGGGACGGCTCATTTTCTCGAACGGTATTTTGTGCTCTTTTGCAAACGCTATGGATATGAATGAATGCGATGCTCCAGAGTCAAACAAAACTGTAGCTGTATTGCCGTTGATTCGTAACTCACCCATGAGAACGCCGGGGTCTCTTCAGCTTCTTCAGCAGAGATGTGGTTCAGGCGACCACGCACCATAGGTCCAGCCTTGCCAGTTGGAGTGGCAGGGGCTCGTGCAGGAGTTATCGCGAGAGGTGCCTTCTGGGGGCACTCCCTGGAGTAGTGACCAGCCTGGCCACAGGTGTAGCAAGTGAGTCCAGGTGGAGCAGGTAGCATAGGACGGTACCCACTCCGCCTACCCCAAGTGTCGAAGTAGTGGGGCGCGGAGGAGGTGGCCTATATCCTGCTGCTCTCGGCATGAAGGGAGCACGAGGTACGGCGCTGTAGGGACAAACACCCTGCGCTTCTTGCTCTCAGAACCCGAGGAACTCTGGTGATCCCCATGTGCGGGCCTCTTGGAAGCTTCAAGTTCCTTTCTTCCTTGCTCAAGGTGAAAGCCTGGTTGAACAGCTCCTGATAGGTCTGGAACCTGAAGGGAAGCAACTCATAGCGAGCTGCGGATTCAGACCCTTGCGGAACAGCTCTTGCTTGTCAGCATCATTGGTCACGTCCCTTGGGGCGTAACGAGAGATGGTTGAACTCACGACCATAAGTGCGGAGGTCCATCCGTCCCTGTTGCAAATCCAGGAACTCCCTCCTCTTCAAGTCCATGATTGGCTGGGGAATGTACTCCGCACGGAAGGCAGTGCGGAAATCCCCAGTGAAGACATGGTTGGCTGGAAACAAAGCCACATGGCTTTCCCACCAACAGCCAGCAGCACCAACCAAGAGGTAGGTGGCAAAGTTGACTTGCTCGCCAATGGGACATGAAGCGCGGAGAACTTGCGCTCCAAAGCACGAAGCCAATCATCAGCTTCCAGTGGCTCCTTAGCATCAGCAAAGTGGGTGGCTGCGAGCGCAGGAACTCGTGAGAGTGTTGCACTCGTTCCTCCGTGCATTCTGCTGCACCAACTGTTCAGCAAGCGCTCATTGCGCCCACGGTTCTCCTCAATGGCCATCAAGACCTCAGCCATCGAGGGTGGTGGCGGCAGATCATCCTCATCATCATTGTGGTTACCGCGACCACCACGGCCTCCACGCCTCCTCGAGCCATTCTGGAGATTTGACAATGACACGTTAGTATCTTTCTCCGAATGGTCGAACAATAGCATTAGCGTCTACACAAGTACACAGACTAGGGACGATAATACTTTGCGAAAGGAAAACAACAAGATAGAACTTGGGTCAAAGATCAGCATCATGTGCTACTAGTGAGAGTTAAGAAATCACAACTTAACACACTCTAGTTGGCACAATCCGGGACCTTATGTTCAAGTCCTGGGTTAAAACCCAAAGAAAGGATCAAATGATTGATTAGGTAGAAACATCTGAGTTGATTTGGGATTGCAACGCAGCGGGAGCAACGGACACATAACACTAAAGGTCGAACCCACCCCGTTTCTAATCATTTTGAAGTAACAGACGAGGAGTAAAACCTTTAAACTCAAATCGAGGTAAGATTGCTCCGAGATTAGAGGGTAACCAGATAAGGAGTAAAAAGAATCCTAAGATGGTTTTCACAACTCATTTTTAGGTTAAAATATTTTCACAAACACTAGACTCAACATCGACCAGTAGAAGGGTTTCCTACAGGCAGTACTGCTCTGATACCAACTTGTGGCGCCCTGACCTGACTGTTATACAGTGATGCTGTGTGTCACCGGTTAAGCGATACAACCGGAGGTTACGGGTTTACCAATCCCCGGCCAAAACCTTTGGCAGGCGTTGCTCGGAATGGATCATCGGCAACACAACACCCCGATTGATGCCTTAACACAGGCACAACCCTCAATGCATAATAGAGAGACCAAGACTTGTGGAACAACTGGCACATCACAGACTCTACGACACAAATCATATAGTTCAACTCTTATAATAGAGAAAGATAGCAAATGACAACCAGAGGTCACAGACCCAACATTACAACAAGCGGAAGCGAATTAGGTTGTTCTAAACAACAAGATCCAAATATGGCCTAAGAGGCCTACAGATAAACATCACAGCGCCAGCTGTTCCGGGATGTCCCAAGCTGCCACCTGGGAACCCCAGACTACTCGTCGACGTCCACAAAGAACCCACCTTCGAGGTCGGTGAAGTCCTCCTCTGAAACAAAACAAACGACGTTGAGTTCGACGAACTCGCAAGATTAAGAGCTAATATATGCTCGATGAGGCTTTCAAAGTTATATGGCTGTTTTGCATAAAGCTGATTTTATTTATAAAACATAACTCAAGGCATCGACTAATCAGAATATTTTAAAAGAGGTAAGAAGTAACTCTTTCTTTCATCACCTTACTCACATAACCATCATCAACCATTGTACCTGTTCATCAAAGGCACCTCCCCGAATCACCCTCGAGGAAGCTCACCTTGCATTTGTGAGTGGTACCTCTAGTACCCAGTTTTTAATCATTCCGTTAAAGTTATTCTATGATCTTACCTTCACTTCCCAAGTTCGTCCATAACCGCGGACACGGCTTTTCGAAAAGATTTAACCCTGCAGGGGTGTACAAATGTTTGCCACGCGTACCGTCCGGCCCATTACCTAGCTTTTAGCTCTCTTCCTTGGAGAACCGGCTGGGTGGGAGCGGTGTCGACTTCTCCCTCGTTAAGGACTTTCCAGGATCATCAGTGGCGGTAGGACTGCCAGGATCACAACACCCCGCCCCACGGCCACTCATTTTCCTAACACCACCATCCTCATCCATTCTCAGCCACCAACTCACGCACGCGCAAATGGAAGCCCGAACTAGAGGACCCTGGCTAGCCCCGCTCGAGTTATTTAGTCTATGAGGGTTCCTGCAAAGCATAGGCCTCACGCATGGTTGCACGCTCAGTCTTGGTTCAAGAGGTATAGAACTCGCACCTAGGCGGCGAGAACGAGACAAAACACCACAACCACAGTGGCCTCTCATCCCCACCTTTAAGCATTTTATTATCCGTCACCACAATTTCCTCCACCAACACCATCATCTCAACACCTGTTTCCAACAACACATATATCCATCGTATAGATATGCATATAACTAGGCATGGCTAAGCATCACATAGCATTTATAAGTAGCTCGGCCAACAACACAAACCTATGGATAATAGGAGGGGAAACAGATAATGGCATAGGGAAATAATGCAACTATAGGATACTCTAATCCGACAAAAGTTGACATTTAGAACCGCATGCAATATTATAGTGGAGAAAATATTTGCGGAAACATAGGATAAGATATGCTCAGAGGGGGGATTACGCTTGCCTTGTTGATATGGCTGGTAGTACGGATCGTCACACGACGGGGGTGGCACTTCACCTCCTTGATCTACCGATGCACAAACAACACCGGAAGAACAATCAACACATGGCAATTGTGCAATGCATACAAGGATGATGATATGACATTTTAAATGCACCCTAGAAGCTTTAAACATGAACAACAAGTTAAATAGGGTCCCCGTTATATTTATTGCATTATTTGGGATAGACCCCATATTTTAACTTAGTGATTAGAATTAGTACTAGAGCACATTATTGTAATTGTGAACAATTATGCATGATGATGATGATTTTAGGTAGTTCACGATATTCTGAGCATTTTGGTATCTCACGCACAAATTTCTGATGTCCCGATAAGAAGTTATTACTTTTATAAGTTTCCCCCCTTTTTAACTTATTCTTTTAATTAATTCATTTTTAGCAACGATACTAATATTAATCGGATTCGAGGGGGAGGGGGAAAAATGGTGGTTGAATCATCGACGCCGATGTCTCTAAAGCGCGAGGGGGGAAGCGGGAATCATGCGCAGCAAGGGGTCGACAGACTAAACGCAGGAAAAATAAAACAGAACAACCTAAAATAAATAAATAAACGGGTCAGCCTCCCACCCGGCCTGGGCCGGCTGGCAGGCCGGCCTGCTAACAGAGGCCACCGGCCTCCCCACCGGTTTGGGCCGGCTGGTGGGCCGGCCACCTAACAGAAGCCAACGGCCTCCCGCCCGGCCTGGGCTGGCTGTGAGGCCGGGCAGCGCGCTCTGCCTCGACGATGGACGCGAGGACGCGCTACGGCGACGACGGCGGCAGTACGGCGACGCTACGGCGGGGATACGGCACGAGGAAGGGCATGGAGGGGTGCTACGAGACGGCAAGCTCACCTTGGTCACGTACAACGAAACGGCGAGGGCGGGGATGGATCACAGCTACGGCAATCGTCCGCGGCGTCCGCGGCGGAGCTCGGACGGCCGCGCGGAGAAACGGGGACGGCGGCGGCGATTTAAAGCAACCCCGAGCGATTCCTACCGCGGGGAGGAGCAGCACGGCGAGGCGGAGCTCGTGGTGTGGCGCGATTCGTCGGGGACGGGCTCAAATGGCGGCGACGACCTCGGCGGTGGCGGCAGCCATGGCGGCTCTCGGGGAAGAGGAAAGGGGAGAGGAAATAGGGAAGCAGGGGTGGGGAGTTGGGGCAGCGTGGCCTCGGGGAGCTTGCTCCCGGGCAGTAGAGAGCAGAGGGGGAGGGGCCGGTGCGGCGTCGAGCGGTGCAGCGCGAGCCGCGCGTGCCCTCGGTCGCTACAGGAAGGAGAGGATGCAGCGTTTGCGAAAAGGTCCCGGGAGATTTTAGAACCATCACAAACAGGTCCCTTCCAGCACTGTCTTGAACTTTGCCGATTTAATTGGGGTACCAGGGCAACTCCAAATGCAATGAAATTTGGTGGGAAATTATTATTTGTTACAGGGAGCCTCTGGTAAAAATTGGAGCTCATTTGGAACAAGTTTGTAGAACAAACTTGTTTCACTTTCTTTTCTGCCCCATTTTCAAATCATTTAATTGAGCTTCTTATTTTCTCCCAAAAATGCTGAAATTATTCATGTGGGCTACTCATGTAAAGTATGAGCTCCACAAATTTTTAGGGTTCAAGATAAGACGTTAAGCACCACCTTTTTTTTGAAGAGGTTTAAAAAGGGATTTTTGGAAGGTTTGAATTTGAAAGCACTTTAGAGCTTTTAATACAAGTCCAAAATAATACTTCGAGCTCTTGGAGCTTCCTTGACAAATATAGAAGTTAGTTGAGTTGGTTTAGCCACCAACAACTCATTTGAGTTCAAGTTGTCTGAAAACCAATATTGCTTTTGTTTTCCCGATGTTGCCAACCCAACATTTGCTTGTTTAGCAATTCCAAGTGGATGCAAAGATGCATGTCTGAGATGAAAAAGTGAAAATTTTACTCATAATGTGCATTACTAGCGGTGGGCTGTTACAGTCTTCCACTCAAAGAATATTTAGATTCAAGTTTAACCGAACACAAATGCCATTAAACCTAGGGTTATGCGTAGGGTACTCCTAACCATGCCACTACAAATTGATTATCCACATAATTCAACTCTATTATTGTGGTCAACTATCACATCAACCAAACTAGAAAAAAGAATCACAAAGATTTGTAATGAAGTTAAAAGTTACATCAAAATTTATTGATGTTGTCATCCCGATATTCACCTTTACATCTCGAATTCATGTAGCCAATATCGACGTTGTATAGCTAGCGAAGAAACCCAGCCCGAGCGGGCACCGTTATATTTTCTATAGGAGAATTTCCTGGAAATGAATGATTTTGTTTTTATCCAAATTCCTAATCTATCAATCTGTTCACCTCGGACAAAGTCCACGCCCATTCATAACAGGTGTATAGGGGAAGAGCTCGATTTATCATATAAAAAGGCTCACAGGAAGACCATTAGCATTCTACATTCCGAAACATTCCAGAAGATTGGAGAAAAACCCTTGTCCAAGACTTATGACGTTGTCATCAACGCCCCATAACAAATCTTCAGATGATCAAGATTGATCGATTGGACCGAAACACCACAAGTTAGCCTCTGTTGTTGTTGGTTCGCTTCGGGAGGGAGATAGAATTAGATGACATTTATCCGGTGTGATGTCGTGCACAACACTGAGTCATCATCGCCACATAACAGAAACTGAACTTGCACTTAAACGTTGATGCATATGGGTTCCATCCTTCTCCAGGTATTTTAAGATGTTTTCAAAAGATGTAAGTTGTGTTAGACAATGTATCCGTACCGTATAGGTATGGTGTAGTACACCACCCTATACGGTGCACCTGTGTATCATGCCACGGTGGGGGCTCTTCCCACCTCTATATAACACGTACCCGAGGTCCCTAACGGGATCATCGTTTCCGCAAAACCCTAGATCGCTTATATGGTATCAGAGCCTGCCTCTTCCATGACCTAGCCGCCGCCGATTCGATCTACACAAGAAAACCTCAAAACCACGACCAAAACCCTAGCTCCCTCCTTCGCCATGGCATCCTCATCATCGAGCTCTGCTGTGCCTGCCTTGGGATCTCCCCCATCGCAAAAACTGACGCCGGACAACTTCCTCTTTTGGAAGGCACTGGTGCTCCCGACGCTGCGCGGTGCGCGCGCCACTGGCCTGCTCGACGGCACTGATGCCGCGCCGGCTCCAACACTGGAGGTTGAGGACGACCAAGATCCGAAGAAAAAGAAGATCATCACCAACCCGGGCTACATCGCCTGGCTTGAGCGAGACCAGCAGGTGGCGAGTTATCTCGTGAACTCGCTCTCCCCAGATGTGCTTGCGCATGTCCTCGGCTTGGAGACATCTGTTGAAATCTGGAGCGCCATCACCATCATGTTTGCATCCCAGTCCATCTCCAGGGTGCAGCATCTGCGGACGTCGCTCAATACAACCAAGAAACACAACATGACCACGGCGCAGTACTTCACCATCATGAAGGGGTTCCGATCTGAACTTGCTGCTGCCGGAAAACCGATAGATGATGCTGAGCTTGTCGGGTACATCTTGAACGGCCTCGACGGCTCCTACAATGGACTCGTGCACTCGGTGAATGCGAACCCAGGCACGACGCTGTCCGATCTGTACGGGCAGCTGAACTTCCACGACATGCGGCAGCAGATGCTTGCCGCCGACCAAAGCTCTGGCCCAGCCGCTGATGAGTTTATCTCGTCGGCCAACGCCGCGCAGCGCGGCCGTGATGACCGCTCCCGTGGCCGTGCTGATGCTGGAGGGCATGGCCGGTCTCCGGATCGCGGCCGTGGACGCTCCCTCGACAACTACAACACCAGGCGTCGTGACGGGCGCGGTGACCGCGGTGACCGCGGTCGCTCTCCAGATCGCGAGCGCCGCGATGACAGGCGCGATGACAGGCGCCATGATGGTGGTCGTGACCGCCGCAATGATGGAGGTGGTCGCCGTGACACTGGTGGCCGCCGCGACGATGGAGGACGTCGTGATGGTGGTGGTGGTGGCGGCCGCCGCCGTGATCGCCGTGGACGCGCTCCCACACCGTATGTGGACATCACCTGCCAGATCTGTAAGATCCATGGCCACCCAGCAAGTGACTGCTGGTGGCGTTATCAAGACGACTCCGATGATGATGGTGGAGATCGTGATCGCAAGGACGCTCATGTTGCTTCGTATGGCGTCGACACCAACTGGTACTCCGACACGGGCGCAACACACCACCTCACCAGCGAGCTGAACAAACTCACCACATGCGACAAGTACCGCGGCCGTGATCAAGTGCACACTGCAAATGGTAACGGTATGAATATAAGTCACATTGGTCATTCTACATTGCATTTCCCTCATAATTCTCTACATCTCAAAAATGTCCTTCATGTTCCTAATGCCTCCATGAATCTTTTATCTGTTCATAAACTCACACTTGATAATGATGTCTTTCTTGAGTTTCACCCATATTTCTTTTTGATCAAGGACCAGGCAACAAGGAGAACTCTGTTTAAAGGACCATGTCGTGGTGGCCTCTATCCGCTCGTGCCCATATCCACCGGTTCGGCCAAGCAAGTTTTCGTTACAATAAAGCCATCCTCATCCACATGGCATCGTCGCTTAGGACATCCCTCTTCATTTGTGGTTCAACAAGTTCTTAGGAAAAATAATATTTCATATACCCCTGAAACAAATCCTTACATTTGTGATCCTTGTCAATTAGCCAAAAGCCATCAGTTGCCATATCCTGTATCCACCAGTATTTCCACTGTTCCTTTGGAACAAGTGTTTTCTGATGTTTGGGGTCCTGCTCCCCAGTCTGTTGGCAAGCACTCATATTATGTAAGCGTCATAGATGATTTCAGTAAATTTACTTGGATTTATTTGCTCAAGAATAGATCAGAAGTGTATCAAGTTTTTCTTAATTTCCAAGCACTTGTTGAACGCAAATTTCAAAGGAAAATCATTACTATGCAAACTGATTGGGGTGGAGAATATGAAAAACTCAATGGTTTCTTTCAGAAAATAGGCATCACACATCATGTTTCTTGCCCCCATGCACACCAACAAAATGGGTCTGCTGAGCGTAAACACCGCCATATTGTCGAAGTTGGGCTAGCTTTACTTGCTAACGCATCCATGCCTTTAAAGTTTTGGGATGAAGCTTTTCTCACAGCCACTTTTCTCATTAATTTACTTCCTAGCAAGGTGATTAACTTTGATACTCCTGTTGAGCGTCTTTTACATGCAAAACCCAACTATGCATCTCTCCGTGTGTTTGGCTGTGCATGCTGGCCGAATCTTCGTCCATACAACAAAAGAAAACTTGCTTTCCGTTCTATACAATGCGTTTTCCTTGGCTATAGCCCCCGTCACAAAGGTGTTAAATGCTTAGATACAAAAACAGGCCGTGTTTATATCTCTAGGGATGTTGTCTTCGATGAGAATGTCTTCCCATTCTCGTCTCTTCATCCTAATGCTGGCTCTCGTCTTCGCCAAGACATCCTTCTTTTACCTTCCACGGATTCATCTCCATCCACCACTTCCGGGAATGCAAATGTTGATGATTATATGCCTTTACCATTCATACCAATTGTTACTACTAATGATCAAGATAATGCAGAGCATGTTGCTACAGATGTACCTGACTCATCCCATGCATCTCCTGCTGAAAATTCCGCTCAAAATGAGCCAGAAAATGGTGAAAACAGTGATTCAGAAATTTCAGAAGAAGACGAACCAGGAGATTCTCCTGCAGTCTCGGATCCGGCGCCCTCCGATCCCGAGGCGGATCTTGCTGCTGATTCCCCTGTGCCGACCGGTCCCGCGGGAGCTGTCTCCGCGCCCACGCGCTCGCCACGCGCGACCCGCCCGTCTCCGTGCGCCACGTCTCCCCTGCGGACCCCGCAGCCCACGTGCCCTGCCTCGTCTCCTGCGCCAGGTGCGCATCCGCCACACGCGGCTGGCCCCTCCGCTCGCGCCATGTCGCCTGTGCGGGACACGACGCCCTCACAATCATCATCGACAGCGACGTCTTCGGATGCTGTCTGCATGCCGGCTCCTGGGGCCTCCGGATCTTCTGCTCCCTCCGGTTCTGTCACCCCAGCTGCACCACAGCCTGCACCACAACTTCGTACACGACTACAAAAAGGTATCCGACAACCCAGAATTTTTAAGGATGGCACTATACGTTATGGCAAGTATGGTATGCTTACTGTGGCAGGTGAACCTCGGTCCTTGACTGAGGCTCTTGATGATACAAACTGGCGTCAAGCAATGCAGGAAGAGTATGATGCTTTGATTGCAAACAAAACATGGCATCTCGTACCACCTAGTCCTCGCAGAAATCTGATCGACTGCAAATGGGTATATCGTATAAAGAAGCGTGCTGATGGTACCATTGATAGTTATAAAGCACGGCTCGTTGCAAAAGGTTTCAAGCAAAGGTATGGCATTGACTATGAAGATACTTTCAGTCCTGTTGTTAAAGCAGCCACCATTCGTACTGTTCTTGCTGTTTCTGTATCTCGTGGCTGGAAATTGCGGCAGCTAGATGTCAAGAACGCGTTTTTACATGGTGTTCTGGAAGAGGAGGTTTACATGAAACAACCCCCTGGTTTTGAAAATTCTCATGGTCCCAACTATGTTTGCAGACTTGATAAAGCTTTGTATGGATTGAAACAGGCACCACGAGCATGGTTCTCTCGCCTTGGTTCCAAGTTGCATGCTCTTGGTTTTACCCCCTCCAAGGCCGACACATCCCTGTTTCTTTATAATCGGGAAGGTATCACTATATATGTCCTTGTTTATGTTGATGACATCATAGTCACAAGCTCTTCTGACCAAGCTATTTCGGCCTTGCTTCGTGATCTCAATGACAACTTTGCTATCAAAGATCTTGGTGACTTACATTTCTTTTTGGGTATAGAGGTTAAACATATACGCGATGGTCTACTGTTGACACAAGAAAAGTATGCTACAGATCTCCTCAACAAGGTTGGCATGCGTGGTTGTAAAGGTCTACCCACGCCTCTCTCCTCCACCGACAAGCTGTCTCTCATGGAGGGGATGCCGTTAGGTCCTGAGGACAGCTCACGGTACCGCAGCATTGTTGGTGCCTTACAGTATCTTACCCTCACACGTCCAGATTTATCCTTTTCTGTGAACAAAGTTTGTCAGTTTCTGCATGCCCCTACCACTGCACATTGGACAGCAGTGAAGAGAATTTTACGCTATGTTCAGGATACTCGGAAAATTGGAATCACTTTTAGAAAATCATCATCTACTCTTCTTAGTGCTTTTTCAGATGCTGATTGGGCAGGATGTGTTGATGATAGAAGATCTACAGGAGGCTTTGCAATATTTGTTGGACCCAACTTGGTCTCATGGAGTGCTAGAAAACAAGTCACTGTTTCAAGGTCAAGTACTGAAGCTGAATTCAAGGCCCTAGCCAATGCTACTGCTGAAATGATATGGGTTGAAGCCCTACTTGGCGAGCTCGGTGTGAAACTGCAACAAAAACCTTGTCTATGGTGTGATAACCTAGGTGCCACATATTTATCTGCAAATCCTGTTTTCCATGCACGCACAAAACACATTGAGATAGACTTTCACTTTGTTCGTGAGAGAGTTGCAGGAAGAAGCTAGATATTCGTTTTGTTTCTAGTAAAGATCAGATAGCTGATGGTTTTACAAAAGCTCTTCCTGTAAGAAACTTAGATGCGTTTAAGCGTAATCTCAACCTTTCTGAAGGTTCAGATTAAGGGAGGGTGTTAGACAATGTATCCGTACCGTATAGGTATGGTGTAGTACACCACCCTATACGGTGCACCCGTGTATCATGCCACGGTGGGGGCTCTTCCCACCTCTATATAACACGTACCCGAGATCGCTTATAAGTTGATCTGACAATTGCACGTACTATCCGATTGAGCACGTCGTTTTCTACACGTCCAGAGAATATACTAAATTTTCCACGCACTCAGTCCACATATAAAATGGGCTGTTACTCATTTTTTGTTGTTAAAAAGGATAAAAAATATATAAAATTACTCCCTCATGTCCGCCTATTAGGTTTATTTTAAGTCAAAGGTTATGAAAGTTTGACCAAATTTATAGAAAAAACTACTAGCAGTTGTAGTACCATATTGATACAATTTGGAAATATATTTCATGACAGGTCAAATGATACTACCTGTATATTTCTCTGTCAAAATTCACAAAGTTTGTCTTAAAACGATTCTAATATGCTGACGTGGGCATGGTCGGTGGAGCATTGGAGCCTGCCTGCCGGGCAGGGTGTGCGTTCCTGGGCCGGCGCCATTCGAAGGATTGAGATTGGTCGACGATCGACTTCGTGATGTGGTTTTCAAACCTGGACATGGAGCAATGTATCGACCGACCGATGCATGATTGAGGGAGGGAGCAGCTGCCGGCGCGCCGCCAGTTTGTTGCCCTCCTCCTACAACGTGTGTGTTCCCGGCCGAGACCACTGATCCAGCTCTGCATGAGACGGCGATCCGTTTATCGCCGGCCGGTGGATTTCGCTCGCCGCCGCTTGCCAACTGTGCGATGGAGACGAGACGAGACAGTGCCACGCGGCCGGCCGGGCCGGGCGATCGACCAACCGTCGACTGATAATCGGGACTAGGACGCACGAAGCTTCCTCGCCCGCGCGCTGTCTTTGTTGCATCTTTCCCCACTGCGACAAAATCGTACTACTCCATTATACTCTCTCGTTCCCTAATTTAAAAATATATCAATGTTGATTCTACATGGATTATGGACTGAAATGAGAGTGAACATGTACACCTCTACATACACATAAATCAGAAAAAGATATAACATATTTAGAAACGGAGGGAATATATTACTCTCTTATTTCCTAACTATAAGGTGTTATAGGTATTTAGCGTGGTTTACATTACGGACTTCGAAATGATTGGACATACATATTTAAATAGAACATGAACATTTTGAAACTAGTTGCGCCCGCACCCTATCCTCGGATATCCTATTTTCGAGTTTTTCCAAATGTGAAATGAATCATAAACATTGGTTATGTTTTATCACGTGCTCCACAAATTTTCATCCCAAGATATGATCATATGTGTAGTGTGCAATAAAAAAGAAAATATAAATGAATGGTATCATGTACTATTCGTGCATCATTTTATTTTGTGCAAGCCCCACGTTGTCAAATTTTTGGATGAAAATTTGTGAATGCACGAGAAACACAACCAACATCCATGATTTATTTATGTTTTTTAAAACCTTGGAACGAATAGGATGCCGGTGCAACTAGTTACAGACTTTGCGTAGATTCACACATACTAACTAAACATGTCTACATACATACGAATCTGGAGAAAACTAACATTTTATATTTCCACCGTTCTGAAATATAAGTTGTTTTGATTTTTTTAATTCACATATACACACGTTTTAGTGTGTAGATTCACTCACTTCATTCCGTACGTAATCCACTTTAATCACCCAAAAATACCTTATAATTTGGAATGGAAAAAATTATTAGGAACGGAGGAAGTAACTAAACCTTACATGTACCCTTAACATCGATATGTGCTCCTCATCGATGATGAACATCCGAGGTGGCATGAACATGCATGTAAGCTGGACTGGAGTACTTTGCCATCGATTACTCGAAACAGATTGATTTCAAGACGTACGATTCTCTGCATCTTCGTACGTATGCTCTCAAATTAATAAAGGTCGGAAGAAGATTCATCCAGTGCCAGCTGAGATTCACAACGACTGAGAGCTCCATCATTTCTTCTTCTGTTTACGTGTTGCTCTCACTGAGGCACACGGCTCTTATCCCCGACGACGTGATTTGCTTGCCAAGAGATCTGGTTGCTGATACGTGCATGACTCGACGCCAGGAGATTAATAATTAGTTACTTAACGTGGGAAAACGCACCTTGCTGACTAATATCATATACTAGCCGCCGTGCTAGTTAATCATTACGTTCCCGCGACTAATTCTCCAATTATGATACTCCCTCCGATCCATATTAGTGGGCATAGCTTTGTCTAAATTCATATGTATCTAGTTAAATATTTAGACTAGATACATGTGTATCTAGACAAAGTTGTGCCCACTAATATGGATCGGAGGTAGTACAATCAAGAGAAAGCAACACACCCATCGATCTATATATCGGTGTGCTTGTTGATACGTCTACGCATCGATCGATTCAGTCTTTTTCACCATGAATCCATGATCGATCTCACTGCCTACCAGTCCCAATTATCACCAAACCCTACTTGCCCAAAACACATCCCCTTCCATCATAAAAATCTCAAAATATGTATGTGTCCATGTACGGGTTCTTGCTCAACTGGTCGATTTCCATCTGAAAAACAAAATAAAAGTAGGTTATCGCAGCAAATGACATTTTACTCCTCACAGTTTTCTAGTACATGTTTACCTTTCTTTTGGTACCTTTCTAAATTTTTACGGCATGATTACCTTTGATGGACGATTCTTATTTTTCTCAACCACCGTTAAACTTGTACCACATAAACATAAAACTAATGTTAAACTTGTACCGTAGAAATATATAAACTGCCATTTGAAAACGTCTCTCATCCCTCGAAGCTTGAGTCTTTGATACATGTATATCATGTAATGATGCATACCTAGGCCACGGTTCGATCACCATATCACATCATCTACTCATACGTATCCTGGTTCCGTCAACACTACGAGCATGATTTTAAAATTTAGTGAGATTTCATCAAAATTCACTGAATTTCAGTGATTTCGGTACCCAATGAAATAATTACCTTTCGGTCAAAATATTTCACTACTTTCAGTACTACACAGGAATTCAATTTTTTTAATATTTTTGAATATTTTAATAAATTTTAAGAGAAAATTTTGGTCATTTGGCCAAAGAGAAAACCGAAATCACTGAATTTCACTAATTTTAGTAGTGGCCGAAATTTTCTAAAAATGAAATTTAAAACCATGACTACTAATAGCTATGTATCTTGGGTCACACACTCACACTGAAATGACAAGTGATACGATCGTTGGAATTCAGGATCGAGGAATTGTAGTACAAATCTTCATTAGCTTCATATCCAAAAATAAAAATCAATATTACTGAATATATTAATACCACAAATATCAATTACACCCGGTCTTTTCAACCGCATAATGTTAGACATTAAGCATGCACACACCAACAAAAAAAAGTGCACACAAATGTTCAGTGAAATAGCGGGAACTACCACTACCAATGATCATACCAGACTGCAAACATGTTCTTCGAAAACAACGATTTCAGGAAAGAAACAATACATAAACACTGTCCATGTCTGGTAATCAGATCATGGGGTTTCTACCCTCTATAAATTCTGAATAATTCCATGCAACGCCTTCAACAAGGAGACGAATATAGATCTGCCATTGTCCGACACAACCAGTGAAGGTTAGACGCAGGGTTTACTTTCTGGAAATCGAGACTTGGTGTCGAAAAACACAACCAAGAATGAATATCCAAAATGGTGAAACGAAAGATTTGATTTTGCGTAGGAAATGACATCACCATTCTAAGCAGAGATGCTAAGTTAAAAAAATGCGACAAATCAAGAAAAAGGGAAGACAACTAGTTAGTGTTAACTATTTATAAAGTATGGACTCCTTTCATATGGCTACAGATTCTATAACAACTAATTTTGATAATTGCTAAATTAAGCCATGTGCAGAATTTTTTTGGGAATTATATTGCCTTGACTCAAGAGACTCTTTTTTTGGGGGGTAAGAGACTCTTTTTTAGATTCAATGTGAGTAAGCTTGCTCGTCTTGTAGAGATTAGTTTCGAGAATTCTCTAATTATGAGTCACAAAGAAGTGAAGACATTAGATTGTCTATATGTGTGAAGGGAATATCATGTTTTCTGCAGTTGATTCATCTCATTGAGATGACATTACTTCTACCGATATGGTGACAAAAACAATTGAAAGGAACTTCTGGGCGATAAAGATTTTAAAGGTCGATAATGTGCAACATGATTTCCGCATTGGCTTCCTGATGAATTGCTGATGTACTAAATTGAGCGAGTGATATCTAAAGTTCTTTATCGACAAAATTATGGAAGATCTTTAAAAATAGAGTATTGCCATTAATATGTTTATATTATATTTTACTAAGTGACTAGTAGTTCTGATACTCAAGAAAGATAAATGCTTGGTCTTGAACATGCGGAATACCTCTTGTTATAGATCAAACTTGAGGTCATGGTATAGAGTGTATTTTGATCAGGGTACATAATTGGAGGAGTGGTCGAGGAGAATCTATGAACTAGCGTCGACATAGTAAAAAAGTACGAACGAGTGTAGGGGGAGGTCTGCTACTTCAGCTTGCCTAGACAAAAGACAAGAAGAGAAACAATAAAGAAGGCAAGGGAGAAAAATGAATTTTGGGGGTGTTGTGGCGAGCAATGAAAGATTGAATCACACAGTCATAAAATGGATGTTTTTCACTAGATTTACCATGCTAATGCACTTTATCAAGAAATACTAAGATTAATTCACAAACTCGAATGAAAATGGCAGTTCTCAATATTTATGATACACACACAAATTCAGAAACTATGGGGAAACCTATTGGTTCCTGATATTTATTAAACTAAAATAGAGACACTATATATTCAAGAATGGAATATAAGATTCCTTGTGATCTGTTATTTCCAATCTTCCAAATTTAATCATCCGAATAAGATTAACAATTCTTAAAATGTATTCAATTCATATACAATTGTTTACTTGTTTAATATAAGGATTATTATTTATTTATACTAAACTTTTTTACTTGTTCATAACTCACTAACTACATATACAATTTTTTAACCTGACTACATATACATTTTTGAACTGGTCCTACAATTTTAATGACTCGTTTAAAACTTGCAATTTATGACCATGATTTGCAATGGAAATTACGTTACTTAATTCGTTCTGATATTCCATTAAAAACCTCTCATTAAATTGAATCTTTTCAAATCTGAGCACAATAAAATTACATGCCTTTAGTGGTTAATTTTTTTATACTTAGATATATCATACTATATATGTATGTCTCCTCATTTGCTTGGATCTCCAAATATCTTGCTGCGAGTTCTAATACACATGGTTTAACAAATATCTTGAAAAGAGTTCTTTAGAGTTATCTCTAAAATTCTAGAGTCTGTGAGGTGAGGGTGTCTACAATTGGTTTGTCCTTGACTCATTTTGAATTGAATTTTTTTATTCCACGATCAATTATGTACTACATGTTTCTACAGGTTCAACAAGATTTTAGCAACGTAAGGGATATGTAGGTGCATATATGTGATGCATACCTAACATTGTATCCCCCAAGTACTAACTAGTTGAGCCGGTACAATACGAGTATAAGACATCTAGTAGTCTCCTACCAAACCCTTTTCACAAAACATACCACAGGCTTGAAAGGAATAAGGTTGTCATGTGTAGGATAAGATCTCAACAAACCAACAAGATATAACACGTTTTGTCAACGAATAAATAGGTTTAAGTTGTAGAAAAACTAATAATGTTTTTGTTTCTTCTGCCTGAATGTCCCATGGCATGATTGGTATGAATCATATAGCTAGCTAGACGCCGTGCTAGTTATTTTTTACGTTTCCGCGACTAATTCTCAAGTTATGATACGGTGTGGAGAAAGCAACGCACCCATCAACCGACTGATGGATCGTCGTCCTTGATACGTCTACACATCAATCGATTCAGTCTTTTTCACCATGTGTCCATGATCTTTCTCGCTTCCTACCAGTCCCAGACTCCTAGGTATCACACCAAACACTAGTTACCCAAAATGCACCCCCTTCCCCCTTCCATCATCAAAATATGTATGTGTCCACGTACGGTTCTCGATCAACTGGTCAATATCGATCTGAAACTGAATGAAAAATTAAAATATGCAATTCAACAAAGGACATTTAACTCCTCCCAGTTTTCTAGTACTGCCTGTTTATAGACTCCCATATATCTAGCACATGTTCCTCCGTAGAAACATAAGTATAAACTGTCATTTGGAAACATCTCTAATCACTCAACCTTGAGCCTTGGTACATGCATAGTGTAGCCATAATCAGGCCACTGTTCCATCACCATATCACTATAATCACTACTTTCTTGTTTACAACAGAATAGATTAATATCAAGAAGATATGAATTACACTACTACTAGCTATATAGGTCACAGAGGCGAGCACGGTCACACCGAAATGACAAGTGATACGATCGGTGGAATGCAAGTTTCTATCCTGTTATTAAAACATGACGATGCAAATGAAATTGGATCGACCATGTACCCGGTATCTATCTTTCCTTTTGACTTGTACTACTCCCTCAGATCCATAAAGATTGTCGTGAGAAATGTAGGATTTTGCACAAGTACAGTACTGTTTCCACGACAATCATTTTGGACCGGAGGTAGTACAGTACTAACAATAATTCGTCAGATGCACTCTGGAACGAATCGAAGCAAAAGCAACCACATGGGTGCGCTTGATCGGCTAGCCGTATGAAACGACAGAAGTATAACCACATGGTAGGTTGGGGCCGGCTAAATATTTTGGAGGTTTGCACTTGATCTCGCAATGTTCATACAACATGAAAAAGATGTTACCCGGAACTCACCCAAGAGTTATTTATCAGGTTGACGAGGCTGTGAAAAAGATGCAACATGCACTACCTCGCTATCAGTAGTTAGGTAAACACTTAATTAAAGAAGGATGTATATCTGCATTTGACTAAACTCAAATCGCACTCTGAATCCATGGTGGTGCAAGCAATTTATCAGGAAAAAAAATACTTTAGCACTGCCCATATTTCTGTCTGCATTTGACGCTCGTCTTAGCCGAAAGCACGCGCGCGCTTTCCGTTCCTGCTTTTTCGTTGTCGGCCGTGCACTTCACACACTCACCTTTGCTGGATCATTATCTAGCTAAAATAACAAACCTCATCTTGTTGGATTGGATGGCTCCACTCCACAGATGTTAAGAGTTCTCAGATCAGCAACGTAATATTCCCCGATAGGTTCGAGCTACTGACAGTGACATATCGCAACCAGGACATCTTCTGTCCAGCTACCCAGACACCAAATGGCTAGCAAAATTCGCATTATCAATTAAATCGACAGTTGCATGATACAGACATGGCGATTCACGGCCTTATTTGCACTGAAATTGACGAGTACAGGAGACCTCGGTGAACCAACATATCTAGTTTGCCCTTGCAAACGCCAAATCAAGGAGTGTTCTGAAGAATTTGTGCGGGTAGATGGGTGGTTCTTCCGTGAGTGCCTGCATTTTTGGAATCACAAGAACGAACAAGGGTTACACATATATACGGTTTAATATAGCTAGCCACAGGGTATAAATACGTGAAGTTTCTGGACTGATGGGCAGAGAGGTCTACTTGGTGAATCAGAACTGTCGATGGCGTCATCCCAGGTACAGTATTTACCTCTATCAGCAGCACCTTGAGGAATAAATGCACGAATATGGATTAATTACCGCAGATTATTCGTTCACTTACCAATTAAACAGCACACATATGAGAGAGAGAATTACCTCTCCACTGCGCACGTTCACAAAAGCGTCGATGCGTGAGAACCCTTCCAAACCCAGTGTGTTAGCCATCATCTCAATACAGCTTTTGCACTTCTCCAGGGCATCCTCGCTGCAAACAAAGAATATAATGTATTATGTCATGATACAAAGCAAGGGTTGGAAAATAAACTCCACTGTGCAAACGATCAGAGTTGATACCCCATAATTGTCGCAGGAGGTGGTGTCAAGTTGATTCCTGTTCCACCTGGAAATCGAATTGAAAAAACTGTTAGATATGCACACTGAGAGACAATGTTGAACAAGCCACAGTGCTGAAACACTAGAATTTCATTTTCGAAAAACATTGACATTTTTTCTATTCCTTCGATGAACCGAGCCTAGCTCAGGTGTGGGTGCCCCATTACAATGTACCAACATATGGTAAATAAGATTGCCAAGCTGTCCTTAAGACAATATCCCTTTTTGGGCAGGTAAATAAGAATGTTTTTGAACCAACAAATGTGTACAGACTTGTTCCAGACGGGTTACCTTGAAATTTCTCTTCAAGAGATAAGATGTCACCACTTTCTTTGACAGTGATACTTGGATTTAATGAATGCATCGCCCCACGTTTGCCAACTACACCAACAGTTATTTCAAGCCATTCCTTTTCTCCCTTCCAAACCAGATGGCGGGAACTATCATCCCTTGATTCATTTGAGATGATAATTTCGTCGGTTTCAATGTATGGCTCAAATATTAATGACTCCGGAGGAGGGACTGGCATCTCAATAACTCCATGTGCCTAGAAAATATAGAGCAATGTAAAACATGCATATCAACATCAAGTTCTACAGAATTAGTGAGTTAGCAAATATAATTTATGTTACCCTAGATAGACAATTAGCAGGCAGACGCTGAAGCTTTCTCCTCAACGCATTTGTATAGACCTCTAGGTCCTCTGGGCAGCTGATAAAATATAGTTTCTTAACAAATTATGCATCATAGTGCAAGATATAGTACCCACGTAAATGGATAAAACTACAAGTGAGTTCGAGCTAAGAAAATGCTCACCACAATCTTGCGACACCAGTTGAGCATCCATCATGAGCAGGTTTCACACAAACTGTTTCCGTTTGTAGTTTTGCTTTCAATTCATTCCAGATATCAACAGGAGATGACTTTACTAGCTCTTCTGATGCTTGTACATCTTTCGGTATGGTGTGAATTCCATAACTAGCCAACTACACAGGTACCAGAAAACTCGTGAACCATCTTGCAACGTATAGTATGAGTACATCTCTAACAAATTATTCAGTAAGCAACCATTGTTCTGGTTAATGAATTTCTTGTGGACTATCATAGTTTGCCATACTTCAAATAATGAAATTTAACTGATCGTGGAATTTCAAAACAGAAGACCTGAAAGGCTCATACATGGTCGACGCCAAGTGAAGTTGCGACTTTGTCCATGCATGTTCTAGAAGCTATTGGTCCTGGCCCTGCATAACGAGAGCTTTGATAGTACAATAGTTTTATACTGAAGTTGGAAACATAAACGCACACTATAAACTGCAACCGAACCTGTGTAAGGAACTCCAGCAGATTCCAACAGCGATTGAATGGTACCATCCTCTCCAATACCACCATGAACTACATGTAAGATTGTGGAAATGAAATACCAAAAAAAACTATAGGTGATAAAATACATAACAAATAGTACAATCAAGTGAGAGTAAGCTTTTTGTTATGTGTAGGCCTTTGCATCTGTACTACTGTGACATTGATACTTATGTTTGTTTTTACTGTAATAGGTGCAAGTACACGAAGTATTAAAGGAGCTCATTAGTTCCCGAAATATTATTGAAAAGAAAAATATCATCAAAGCTTACGCATACATGTACCATCATGAGTTCATATGTACATAGATATGTGTTAGCGTCCACTCAGATTTAGCCCAGTACTCGGCCTAGTTTTAGACGTTTATGCGCACACGGCCCAGCTACAAGTGGAGAGCCCATTCCATCCGACAAGCCCGGACTGAAAGGAGGAGAAATCTCTCCTAGTATAAACTAGGTGTGGCCTTCTCCCCTAGGCGAGGTGGGACTAAACTTGAGCAGCCTCCACTAGCCTACAGCAGCCCTAACATCCCATCCCCCATGAGCCCCTCAGGAAGGCATGGCAATACTTGCTCTGATACCAGATATTAGCGTCCACTCAGATTTAGCCCCGCACTCGGCCTAGTTTCAGACGTTTATGTGCACAACCCAGCTACAAGTGGAGAGTCCAGTCCATCCCAAAAGCCTGGACTGAAAGGAGGAGGAAGGGATCCCTCCCCTATAAGCTGGGTGTGGATTCCTCTCCTAGGCATGGTGGGACTAAACTTGAGCAACCTCCACTAGCCTACAGCAGCACTAACAATATGTGAAAAGGCGGGTATTACTGTGCCTAGAAGGCTAAAAGTTCAGCTACACAAAGTGTTTAAGAAAAGAAAATACCTGCTATGAAAACTACAGCTTTAGCTTCTTTAACATGGTTGATCCACTGTTCCAAAGAGTATTTAGTAGGTTGTTCATCAGCAATGTCAAAGCCTGCAAACCAATCTTGTTTCCTTAATGCTTCATCAAGTTCTTTCATCACTTGACCACGTAAGCGAGACGTTATTGCAACCCTCTCTGGTTCGATCGCCTCAAAACATGCATCATGAACTTCTTCGGTGGTATGTCGTAACACTAATGAATATCTGTGATTACAATAAGTAGTAAATAATTCAGTGAACTATGAAAAACTCGAAATAATGAACAAATTTCATACTCTTCAATTAAATGTCGATGTTGGATCATAAATGCACACAACTATACCAATCTGTCAGTCCTATATAAACGGTTTAGGCAAAAAAGGCCAAAACAGATGACCACCATCATTATGCTTTCAGAAATATCATGATTATGTGCAGTGATAAATCAACTCCAGAAATATTATTTCATTGAGTTAATTTATATATTTACATTTAAAGTTAAACACTCCACCGGGCTTCAATTGGGAGGGGGAGTGGATGTATCCCACCACCAAGTTTTCACAACTTCAATGCAGTGCCTATTTCATCCTATGGTTCCTTATACATGTTCTTTAATTGTTTAACACTTTAAAATCCAGATAATAAACCTAATTAGTGATGGAAGTGTCAGATACAGGGATATGGGATTGTTATTTGACTTTGTGTATAAGTGGATGCTCATCACAGTAATACTGATTGGAAGTAATAACAACTAGATAAGACAACGAATTCTGTCCAAAATACAAATTCAAAGACTGAAGTTCAAGACAAATTGAATTCACCAAGCCAGTAAGCGAAAATCTAATTAGAAACTAGGTTGATTTGTTATCTAATTAGTAGTACACAAGCATTGAATAGCATTCTACAAAATTTGAATTGATTTGTCTTTTTCTGGTCATGGATGTCCAGGAAGCCAATAAAAACTAGGTTGATCAGTTAGCATGAAAGTAGCAAAACGATTTAATAACAAATTATAGCAAATAAAGATGGAACTTTATGTTTCCAATCATATTCTCACAGTCTACAATTCATCGGGAGTCTGTTTTCTCAAACTATGGAATCATATACAAAGGGATGATTGTTTTTACAACATAAAAATTATGGTGTATTCATATGAATAAGATCCAATTAGGATAATTGACACTTACGGCAGTGTCCAAACATCACGTGAACTTCCGCTAAAATCTTGGTTGTGGGAAGAAAAATATTCATTTGCAGGTGTAAGCAAGAACGGTGTCACGTCAAGCTAAAGGCACCAAAGAGAAGTGAATATAATCAGAGCATGAAACATAAAGATGGAACATGAAGTGAATATAATCAAGCTAAAATCAAAATTGTCATATGAGGATGGACATAGTCCAAGCCTACAAGGTATTAGCAGTGATACCTTTGAAGCTTGTTGAAATAAAAAACTGGTTTGCTCCATCCCACTGATCTGTTAAGATAGGATAACAACAGATGTTACACACTAGAAATCACAAGCCACACGGAACAAAATAAGCATGAGGAAATTGTTCTAAAGATGCTTACCAAGTTAATGTCAGTGAAAAGGACAGTACCATACTCTGTATTTCCAAATTTACCACCGTCTTCAGATGAGGGTAGAGAACTGGTGGGCGTTGGTAAAAACCAACCATCTATCCTGGCGAAGTCACGCAGGCCAAAATGGCGAAATAAAATAGATACCCCTTCTCTTATGCAATCAATCACCTCTGTCGGAAAACGTGGAGGTGTATGATAAGCAACCTGTGAAAAGATCAATATTCAATGGATTGGCAAACTAAATTAGGTACTTAAGTTACGCATATCAATAGGAAGTATCCGCCCCATGTGCATGTATATGGCCAAATCATTTGGCAGTAGTATGAGATATATATATATATATTTTTTTATTTTTTATTTTTTTGCTATACATCTTATGCTACTCATAGACATCAGGGATTACAATACCTGTTATCACCTGACGGGACCTTATAGAACAGTAGTGTCTCTTTTTTATCAGAATAATGTTACACAGATCAACAGAAAACATCCGTCCCTTTGCATGTATACTAACCAGTTACTTACATAGTAGTTATGTGATCTACGGATCTACCTTTTATATACCTGTTGAGTTGGAAGGTACTTCCTACGGTAGTTAAATATTGTATCCTCCTGAATATCACTAGTACTAGAAGATTGAAGCTCAACCTGCAGAAAAAGAGATAAAAGAAACAAGTTCAGTATTTTTGCTCAACCCAGAGAGTTTCTAGCAATCAAACTCTCTCCATAGATAAGAACCTCTTATGTCTTCCCTCATAAGATCACCTAAAGTATGGAAGTATTTTTAATATTTTTTCCTTTTTATTGCTAATAATTCAAAGACAGTACTCTGTAGTCTACTAAATAGGATTTTGTTACGAATTAACATAAGATCAGAAGCCATTGATTTTGCTAATGAATATAAGGCGCACCGATCCCAGCCCTTTTTATAAGATCATATCATTTTTTTTTGCAGTCATTTTTAGTTTTTTACAAAATAATAGGGTACTTCAAATACAGAGTAAAAAAACAGCACTTGATATAAACCAGCCTTCTGATGATGGGCATCTGAAGGACCACAGGAAAACATAGATAAGAAAAATATAATATAAATCATACTTCTGTTGGAAGCAGAACGATAGGCTGACTGTTATTAGTTGTCCCAACATCAATTACAATGGCTGTAAATTCACAGCCACCTTCAAGGAAAACTTCTATGATAACCTTGTCATCAATTCCCTGTTAGACAGCAGAGAGATGAAATTAGAGAAACTTCCATTTCTCTTTAAGAAACATAGCCGTAAGTACTAAGTGCCAGGTACCTCTAAAATTATTCCCTCTGCTTTCTCAGCTGCCTCATTAGAACCATATGCCACAACTACACCTATACTTGATCCAGCCCTCGTGGGTTTGACCTGTGTAAGGACATCAGAAGTTAGATACTAACCAAGACATTCCCAACAATAAATTTCAAGCAAGGCATCCTTACTTACCACAACTTTGCCATTTTCTTTATTCAAATTGATACTTCTGAACCATTCCTCCAACTTTGACATGTCCAACTTATCCTTCTACTTCGCCATAGCCCATAGGTGACAAATGAGGGATGCATGGTCAGGCCCCAATAGAAGAGCATCAGAGTTAATAATCAAATAACACCTCCTAAAAAATATACTGTATATTCAAAGAATTATTGAAGACCAATCAAGTCATGAAGTTTGTAACAAGCCTTGACTAATTCTTCCATTTATTACATCTTACCAAGACACATTTTTTGTATATTGTTTTTGTAGCGACATTTTTGTTTTACTTGACCACTGTTGCCTCTGTAAGAGAGACTGAAATAATTCTTTTTTCCGAAGTGTTCATTCAGATTCAGTGCCCTTATTTTCTCGGATAAGAACACCCCAACAAAGGTATGAATGACTACAACATTCAATGGTGTCACTGCCTATTTTCCTCACAAACGCATACTGTGCACACTAATCCTTGTGTGACTGTTAAGTGTTAACAGAGATAAAGGTAACACATATGTACACATGAAAGTAACAAAGAATCTTACCTCTACAAGAAAGTTTGGTACTGTTAAGAAACCTTGTGCGTTGAGCTCGAGCGATGCATTATGCTGCAGTCATATTCAGGATTCAACGAATCAGGTCACTTGGATAATTGGATTGGTTCATATCAAGTGAATATACAAAAGGGTATCGATACTAGTGGACACAGAAAGCATTACTTCCAACCATGGAAACCTTTAAATGACACTAATGATAGAGTAAAGCTGCTCATCACATCGAATTTCATACACTTCACTTATTTCATGGAATGGAAGGATTTTGTTCCAATAATTCCAGCATATATGAATATGTAATAGTGCATACTTGTATCATGAGATGATACAGGAAGATTTCTTGAACTCAAAAAATATTGACAATGACTCATCCAAGTACCGAAATGGCACTGATGGATGATGAAAGCACAATAAAGGCAACATAATGAGACATTAAACCTTGAACAGCTATTTACGGAAACAACAAAAGCTTATGGCCTAAGTGACGCCATGTCACGGTGTGTAGAGCATACCTTGTCGAAAGCACGGCGACATTCATTAGAGGGCGTTCCAACAAATGGAATATTCGTTTTCTCCAAAAGCTCCTGAATATTTGGAAGAACATGACAAACTTAGAAAACACCACAATTTCTAAATTTCAGCCAAATATTGCAAATATGGATGAATTGATATTGAGTTCTTTACAACATAGATGATCTATATGCTAGTACAATGCCAAGTCAAACTGAGAATCCACGAGCATGCATCAGTGTATTTAAGAAATTTTCGAGCAAAGCATCTGGCAACTACTAACCTGAATACCACCATCTTCACCAAATTTCCCATGTATCACCGGGAAGACAATGTCAACATTGGCAGAAAGATGCTCCGCGAATTCAGTCAAGGAGCGGAATTCTTGCGCTAGACTGTACAGGTGAAATTCGAAACTGAATACATTGAAACGGACAACTGCAGGTAGTAAGGAAAATAAATTGAAGCCTAGCAATTAGCTCACCTTTCAAGCTTGAAATCGAAATCGGAAGGGGTGTTGGAATATAGCTGCGGAGTAGAGAAGACGACGGTCATTTTACAAACAGAGTGCTCCAATATGCATATATAAATAACTTGACATTTAGCTCAAGAAACGAGAGCATTTTGAGCACATCATCCGCTGACCTGCGCGGGCGATATCCCGTACGCGTTCATGCCGCAGTCGATGTAGTAGCAGCTCACCAACAGATCCTCCCCCTGCGTCCATTATTTTTTCATCAAACAAAGAACAAACCAACAGAAAAAAAGACAGGGAGCGACAAGACGCACTATACTCAGTTCCTAGCCCCACTACCACAGTAACAGTAAGCTCGGCTCGTCCGCTCAGGTATCGACACGGACGAAAGCTCTCACCTGGATGTGGTCGAGCACGGAGCGCGCGGAGTTGAGCGAGATGCCCCGCTCGGCGGAGGGCCCGCCGCAGACGAGCCCCACCCGGAGCGGCCTCGCCTCCTGCTCCGCCGCCGCCGCCGCCGCCATCTCCTTAACCCCCGGCTCGGACACCACCGCGCGGAGCGGGCGAGCGGCGACGCGTCGCGCCGGGGACGCGAACCGCCCTAGCGCGGCGGTGGCGGCCGCGCGAGGGGCGGCGGTCGTCGGGGAGGCGAGGCGGGGCAGCAGGAGGGGCTGGGCGAGGGAGAGCAGCATGCGATCGACGCAATGCGGCCGGATGGGGCAGGGTGTGGAGGTGGTGATCGGTGACGCGGGCGTTTGCGGTGGTGGTGGGAGCCGGCCGGAGTGGAGAGCGATGTGGGAGTGGCGGAGCGTGGGCGTGTCGTTTTTGTAGAGGAAGCGGCCGGCGTCGGCTCGTCGTTTCCCTTGCTCACTCTTTGGACAATGTATGTTTTGTTCAGAAAATAAGGTTCTATTTCGATTGAAGATATTTTAACAGAATGTTTTGGAGGATTCCAATCCATTTTTTTTTCCTTTATGGTGTCCCTTTGGATCATAGGCTTGATTCTTATGGTATCCTTTGGATCATAGGCTTATTTTACAAAACTTATGTGTTTTGAAATCCTGAAGCAATCTCAGTTAACCATGGCGTAGCCGGGATGGTAGGCATGGGCTAATGCATGCCTGCCCGCCTGGTTTCGAGCCTCTGTGCTCGTAATACCAGCGCGTACTCATTACTATCTTTACTATTAAATGGGAGTTGGTCGTTCGTGTAACCGAGCGAACCATCTCTCCCTTGACCGTGGCTCGCTCTCCTACTGCGCGTCGGTACCGAGAAAAAATTGGTAAGCAAATCACCTCGCTGAAAAATCGGGACCCAAATTAATCCCCTTCCCCGTTAGCGCACGCCTCCGTGAGCAAACAATCAGGACACAATCCCTCCCGCAGAGTGTAATCCCGCGTCTCCTTAATCCCTCGGATATCATGCTGCCTAGCGGAGGATCTCATCCTACCCGGCGGCGCGTCATGCATACGATCGGGAGCACGCGCCGCGGCCGCTATACTTATCATGGAACAGGAGGGAGGGCGAGACACGGGCTGCTTGCATCGACGAGATCGTGGCCGCTCTACTCATCATGGCGTGGTGGAGACGGCGAGACGCATGCCATGTTCCTCGATGAGGTATCCTGCGACGAGAAACAGTGTCGACTACATCTGGTAAATTTTTCATTCCGTTCCACCTTACTTTCTACTCCACCGTGGAGTACTGTCCACCGTGATTTAATTTAGATGGAGTACGAACTCCTATTCTCTGATTTCTTGATGCCCACCATGATCGATTTACTTTCAACTGTACGTGTAAGTGTTTCCATGCTTTGTTTACATCTAGGATGGTTGAGAGGTCGGACCTGGCAGGGCTGCATATATCTGATATCCAAGCTATCGTCGTGCAGGGTCTAGATCTCGAAGGGAACGCCATGGGTCTCCAGAGAGCTTCGTACCTCGGTTCTCCTCTGTATCGATCCTCTAACCTCCTTTTCATTCCATACGTTTAGATCTGAACCTCCTTTATTCTTCAGAAACAGTAGCCTTGGTATGCAATCTTGCAAGCCAATCGTACGCTTTACTTCAAGTAGGGAAATAAATTGTATCAGTATATATCTGATGGGAAGCCGTACAAGCATTGAGCTTGCAACAAGTCCAGATGCTTCAATCTGTAAGTAGTCCATGCCCTATCCATTTTTTGTTTACTCTATATCACCATCAGACAGCAGTATGCGTGTTCAACCATTGTACTTGATTCGGTACTTCATATTGTACTACTAAATATGTTCTCATCGAATATTAGCTAAGATATCGTACTTCTAAACCTTGGTACCAGTTGCACTGGCCCTATGTAATTTGTTGCATTGGTATCCTGCCTAAATCTATTTGATAGATCGCTTCCATGAATCAATGTTGGTTCCAGTTGCACTGGCCCTCTGCAATATGGAGTAAACATATTGTGTAGTCTGTAGCCTCCAGTTACACTCATGTATTGAGGACTAAGACGTGTGTGCTTCATATTAGATTACCCCATGGACTTCATCTTCTATTAAAAAATTTACTATGTGTAAATGCAATATTCGATGTTTAACTTTTAATTTTTGTGGTTCTTTCAGATGTATTATCCTTAAATAGGGTACAAAATGTTAGTGGGCTGTTTGCTTCGAGATCAGTGTGTGGTGCTAGGGCAATCCAGAAAATATGGTTTTGGTTTTTTCTTGCTTCTTTATTAACTTGAAAGACACAGCTCATTCAACTATTTTCCTTTTGCTCTGGTGCCAATATAGTAGGATGACTTTTGTGTAATCGAAATAGCAAACACGACTGCTAACATATATTAAGAATGTAGAGGGAAAGAGCACTGTCAAATGAGCTTTGAGCAGTGACTGCTAATGAGATTTTTTATCTTCCTTATTCATGGCTTGCTTCTGGTGGTCCGTAACACTCATGGTGTTGCTATTTGTAACTTCTACTGATCCGTGATAGCTGCATTCTTATGAAAGGACCTTAATATATTTCACGTCATCTGAAAGGTTTCTCTCCTGTAGGCAGAAGACTTATATCCCATGAGTGGTATCAATTATTTGTTATATAGTGCTGGAGAAACTTTCTCTCAGTTACGAAGCCTTCTTACTTACATCATGTTGGCAGTGAAGAATTCTGTTCATGGTGGGCATTTCAGACATCTTCTAACCATTCATATATTGTTATGCCCCATCATACATACACTATTCACAAGGACTTTGCTGGGGCTTCCACGGTGAAACGGTAAATATATCCACGCCCTTAGGATGTGTTAACATGTATTACTGGACTCACAGCTATCCGTGAGTGATGATGGTCTGGTGGATTTTGGTGCAACTGGTGACATTTTTGGTTGCAAGGTGTCAGTTATGTGCTGCTAATATGACCTTTTGGTCGTACATGCACCTTATGTTGGATTTTCTTGTCAAAGGAACATCAAGGTTTCTTGGGTTGTAAATTTGTACTCCCTCCGTTCTAAAAAGGATGACTTTCATTTGTACAAAAGTGGATGTATCACAAATGGAAGTCATCCTTTTCAGAACGGAGAGAGTAATGGCCAATCGCTTTTGAAAATCACATACAGCATGCTTCACTTCTCTGAAAAGTTTGCATGTTTTCATTTGAATTCAGAAAATATCGCTGGTAGTATCCAAATATTTGAATCATACAAGTACTTGTAGCTTACTGAAGATGTCTCCCAAGATAAATCAGCTGGAAAATATGGTGTATTGGTCATTGGAAGTCTTATTTCTATTCACTACTAGGTATGTGTATAAGACACCTTTAAATATTCATGAACGGAAAACATTATATGTTGCGATTAAAGTTTTTAGCATGTCTATTAGCGCTTGCCTCTTCTCCTTTTAGGGGTTACAATCTACACCATATATGAAAGGATGCTAAGCAACCAGACATGGACATGGATAAGATGCTAGCAGGCCAGCGGCACCAAGTAAAATGCTTCAAAGCATTGTTTCATACTGCATTCTGCTACAAGGACGAAGGATCCTGTTTCATTCTTTGATTGTTGTGTATAATGTCAAATCTGACTGCCAATATGTATTCCCTGTTTGCATCTTATTATTGTTTGTTTTGTCAATTTGGAGGGTCATGTCTTACGGGTATCGTTTAATATGTTAAATGGATACTATCCTGCTGTTAGGCTATTGCTCAGGGTCTTGATATCCAACAGAGCATACTGAAATCGTTGAAGTTTGAGGAAGGGGGCATTTTCGTTAGTCGGGTCTTTGTTACAGTTTGATTTTCTTAGCTATACACCAGGAGTTTTTTTTCTATGTTTCTTGCAGTCACAAATGTGTTATCGTTGCTGCCATCAAAGAATGAGGAGATATAAATATTTTCATTGCAATACATGCATCTTTCATTATTTGTAAATATGACACTCAAGGGTCATAATCTCTTTTAGGTGAGATTCTTTTCACACCTTCATCTCTCGTGGTTTGTGAGGACCAGTTATAGGTTTCATAAAGTCTTAACAAGGTGCCTAAAGCAATGGTAAGATGAGATGATAGATTTTTAAAACGACGACTATGCTACAACAAGGGCGTCATTGAAGGCAATGCAATGTCAACCCCTTGAATGTCTACCTCTGAATGAAGCTAAAATATATTCAGTGCAAATGGAGAATATTGAGTTGCATAACTCAATAACGAATTTTCGACATAGTGAGGAGCAACGTGGACAAGAACTACATAATAGAAAGTGAGAGAGACATGCCGCCACGTACGGTCATGGTGAGTAGCTAAGGTACCAAAATAACATTACAAGAACTAAGCACTTTTACCATGGTATGGTTCGGAATCATGTTCCATGGAGATCATTATTGATGGCCTTGTTTGTGAAATATAACAAGCATTTCACCAATGGTTCTAAATATCACCTACTACCCCGTTGCAACGCACGGGCATTTAGCTAGTTCTTCTATAAATGTAAGCAGAGGGATTCAATTCCTCTGGTTTCGAAAAAACGCCTATAGCAATTGAAGTGCATGTCATTTCAATTACTCCCTCCGTTCATAAAAGGATATCTCAACCAATTTCAAATTTGGATGTATCTAGACATGATTTTTTTTTTGTTGAGAAACACAGTACAACACAAACGCTCACATACACGTGCACACACTCACCCCTATGAACGCACACACGCAACCCTACCCCTATGAGCACCTCCGTAATACCGAGCCGGCGGGTCGAGTCTTGAGATTGACGAAGTCACCACGGGCGTCTCGCTGTCGACGGGAACGTCGCCTCCCACTGAAGAATATTCCGCCTAAATGAGAAACACCAATGTCAAACCTAGGGTTTGAACTCTGGTGGGCTGGGGGTACAACCACCCTCCTAACCATCTTGCCACAGGCAAGTTCTCTCTAGACATGATTTAGTGTGTAGATACATCCAAATTTGTAGTTGGTTGAGACATCCTTTTGTGAACGGAGGGAGTATTTCTTTTTTCTATTCTTACGATTTGAATATCCTGCAATCCAAATAGAACCTAAACCTATTTTCCGCCGAGTTATGAGCAGGATCACGGATGAGGGCCCTTTCTGCGTTGAAGTGGGGGCGAGGAGGGTGGTTTTTTCCCGTGCACTCCACAAAACTAATATTGTTTACCCATGTATGTTAAAAACCATGCGAGAGTCTTCGTCATGTCTTTGCTCTAACAAAGAGTGATATCGATGGACGGGGCCGGGAAGGTTTCACACATATAGCACCCTACACAACATACAAAGTTGAAATGTGGTGAGACTTAAATTGAACTTAGGTCATTCAAAAAACAACTAAACATAAATTTAAAATAGTCCAGAATCTGAAATTCTAGTTTAAAATAAAAATGATAGCAATAAAGAAACAATCCCAAAATTGTATATGTTCGCAATGCTGAAACTACAATGCATTTTTTTTCCGAAAGTGATTGCAATGCATTGCCGACGGAAAGATGTAAACGACAGAAGATAGTCCAAGCAACAAAGGCAAATGAACGCTACTATCCGTGTATGCATACAACCGCCTGCCCCAAATCGGCAGATTCTTTAGCGTGCTCCACTCACAGGTATCTGTGTAATATATGCATACAACTGCCGAATCTAGGCGATTCTTTATACTGCTCCAATTGCAATTTGCTAACCACACGGTTGTCTTACCTGGCCGTCTAAACTCATTTTTTATACAGCTAATAACGCTGGCCAGGAATAAACTTGTTTTGCATGTGTAAACTGGCACAACAACTCGAAAATTGGTCTGTCGTGTACATAAACTTGTCCCGCGGGTGTAAATTGTTGAAATTGTCAGACCAGACAAATCCAGCCGATTCTTATGTTTACGTTCTAGTACAATTCTTCCGGCTTTGCAAAGCCAACTCCTTTGTTCTGTAATTCTGTTCGAGAGAAAGTCGGCGTGTGCCATCACAGACCGCGAGGGAGGTATAAACCATGGTCATACCGGCTGCCTGCGATGATCAAGACGGTATGAATAGTTTCAGAAATGAACTAGACAATAGCCACATCGACATCATGACGGTATGAATATTTGGAATATACAAAGTTCTGAGCTCTTACTTTAAAGTACAAGCTACGTGTGATATCTATCGAGCAATTGGTTTCCTTTACGTGATGTTCAATAGGCAAGAACACGCTGCATCTGTATTCTAGGAATAAACATAACAGAGCGGAGTTTATGACCTGCTTCCTGTTTCCAAAAGAATACCCAAATATGAGATCAATTACTTTGACTTTCTTTCAAATAATAAATTACTTTGAACTGAAAAGTTATTCACAGTTTCCTCTATAGTCTACAGTGTATATTTGCTGAAAACTCAGCCCGACGTGGGAACTGAACAGAAGACTCCTAAAGACTTCGTCCTTTGGATGAATTCTGACAGAAATATAGCTAACATAATGCATTCTTTTTATTTCTAACACAAAGGGGATTCTCAAGACATTTACGTACACAAGTCCAACTATTGCTTCAGAAGGTAAGTTTGAAAGCAATCCCTAATTTATTTTAAAAATGACGACAACTTGCAAGCTAAGAATCAATGTGTCTATACAATATATAGGATGGTATTGGGGTAATAAAACTACAAACAGGCCTCAAAATAAAACGCTTAATGGTAAGAAGGTAAGACAAGAAAAAGAAGAAGATGTTTAGAAACAACGTAAGTTTGTTGATTACTTGTTTGCCAACAAATTTTGTAATCGTCCAATCTTTACTTCGCAAACTATTCCCTCGGAACTGTTGCACCAAAATAATTCCTTCGCAAACTATTTGTAATATAACCTGCTATGCCATGTGAACAACTTGGCACGATAATGTGTCTAACTACTTCTGTTTAGTTGAAGGTAACTGAAAGCAAAAGTAACTGCTGAACAAAGGCCCTCGGCGACATATAATCTGCACTTGTGGTTAAACGACTTGAGAAGTTTTGATTTCATCATGACTTGAACTTCTTTTTTTTTTGCGAGTACAAGGAGCTGAAAAGTTCAGCAATTACAGAGAGGTCCCTACGAAGAACAAAATTACAGCCCAGTCCTCTCTGTAACCTGACCACGATGCCGGCCATGGCGCCGTCGGTGACGCGCCGCCGCTCCTACTCTCCTTGTCGCCTTGGAACGAGAGCAGTCCCCGAGCGGACGGGAAGTCGCCGATCGCCGGCCGCAGAGGACCTACACCAGCGGTCGCCATCGTCGTCGAGCCAAACCCCAGCAGCCACTTGCAGAAAAGCGTCGACGCCGGATCCGCCGTTTCACGGCATCCAGCGAAGGGGAAGACGCGCACGGCAGCTCCGCAGAGCTGCGAACGCGCCTGAGGCAGAAGATCGGCACCGGAACTGCACCGAGCGCCGCCACCGAAGAGGACGTCTCCCACCTGCAAACACAACACCGGCGACCCCATCTCCTCCTCCGCGCCGCCGGCTGGGTACGAAAGCAACCCTACACTATATACACGTCGCGAATCGGGGCTCCCCCGTCCTCCCGCCGCCGGAGCGGCCGGCGGAGGGCGAGGCAGCCGCCGATTCGGCGACGGCGAGGTGGATTTCTCTCGTGCGCTCAGAAAATCGCCCTTCAACACTGTAGACGGGGAAGGGATAAGGTCCAAGGTCCTTTTATCATGACTTGAACTTCTGATATGAAGAAATAGGCTTTCGCCCCGCTATATTAATAGCAACCACCCGATACAACAATGAGACCACTGCTGGGGCAAACAGCACAAGCAAGCCCAAAAGAAAAGAAAAAAGAAAAAGGAAGAGAAAACAATGCCAACATTGGCGGATCAACGAAAACGAAAGTGACTCGCAACCGCTGCGTCCTCTCCGGCAAATTCCCACCACAATCCTAGCACTCGGAATCGCCACGAACCAAACAACACCTCCAAGAAGGGAACACCGATGACGCTGTTGTTGTCCAGACTAGTCCTAGGGTTTCTCCCGGTACGCAACAGACGGTGGGGAAGAGGTACACCCGACGCCCTTCGGGAAGGAATAGCGACACTCGCAAGCGTCACCGCGTCGGTGTCAAGATGACAGGGATTTCTCCCGACCCCCAAAAAACCACCATGCTGGACAAACCGAAGTGCTCCCGCCGTCTTGCCACCCACCAACATACGCCACCACGGAATTGAAGTCACCATCGCCGTATCACGATGGAGCTCGCTGTGAGGCCGATCGAACTGAGAAGAACCCACCGTAGACAAGGAGCTTCAGGACCACATCCTCGCGGGAGGGATCATCCTCCACCGTCATAGACGGTAGCCGACCGGACAAGGTAGGAAAGAGCACACTAAGCCACATGGAGCCAGAGGGCGGTAGCAGCAGAACCACCTGGAGGGCATCCTCCACCGCCAGCGGCGGGTGCCGACCGGACGCGGCAGCAGAGACACACCAGGCCGGGTGGGCCCGGCCGGACCCTTGCAGGTCCGTGAAGTCTCCGCCGCCACGCTGCAACACGTAGGTCACCGCCGCCGCTACCCTGAAGCGGCTCCAAAGGCCCGGCCGAACTCAGGCGAGTTCGTGAAGCTCCCTCCCACCCCGCTGCAGCAGGCGCGGCATCGTCGCCGTCACTCCCGTCACAAGCAAGGTTTGCTAGTCCACCCGGTGCAGCAGGGTCAAAACCAAACCCGCCATGACCCAGATCGGGCCCAAAGGGCCCAGATCTGGGCTTGGAGGGCCTGGCCGGATCGTCCCTGCCACCGCCACCAACGGCGGCTCCACCACCGCTCACACCACCCGAAGAAGAGGAGGACCTCCGCCCCGGACCGCCGCCGCCTGGATGCGCCGCCCGACGCCGCGCCTGCCCGCACTAGCACGCCACCGAGGGGGAGAAAGACCGTGGGCCGCCGCCGCCGGCGCCGCCCGGGACAAGCCCGGGACGCACGCCGACGACGGCCGCAGAGAAGAGGAGAAGGGGGAGCTCGCTGGAGGGCGGCGGCGGCGGCGACCGGTCGCCCGCGCGGGGGGCGACGCGGTCGCGAGACGAGACGCGAGGAAGAGACCTATCACGGTCGATGAATCACCTTCTGTCTGTCTGTCCTGAACTTCTGATATGTGGACATGAAAGGCAGCATGTAAAAGATATTATTGCACCTATCAGTCAGTACTATCTTGAGAAGGCAGACTAACTGCATGACAGAACTGGTAACACATTAAAGATATTAACCTCCACACTATCTTGGAAGACAGATTGTTAGATATTTTCACGCTGCTAACCCGGAAATGACTAACGGGTGTTGTTCTTGGTTGCCAAAATACAGTCCAATCAAAGAGTACTGTCTAATGTTATCTGCATATAGTCTGAGAAAGCAATGAACTAGACCTCGTAACAAACAGACTATTAAGCTGAAAGAGACCCGTATAACCTCTGGTTCTTGCTAACTTGGTGGGTGAACATAATGTTTGGTGTACTGACAGAAATATTCTATGTCTATCTTAATAGTAGGTTATATTTGGTAATCTATATTAACCATGATACTGCAAAGAGCATTTAGCTCTTAAAATTTACAGGCATAGTTGTATACTCCAGAACTAAAACAGAATGATAGGTACCACAAAATTGCCAAAAGAACGATTTCATATATTTCTCCTTATATATGGTGCCAGAAATCACAGTTACATCTGCAGTGAATATGCATACAACAACCTACCTACATCCAGAACACCACGGGTTTAGCTTGCAAAAGATGCTTAGAAACTACATGGGAGGTGGTGTGATGGGTCTTTGTCTGCAGCTCCCCCTTATGAGAGTACTTGAGGCTAAACATGGTGATCTGGAGCATGCAACCACCATGATCACCAAAGGATTCCAGGAACTCCAGCCCCTCGCGCATCACACACTCCACAAGGCAAAATCTGCCGTCTCCCATGTATGTGAGAGTGGCACATGGTCCCCCTAGCAGCTGCTGGCTCTGCGGGACTTTACTGAACATGTCCATGACCATTTTCCACTCTGGCTGCGCGCTACTCATGCCGCTGCGGGAGGGGACTTGGCAGGAGCAGACATGGCCATCTTCGCGAAGCCCGACCCACGCTTCCAGCTCGTCGTCGAAGTAGGCTTCACCATGGAAAGGCAGCACCCAATCCCCATGCCGCCGCCACTCGCAACGTTGGGTGTCAAATGAGTAGGTGCCCCTTGCGACGCTGCCGCCGTCCTTATCGTGGGCAGACATGAAGATGGTGCGCCCATCGGGGTGCACGGCGTAGGAGGTGATCCAGTCACCCTCGCCGAACGGCGGCGGTGATGGCACGGTCTTCCAGGACCAATCCTCCATGCTGGGCCTTGGAAGAGACGATGGCTGCTTGTCTCCTGTCGTCTCTGGTGCCCGCGACAAGGCCTCGAAGGAGTGTTGTTGCCTGACGTTGGAATAGAAGGTTGACATCCCGTAGAGCGTGTCGCCGGCGGCCACGGAGATGTTGAAGCCGTTGGTGAGCAGTGGCGCCGGGAGGCGAGGGCCGATGGTCAGCGCCGTGGTGTCGGTGTCGTAGACGAGGGTGGGAGTCTGCCCACAGCGTGGGTTGGTGGCGATGAAGATGGTGCTTCCGAGGGCGGCGAATTTCATGGCACAGCTGACCGTTTGTGCCGCTAGCCGGAGGATGGGAGGGTCAGGGAACCCAGCCATTGGTTCCTCCTGCAGATCGGCGGCGGCGTCTTGCAAGGTGTCAGGGTCAATCTTGTGGACGCTGAAGCCCTTGTGGCAGTCATCCAGCGCCAGGTAGAGGTGCTTCTTCTTCTTCTTCGGCGGTTCAAGCCGTGACTTCTTGCCGCCGGCGACGTCGCCGTTGAGCTGCCGCTTCGACATCTCTCCAATGAATCGGTCACTCCTCGGTGATTTTCTGTCTGGATTTTGATTGGGAATCTGCCAATGGATATACAGATCAAATGAAATCTTGGGAGCTAGGGTCGGCTGGTTTGGTTCGCAGTCACACACACAAGAAAACCTAGATCTAATCTGCTGGCAGCGTGAGTCCTAGAATCCATCCTCGTGAGAGTATATAGCCTGGTGCTCGATCTAGTATTTGACAGCGTACCTGGTCACGGAATCCGAGTCCGGCTCAGAGCATCACCGCATTGCGCCGAACGGGAGAATCCGGACAGCGTGCCTGCTAACGGCCGCCAACTCCGAGTTGAATCAGAACCGCCGCGGTGCACCAAACCGGAGAAGCTTCAGACTCTCGGTGTCGCGGCGGCACCCTCTTCCCTCCCTAGCACGGTAATACCAGATTTATCTTCCCAGGGGCCGGTGCCGTTTTGTTCCGGGATGGAAAAGGAAGAACTTGTGTTAAAAAAAACCTGCTATGTGATTGATCAGAGAACAGTGATAGACTGTCTTCTGAATTTGCACTTGCTATGTGCTGCAGGTTGTACCGGCTGACATTCTTTTGTTTCATGTGCACTTAGTCTCGTATATGGGGTTCGGAAAAAGACTTTCTTTTCCGAATGGAGGAGTAGATTTTTTTTAACGTAAACCGCGCTCATATATGTTAGACTAAACCGGCGGATCAGGTACGTATTGGGATTGACGAAATCACCATGTCGATGAGAAGGCCGTTTCCCACTGAAAAATCTCCGCTCCGAAATGCATTTTATATGCATCTTATTATTCTTGGTATTAAGATAAAAGATTGATACCCTGCGATGCTTATTTTAACATCATCTTATGGTTAAAGTTCGTCTTTTTTTTACTCCCAAATATATAAGGTGTACTTAAATTTTCGCTGGTCAACGAAGTATGACTTTGATCATGATTTATATTTATAATATATCCACAATATTTGTATAATGATATATGAAATGAAAAAATTGCGAAACAAATATAATGGTATCATTTATACATCCACCTCAACATACAATTTAACATATATAACTTAACATATAGTATATATTAGTGGTCATAGTTGAGCACCAAACACCATCATAAAAAGAGCGTGCATTATATTTTGTGACGAAAAGAGTATAAAAACACCAAAATAATGTACTTGTCTAAGACTGTCCTGTGATGAAACTGAGAATACAAGGCTAGCAAACAGCTCAATTTTCCTGTTTGATCTATAATTAAAATGCGTACAAATTCTTATTGCAGTTCAGCTTTTGGATGAAGTTTTCTACTAGTAGTCCAATTAGTAGTTGAATCGGATTGAGAGGAAATTAACGGGTGTGCCCTTGACAATAGTTTTTGGGCGATCTTGTGGGCAAAGCCCAAAAGACCGTGGTCGATTCTTCCTTCTAAGAGCCACGCAAATCGGGGCAGGACGCCATGGCGACGGCGGCCACCGGGTGCTGGGCCGACCTCCACAGCGACCTCCTCGTGTCCATCGCCACCGCCGCCGACAAGGGCTTGTCTCTAAAGTACTACACGTGCCTCCGCGGGGTTTGCACGGCGTGGCGCTCCGCCCTCGCGTCGCGGAACCCTTGTCTCCTCTCCCTCGCCGATGAGCGCGTGTCTGTCTTTTCACTACCGATGCGGCGCTCGTCGACGTTGGCGTACTCGTACTCGACGATAGACGACGACAAAAGCCCCTGGTCGTACATCCCCAGGACCGCCCGCCTCGTCGGCTCTGGCAACGGCCGCCTCGCAATCACGCTGGGGAGATGGATCGACAACAGATATCAGACGGAGAAAATCTTGCTTGTCGGACTTAGCACCGGCGAGGAAGTCAAGATCCTCCCCCGGATCACTATCAGGCAGGAGTGGTACGTGGTCGTCCACAAGATCGTGTTCGCGCCGGGCCCCGACGACGGCACGATCGTGGCCATATACGATCAAAAGAGGGTATCTTACATCGACACCAGCAGCAGCATGGACGGCATGAAGTGGACGGACGTCGACTTAAAACCAGCGTACTCCGAGCACCTCGTCGACCTGGTCTTCGACGACACCGGAGGCGGCAAGGTGTACTTCCTCGACTCGCGTGGGGGCGTCCGCGTGCTCCGCATCCCGCGTTGCGTTCGGAACGAGCAGTGGGGCGTAGGCATCGAGCCCTCGCAGACCGTCCTGTCCTTCCCGGACGCCGCCGTCTCCGCCCCGCCTTACAACATAGCCTCCGCCAAGAACCTTTTTTTCTGCCATGGTAGCCTGTACCAGGTGTGGCAGAACACAAGCGTCACTATCAGGTCACGCGACGGATCCACCATGTCCGCGGACGAGATCTTCGTCATGAGGTGCAAACTGGGGCAGCGGCCGTACTGTTGGGACAAAATAAAGGATCTTGGAGGCTGCTCGGTGTTCATTGGCAAGAACAATAGCCCGACGGTCGCTCGGGCTGGTGCTCTCCCTGGCGTGCAAGCTGACTGCGTATACTGGATTGACTGGCGAGGTGCTCCTATGGTGTGCGACGTGGCAACTGGGACCTCCAAGCCGTGTGTTCTTCCCTATGGCGCGAGCATGGATAACTGCTGGTTCTTCCATATGGCTCGAGATTTCTGGAGCAATGGAACATGGACAGAACTTCACCAGCCCGACTTCGACGCTGGACCAAGAGCAGTGGCTCTCCCGGCTTGCTCGCGTGGCGGACCCGCTGATGTAGATCAGGCTTTACGTTTCCATACTCCAGTTCGCCGACTTGTTGCCCTGGTTTCTATCCTTGTTGGCCTGATCGCCTTAGCAGTTTTAAAAAGCTCTGTAATAGAATATAAGTAGATGGTTTCCTGAGTACTTTCTCTCTGAGGACGAAAGCCTCTTCCAAGACTTTGTACGCTGCCTGTTCTGTGGGTTTCTTCAATTGGAACCGGGAGAGGATCTCCTGTTTTTCTACAAAAAAAAAAGTGGGGAATGAAACGGCGTATACACAAAAGTGGAGATTCTGGAAACAAAACTGGACCAACTTGGAGTCTGTGACCTAAACGTCCGAAATTAATTATTAGCCCTAGAGTAAGTACTGTATAAGCTTCATGTCTTTTGTCCAATTTTGTATGCATGTTTAAGAAAAACAAAATAAAAAAACAGAATTTAACCTATATGCCCATGTCAGGTGTTCGTCTCCTCTAGGATTCAGTAGTAGGATATAGTGGCGGATACAAGATTGTTCAGCAAGCAAAGAGGTTCGAGGAGAGAGTCGAGGAAGGAGGAGAGTACAGCAGAGGGACAGGGAGGAAGATACAGTTCATGTGTCTCATCATTGATGCCGATCCCGAGGCTGATTCTCCTGCTAATATACTACTTCGTCCACGCCGTTGCTGGGTATAACGCACATTCGCCTGGCGTGTGCGTCGCGGAAGTTGGGCTGGCCCGACTTGCGGCCCATGAGCTGGTGCTGGGCTCATGACATTCTTCCCCCCTTCAACAGCGGCTTGACCCCAAGCCGGAGCTCGTGGAAAGCGTGCCTTCAGCTCAGCCGTGTTCTCCCAGGTCGCCAGCGACTCCGGCATGCCCGACCACTGCACCAGCGACTGCTCCAGTTCTTTGTAGCGACGACGAACTTGACGAGTACGCAGCACGGCTTCAGGGACTTGATGTGGTGTTGTAGAGTCGTCGATCACGGGCAGCTCCTTGTGCACTTCAGTTGGCGGCGCGCCCTTCCGCAGTTGCGAGACGTGGAACACCGGATGCAGCTTGCAACTTGCAGGAAGACGAAGACGATAGGACAACGTACCCACACGTTGCTCCACCAGAAACGGTCCGAAGAAATGGAACGACAGCTTGGCATTGGCGCGGATGGCGAGTGTCGTCTGAATATATGGCTGCAGCTTCAGATACACCCAGTCTCCGACCTCGAACGCTCGTTCTGACCTCTTCCCATCAGCAAAATGCTTCATACGATTGTTCGCGCGATGGAGATGCTGGCGAAGCAGAGCAGTCATCAGTTTGCGCTCTTCCAGCCACTCCTGTAAATCAGTGACTGGCACTACTTCGGCTGTGACTCCAAAATAGCGCGGTGGATGCCCATACAATGCCTGAAAGGGAGAGGTTTTGATGGCTGTATGATAGGAAGTATTGTACCAGAATTCGGCCAGGCCTAGCCATTTGCTCCACTTGGTCGGGTTTGAACTGATGAAGCATCTCAAGTAAGTCTCCATGCATTGATTCACACGCTCCGTCTGCCCGTCTGTCTGCGGGTGATAGGCCGTGCTCATGAGCAACTCTGTCTGTGTGAGTTTGAACAAGTTCTGCCAGAATTTGCTAGTGAAAATCCTGTCTCGATCCGACACAATCGCCTCTGGCATGCTGTGTAAACGGAACACCTGATCAAAGAAGGCTTGCGCCACCTGGGCAGCCGTGAAAGGGTGTGCCAGAGGAATGAAGTGAGCATACTTCGTCAGTTTATCAACCACAACGAGTACTGAATTGTAGCCAGATGAACGCGGAAGACCCTCCACGAAATCCATTGTGACCACTTGCCATGCTGCATCAGGCACTGCGTGTGGTTTCAGCAATCCTGGGTACTTCACACGCTCAGCTTTCGCTTGCTTGCAAATGGCGCAATCGCCAATGAACTGCTGCACTGATGCTTGCATCTTGGGCCGCAAACAATTGTCGAATGCGCTGTAGTGTAGCCTGAACTCCTGAGTGTCCACCAATTGCGCCTGCGTGCAATTCTTGCAGAATTTTGCGCTGCATCTCTGCATTGCCACCCACCCAATTTCTTCGTTTGTACCGCAGCAATTTCCCCTCCCATGCCAGATGTTGTGCCTTATGCTCTGGGTCCTCCATCTGTCGCAGCATGTTCTGTGTGAACACATCCTCCGCATACCCATCACAAATTTCTTGTAGCCACTCCGGGGTGCCCATCGTCATGGCGACCACCTCGCCTGCTTCAAACGCTGGGTGACGAGACAGTGCATCTGCAACTTGATTTGCACTGCCCTTCTTGTACTCAATGCTGTACTACAGTCCTAGTAGCTTGGTTAATGCCTTCTGCTGCCACGGCGTAGTGAGCCTCTGTTCGTCCAGATGCGCCAATGCGCGCTGATCAGTGCGAATCACAAAGGGGGATTGGCGGAGGTACGGACGCCAACGATCCACCGCCAGCAGAATCGCCAAGCTCTCCTTCTCATACGTGGACAGGCCCCGCAGGCGTGGACCAAGCGCATGGCTCAGGTACGCCAGTGGATGCTGATCCTGCATTAGCACTGCACCAATACGCTTGCATCTGTTTCCACCACAAATGGCCGCTTGAAATTGGGCAATGCTAGCACAGGCGCCATGAGCAGAGCTTGCTTGAGAGTATCGAACGCCACCTGGTGGTCTTGCGTCCACACGAACATCTCATTTTTCTTGAGCAGATCCGTCTGAATTCGACTGATCAAGCCATAGTTGGGAATGAATTTGCGATAGTGGCCCGCCATGCCGAGAAATTTCCGCAGTTCTCTCACATTCATGGGAACTGACCATGCCCGTATCGCCTTGACGCTCTTGGGATCAGTAGCGACACCTGCCGCCGAGATATATAATATGCCCCAAATACTTGAGCTTGTGCAAAGGCACATTTCGATTTCTTCACCTTCAACTGATGTTCTGCGAGAAGAGTGAACACTGCTCGCGGGTGTGCCTTGTGTTCCTCGAGTGTCTTGCTGTAGACCAGTATGTCGCCGATGAACACCAGCACACAGCGACGTAACAGGGGTGCCAGAATGGTGTTCATGGCGTTCTGGAACGTCGCCGGTGCTCCCGTCAGTCCATACGGCATCACTTTGAACTCGTAATGCCCCTGATGTGTTTGAAACGCGGTTTTGTGTTCTTCACCTTCCGCTAGCCGAATCTAGTGGTAGCCTGCCCTCAAGTCCAGGCTCGTGAACCACGCAGCCCCTGCCAGTTCATCAAGTAGTTCATCGATTACAGGTAATGGAAATCGATTCTTGATGGTGAGTGCATTCAGGTAACGGAAATCAATGCAGAACCTCCAGGTGAAATCCTTCTTCAGCACTAACAGGACTGGCGAGGCAAATGGACTGGTACTAAACTGGATGATCCCTTGTCTGAGCATCTCCGCAATTTGCTTTTCAATCTCATCCTTCTGCTCTGGATTGTATCCGTACGGTCGTTGATTCACTGGCTGGGCACCAAGGATCAAAGGAATGTGATGATCGAAAGGTCGCCGTGGTGGCAGCCCTTGTGGTTCCTCAAACAAAGCAGAGAACTCCTGGATCATCTCCTGTATTGGCTCCGGACATGGTTGTGGGGCTTCTGTCTCCTTTACTTCTCTGAGCTGTACCAAGTGACAGACAGCTCTTGTCTGAACTAATGTCTCCAGCTGATGCAGTGAAATGGGTTCACAATTGGTGATATCTGGCGTGATACCCTGCAATCTCACTGCCTTGCCTTGATGCTGAAATGTGAGTTGTTTCAGCCCCCAATGCACCACCATAGATCCAATTCCTTGCAGCCAATCCATGCCCAAAATGATATCGCAACAGCCCATAGGAAACAAGCGCAATGTGGTTGTAAACTCTTGGCCTTGCGCCTGCCAACGACACCCAGGTACCTCCAGATCACACTTCAATGTGCCCCCATCCGCTATAGTGACATTCATAGTCCTGCACTTGCGTGTGTCCGGCCATTGGGCAGCGATTTTAGTACTGATGAAACTGTGTGTGCTACCTGAGTCCACTAGCATCAGCACATCGCGGCCTCGCACCACACCCTTGACTCTGACAGTCTGTGATGCTTCTGCGCCTTGTAGCGCAGCGGTGGAAATCACACACATCTCCATCTATTTCTTCCTGCGAGGAATCTGGTGCCATCTCGCACGAGAACAGTTCCATCATCTCTGCGATGACATGTAGTTGTACAGTCGGGCCGCATACGTGCGTCGGCCCGTACTTCTCGCCGCAGGTGAAGCAGAGTCCCCGTGCGCGCCGGTAAGCGCAGTGCGGCCACCTTCTCGTCCGTGGTCAGCGCCCGTGTGTTGGCCGCCCCACGACGATCATCTCCACGCGCGACGGTGATGACCCACAAGTATAGGGGATCGCAACAGTCTTCGAGGGAAGTAAAACCCAATTTATTGATTCGACACAAGGGGAGCCAAAGAATACTTGAGAGCCTTAACAGCGGAGTTGTCAATTCAGCTGCACCTGTGAATAGTCTTGCTCGACACAGATTATCAGTAGCAACAGTTTTATAGTAGTAGTAGCGGTGAAATAATAGCAGCAGTGAAGTAATGACAGCAGTAGTGATTGCAGTAAACAGTAGGATTAAAACACTGTAGACATAGGAATGGATGAACGGGTGCTGCATGGATAAGATAGCTCATATAATAATCAAGACATAGGCATTGCAGATAATAATGATAAAGCATCCAAGTACTAAGTAAACATAGGCATGTGTTTCGTATATAGTCGTACGTGCTCGCAATGAGAAACTTGTACAACATCTTCTGTCCTACCAGCCGGTGGCAGCCGGGCCTCAAGGGAATCTACTGGTAATTAAGGTACTCCTTTTAATAAAGTACCGGAGCAAAGCATTAACACGCCGAACACATGTGATCCTCACATCGCAGCCATTCCCCTCGGCTGTCCCAATTATTGTCACTTTGGGACCTCGGGTTCCGGACAACAATATGTGTATACAACTTGCAGTATGATCAATAAACAGTGCATATCATTATGAATCAATAACATGTTCAGATCTGAAATCATGACACTCGGGCCCTAGTGACAAGCATTAAGCTCAACAAGTTGCAACAACATCAATAAGTACTAACAACGGATACTAGGCACCATGCCCTAATGATCTTATAACTTATTACATGAACAATCTCATCCAATCCCTACCATCCCACTCAGCCTACAGCAGGGAATTACTCACACATGGATGGGGGAAACATGGATGGTCGATGGAGAAGCGTCGGTGATGATGATGGCGATGATCTCCTCCAATTCCCGTCCCGGCGGAGTGCCAGAACGGAGTTTCTGTCCCCGAAATAGGTTTCGCGATGGCGGCGGCGTACGGTGTTGTTTCTGGATGAAGTGGACGACCCCCTCGCGTTTTAGGTCAAAAGGGTTAAGTAGTCGAGAGAGGGGCTCGGGGGCGTGACCGAGGTGGCCACACCACCTGGCGGCGCGGTGGGCCCCCTGGCCGCGCCGCCTTGTGGTTTGGGCCACTCGTGGCCCATCTCCAACTCCCTTCTGGCTCCGTGAGTCTTCTGGTAAAATAGGAGGTTTGCGATCTTTTCTGGTGTTTTTCCCGAAAGTTGACTTTCTGCACAAAAACAAGACACCAGGGCAATTCTGCTGAAAACAGCGTTAGTCCGCATTAGTTGTATTCAAAACACACAAGTTAGAGGTAAAACAATAGCAAAAGTGTTCGGGAAAGTAGATACGTTTTGGACGTATCAACTCCCCCAAGCTTAGCTTATTGCTTGTCCTCAAGCAATTCAGTTAACAACTGAGTGCGATAAAAGACTTTCACGAACACATTTGCTTCATATGATGCATATATTCTCACTATATGAACAAATGCTTAGGCAATTCAAGATGAGGCAAATGCAAATAATGTCACTCAATAGGCATGTAAACTATGAAAAGATACCAACATACTAATAGCGACAAACATGAAACATATTAATTCACGAGATTGTAATGCTCATAATAGGATATGATAAGATGGTATCTCGCTTGCCCGATTTTGTACAGCAAAACATAAATGCCCAGGCACCTCTGAAGTTCATGGGAAGACTAGAATCAAAGATATCAAAGATAAAAGCATCAAAGTTATATCACAGTTAACCACATTCTGGGACAAGCACATTACACTGAGAACGACAACTATGCTCTCGAGAAAATGCTCAAAGAAAGGATGGTGACTCAACATGAAAGTATAAGATTGACCCTTCGCAGAGGAAGCAGGGATTATCATGTGCTAGAGCTTTTTATTTTTAAACAGAAGCAAAATTGTTTTGGGAAGTGTTTGTTGTTGTCAACGAATGGTAGTGGGTACTCTAACCCCCTTGTCAACCAGACTTTCAAGAGCGGCTCCCATGAAGGATGTTATTTCTACCAGCAAGGTAGATCATCCCTCTTCTCTTTTGTTTACACATGTATTTTAGTTTCATTATGGGTGACACTCCCCCCAACCTTTGCTTGCACAAGCCATGGCTAACCGAATCCTCGGGTGCCTTCCAACATTCACATACCATGGAGGAGTGTCTATTTGCAAATTAAGTTGCTTACTGATAAATCAGGGCAAAACATGTGAAGAGAATTATTGATGAAAGTTATAATTAATTGGGACTGGGCACCCCGTTGCCAGCTCTTTTTGCAAAATTATTGGATAAGCGGATGTATATGCCACTAGTCCATTGGTGAAAGTCTGAATGACAAGATTGAAAGATAAAACACCACATACTTCCTCATGAGCTATAAAACATTGACACAAATTGAGAAGTACTTTGAAGATTTTAAAGGTAGCACATGAAAATTTACTTGAATGGTTCGAAATGCCATGCATAGGTATTTATGGTGGACACTTTGGAATAACTTGGTTTTCATGGTTTTGGAAGCACGAGCAGCATTCCCGCTCAGTACAAGTGAAGGCTAGCAATAGACTGGGAAGCGACAATCAAGAGAGCAATAACCGTCATAATCATGCTTGCGACAAAATGAAATTAATTGAGGCATAAAAGTGATACAAGAACTCTGAGTCAAAATAAATCATCAAGGCTTAATTGACTTTTGTTTTTCAGTCATATGCATGCATGAGCATGTGCCAAGTCAATTCGAATGAATTATTCAGAGGAGGATACCACAATGTCATACCCTCTATGAATAGAACAATGCAAGCAAACATCAACATAACATGCTACCACTATTAATAAATTGGGACCGATCATGAGAGAACAAGAACTACTAGGCATCCACTAAATGACATATACCTCACATGAACCAACTAAGCATGCTCACATAGATGAGTATATGTACAAAAATGAAAACAAATAGAGTTCGTACCAGCCTCTCACCCCAACTCGAGTTGTTGTAGATCATCCTTATTGCTTTTTCACTTGTGTTGCTTCGAATGATAAGAATGAAAACCAAGCTCCATCGGAGTCACGGATGGCTGTCCAACTCTGAAAACACTATACAAAACCAAAAAGAAACAACAAATATTTTTGGGTTTTCGAGTTTTTGAAACAAGAGCAAAAAGAAACAAACAATAAAGCAAAATATTTTTGGATTTTTGAATAACAAACCGAATTTTAAAACTAAGCAAACTAATACTGAAACTTAAAGAAACAATTGAAGAGAAACAACAGAAATATTTTTGGTCTTTTTGTGTTTTGGAATGCAGCAATAAAAGGTAAACAATTAAAAAGAAAGAAAGAAGAAAACTGCAACATGGATATACAAAGTATCGACAAGATATGATATGTAAATGAGTGAGATGTCGATATACCTCCCCCCAAGCTTAGGCTTTTGGCCTAAGTGGAGGCTAATAATAACGCGGGTAGGAACTCCAAGCCGGCGGGTCATACTGGGCGTGCTCAAAATCCGGCTCCGCTGAGGAAGATGAGGCTCCATCATCCTCTGTGTGCAGGGCATGTTCCCTCAAGTATGCATCGAATTCATCCTCGGTGATTGACCAAACATTCCTGAAACCAAGATCAAACAAACGTGGTGCAGGCAAAGCGACTATTCGCTCAGATTTAACCATTTTCCACCTCACCTTCTTGGCAAAAGGCACCTCATAAGATAGATTATTCAAAGTAGACCAACTAGTAACAAAGCCATGCCTCCCCATGGAAGCAAAATCGAGCCTCTCTAAAGAAAGCTGCAAATCATTAGGGAGAGCTACTACACCATGCATAGCTAATAAACGAGAAGCAATGAGTCCTCCACAAAATCCACCTTTCTCGCGATTGGCAGCAAGCGAAAAGCTATCAAGGCACCCAAATTATAACTCTTATCATGTTGCAAGGCTGCTGCTAGGAAAGCTAAATCAGGAATGGATAATTTATTTGCAGTCTTCCTAGCAAGTACACACCTCGTGATGAAGTAAGCAAAATATCGAATGCATGGAAATTGAATACTTCGAATTTTACCACTTTCATCTGAGTAGGTTCTTCCTTGACATATTACCTCGTATAGGTCCGTCAAATGCTTGGGTTGCCCATGTATCTTCCCTCGTGATCCCCATTGCGGCACCCTAATTGCTGCACAAAAAGCATCAAAAGGCAAGTGGACACTTTTGTTGTAAATTTTATAGTGAACCATAGGGTTAGGTGAAGACCAATCAAATCTAAAGTCCTGCACCACAGACACAGTTAGCTTTGCATATTGGTAGGGTTCTCCCTCTACAAAATCACTCAATCCTGTATTAGAGACAAGAGTACGAAAATCACGCAAGATCCCCGAACTTCTCATGAATTCCAAGCATGGATAGCAGGATGGAAACACTCCTTCTTCACGATGGATCCCCATGACCTCAGGAACCACCAATTCATATTGATTTAGTTGGTGTTCATTTCCCTCCATCCTCTGAAATTTTTGACACATATCATAAAAATTATCTTTGAAGCATACAAATGAGGGGAACTACTATATGGACTTGCTAGAGGACTAAACATGCATCAAAACTGATTATATCAACATAGAACAAGCATGCATACTCACTTAACAAGTCACCTACAGCAGCAAAATACTCAAGGTATACTTTACTAAACAAAATTCTACTTGGATACATGGAGGAGTCACATACCGAGAGCAATTGCCCCAAATCTCAGCAGCTGAGATGGGCTGAACAAAGAGATCGAAATCGCGAGGAAGAACAGCAAAAACTCGGTGTGAGAGAGAAAAACGAGCTGAGTGATGCAAGAGGAAGAAGTGGTAGGTGGGGGAACTGTTGGAGGGCCAAGGGGCCCCACCTCAGTGGCTGGCGCGGCCAAGGAGGCAGCCGCGCCACCATGTGGTTTGACCCCATGGTGGGTCCCCTTGGTCAGCACCAGGCACTCCCACGATGCTCTTTGAAAAATAGGACCAATGGTATAATTTTTACAGATTTTTGAAAACTTTCAATTTGCACGAAATCTGGATATTTAAATTAATAAAACTTGGGCAGAAAAATTATTTTTAAAATTCAAAACAACTAAACTTTTGCAACCTAATTATCACTACAGGAGGTAAAACAAAGTTGAAGAAAGAAATGCTGTTTAGCTCTTTCATGTATGCAAATACATTTGATAACAAGGTTGATCAAGTCTTGGCACCAAATAAATTTACATGACACAAATGATTTAAACATCATGAAACACTCATGTTACCTTGTATTGTATTGATATGGATCCAATCATAATGTTTTGATATCCTTCTTGATGATCATATATAGGGCAATCAATACTTCCCACTTTGATAGTTTTAAAATTGGAGATGGTATTGACTCCATAAATCTTGTCAACTTTCTTGGGGAAATAAACAGTATGTTCTTTATCATTAACATTGAAAGTTACTTTTCCTTTATTGCAATCAATAACAGCACCTGCAGTATTTAGAAAAGGTCTTCCAAGAATAATAGACATATTATCATCTTCAGGCATTTCAAGAACAACAAAATCAGTCAAAATTAAACAATTGTTAGCCACTTGAACAGGGACATCCTCACAAATGCCAACAGGAACAGCAGTAGATTTATCAGCCATTTGCAAAGATATATCAGTAGGTATCAATTTATCAAGATAGAGTCTCTTATAAGAGAAAAAGGCATAACACTAACTCCTGCTCCCAAATCACATAAAGCAGTTCTAACATAATTATTCTTGATGGAGCAAGGGATGGTTGGTATACCTGGATCTCCAAGCTTCTTAGGAACCTTGCCATTGAAAGAATAATTAGCAAGCATAGTAGAAATTTCCTCATTAGGAATTTTCCTCTTGTTAGAAACAATATCTTTCATATACTTTGAGTAAGGAGGCAATTTAATAGCATCAGTCAAAGGAATTTGCAAGAACAAGGGTTTCATCCATTCACAAAATTTATTATAATGTTCTTCTTCCTTTGATTTTAGTTTCTTAGTTGGAAAAGGCATTTGCTTTTGAACCCAAGGTTCCCTTTCATTACCATGTTTCTTAGCAATGAAGTCTTCCTTAGTGTACTTTGTGTTTTTAGTATGCTTTTCAGGTTCCTTTTCACTAACTTCTTTATCAAGAGCATCATTTTTATCCTTATCACTATCAAGTTCATTACCACTTTCAGTTTCAGCATCAGAGATAGATATACTATTAGGATCATTAACAGTTTCAGAGGATTCTACAACATTTTTATGTTTCTTCTTCTTCTTTTTCTTAGAAGGAGAAACTGGATTTTCAGCTAGTTGAGAATCTTGTTCAATTCTTTTAGGATGTCCCTCAGGATATAAAGGATCCTGAGTATGAGCTCCACTTCTAGTGCTAACATAGACAGGTTTTAATTTTTCTTTAGAAGCATTGGCTAACATGTCTTGTTGCACTTTAGTGAGTTGATCAATTTGAGTTTGAACCATATGGAAATGTTTAATAAGCATCTTAACATCATTGGAGGTTCTCTCCACAATATCATGCAACTTACTAATAGCTTGAGAGTTTTCATGCAAATGATTCTCTACTCTCATATTAAAATTATCTTGCTTAATAACATAATTATCAAATTCATCTAAGCATTGATCAGGTGGTTTAGAGTAGGGAATATCTCCTTCATCGAACCTGTGGAGAGAGTGAACCTCAATTATGGATGGATGAGGAATTGGCTTACACAAATCTTCAATAGGTGGAAGGTTCTTCACATCTTCAGATTTAATACCCTTCTCAATGAGAGTCTTCTTGGCTTCCCTCATTGTTTCATCATTCAATTCAATCATACCTCCCCTCTTCTTTGATATTGGTGTCGGTGTAGGTGTGGGGGTCGGCGCAGGTAGAGTCCAATCATCATAATTCTGGCTGATTTTAGCCAATAATTCTTCAGCTTCTTCAGGGTTCTTTTCCTGAAAACACAACTAGCACAACTATCCAGATATGCTCTAGATTCAATAGTTAGTCCACTGTAAAATATATCAAGTAGATCATGCTTTTCCAAATCATGTCCAGGCCGAGCTCTGATAAGAGAGCAAAACCTTGTCCATGCCTCTGGAAGTTTCTCTTCATCTTCCTGGTCAAAGTTATAAATTCTCTGCAAAGCATCATGTTGAGCACTAGCAGGGAAATATTTCTGAAAGAAAACATTAAGCAAACCAGTAGGACTAGTAATAGAACCAGGAGACAAGTTGTTATACCAAGCTTTAGCATCATCTTTTAATGAGAAAGGAAAAATCTTAGCAACAAAATAGCTACGCTTCTTAATATCATCAGAAAATAAGCCACTCAAAGTAGAGAGCTCATTCATGTGCTCTACAGCACTTTCACTCTTAGTGCCACAAAAAGGAGTTTTCTCAACAATAGATATATGAGATAAATCAAGAGAAAAATCATAATCCTTATCTTTAATGTTTATAGGAGAAGTGGCAAACTTAGGATCAGGTGACAACTTGTATTTAACAGCATGTTGTGCAAGAAAATTTCTAATATTACTTGCACCAGTAGTAGCATTACATTTATCAATAAAATCATCATCAAGTTCCACATAAGTTTCATCAGGATCATCATCACAAGTATAATCCCTTAACTCAGGTGAATAAACAGGAGTAGTAGGACTTCCATTAGGTGTTCTAGTATTTTCAAGTTGTTTAGACTAGCAATAGCAGCATCTAAAAGTGGACCTAATGAAATACTCATCAATCACAGTAGAAGCATCATCAATATTATCAGAGGCAATTTCAGATTCAGCAGTAGTACCAACACGTGAAGATTGTGGTGGTGTAACAAGTTGACTCAATACAGATGGTGAGTCAAGAGCAGCAGAGGTACTAAGTGTCGTACCTTTTCTTGTAGTGGATGGCAATACACGGACCCTCTCATCACGAGCTTTACCCATGATGAATAAATTTCAGCGAGCAATATAGATCACAAGTGAACTCACAAATAAAGCTATGCTCCCCGGCAACGGCGCCAGAAAATAGTCTTGATGACCCACAAGTATAGGGGATCGCAACAGTCTTCGAGGGAAGTAAAACCCAATTTATTGATTCGACACAAGGGGAGCCAAAGAATACTTGAGAGCCTTAACAGCGGAGTTGTCAATTCAGCTGCACCTGTGAATAGTCTTGCTCGACACAGATTATCAGTAGCAACAGTTTTATAGCAGTAGTAGCGGTGAAATAATAGCAGCAGTGAAGTAAGACAGCAGTAGTGATTGCAGTAAACAGTAGGATTAAAACACTGTAGGCATAGGGATGGATGAACGGGCGCTGCATGGATAAGATAGCTCATATAATAATCAAGACATAGGCATTGCAGATAATAATGATAAAGCATCCAAGTACTAAGTAAACATAGGCATGTGTTCCGTATATAGTCGTACGTGCTCGCAATGAGAAACTTGTACAACATCTTCTGTCCTACCAGCCGGGCCTCAAGGGAATCTACTGGTAATTAAGGTACTCCTTTTAATAAAGTACCGGAGCAAAGCATTAACACGCCGTGAACACATGTGATCCTCACATCGCAGCCATTCCCCTCGGCTGTCCCAATTATTGTCACTTTGGGACCTCGGGTTCCGGACAACAATATGTGTATACAACTTGCAGGTATGATCAATAAACAGTGCATATCATTATGAAACAATAACATGTTCAGATCTGAAATCATGGCACTCGGGCCCTAGTGACAAGCATTAAGCTCAACAAGTTGCAACAACATCAATAAGTACTAACAACGGATACTAGGCACCATGCCCTAATGATCTTATAACTTATTACATGAACAATCTCATCCAATCCCTACCATCCCCCTCAGCCTACAGCAGGGAATTACTCACACACTAGTCATCAACCCGTGCATCCGCACGGGCAAGTTTTTTGGTTAAATTGTTTGATTACTTGCTATATTTTGCATAATTTTGATTTTAGTTTTATATATATTTCAAGTGACATATATAACCCACTAAAATATTTTTTTGCATAAAATTTGAATGTCATGTGTTTAAATTTTATATGCATCGGGCATGAAACAATTTTTTTCTATTTTACGTAATACTTTTTATGGATCTGCACACTGGGGTTACTGATATCTGAGCATTTCATTAGTAAAAAAAGTGTTACACTTTGAGAACCAACCAAATCTCAGTTCTGACGCAATGAGTTACTTCTTAATGCGAGTTATTTTTAATGTTTGAGACATCGTTTCAATTGTTACTCGGATATATTTTGTGACTTTCTCGATCTTGAAGCTCATCCACTCCAGTTAGTAGGTAATGTGTGTGATTGTGCGCAGAATTCGAGAATCAATTGCCCAGATGTGTCTATTTGCAGGGTTGATGGTCTTCACGCACCATCCCTTTCTCTATAAAAATCTCATCTCTTCTCTCTATGAAACATTTTGAAGAAGTTTATCTCCATTTCTCCCTATGTTTGGATCTAAATTGCCACTTTGAAAGGAGGCACGAAGATGTCGTAAAGGGGGGGATAACAGAGGAGCCACGAAGGAGATTGCTGGAACTAACACATCATATAGGTCACTTGTTTCAGAGGATGGTGTGAGTGGGCATCGATTTAGTTGACGGTATAATTGGAATAATTTCTGATGTATTTAAGTAATTTATTGACTCGACCACCTATCTATAAAAAAGAGATTTTTTGTGGATCTGAAGAAAAAAGAATTCTATTAATTTTCATTTTCTCAACTTATCCAAAACTTAATTATCTTTTCGATGAGGTTTACCCGAACTAAACTTTAAGGCATATCACTTCTAGTCTGATAATCTTGCATCATGGGTAAGGAAACATGATAGTGAAAACTAAAGAGAAACTTAATTCTTTGCTTGATGTGACTCACTAAACATGTAAGTCATGTGGAATATTTACTGCACAATGTAATATGGATTGAAACCATGCTGTCACATACGTGATATTCTGCATACATGTGAATTCACTGTTGCCTAAATTTATTTTTGGATTTAAGGACACCGCAGGTAATTAGACTTGATGGAATAGTTCCATGAAACTACAATCTGAATATTTTGTTTATCATATTCATCTGGTGTTGCTTGTGTGCAGCCTAATGCAATTATGTTATAAATGGGTGATCCCACTTCTTTTTAATTTTCCTGCATGTTACTTCATTGGGTCTTTCTCAAATTCCAGTGATATAAGTTAAATTGAACCATCTATTTGGTTCAGTACTTTAATACCGGTTTCCTCAAATGACATTAATTACGTTTTTTGTACATAACCTTTTAATTTGCATTCATCTTATTTACCCTCATTAAGCAGCAGAAGCTTGCTTACGCAAAAATCTGTACCACCCATCACCTAGGATGCAATACATACGCTGCTTGGAACACACTTACCCCCCTGAATTCTATGTGAGTTTAACTGCATCCAGTGTGAACCTTGTGAAATTCATGTGGATTGATAAAGCTGCACGTACTTACAATTGCAGCTCTGTACTCTGTTTCATCGACTTCAGAGATGGCATCCTTGAACTCCTCGGCCTCGTACAGATTTTTCTCTGGCAAGGCTTACTGCAGCTCTTCATTTGCGCTTACCTGCATAAATATATGAGTTAAACATGTGTGCAACCCAGTCTCTAGAATCTAGAATCCAGATGCCAGAGATAGTGAGATGTACAGATTATCTACTTCTGGTGCGGAATTTACCCACTGCTCTCCTCGTCGAAGTACTGGAATGTTGTGTAGAGATGCTCCCCACCGTCCATTCTGTTCATGTGCACCAGCCAACACAGTGACAAACTCCGGCCTCGAAACAGAATTAGAAAATAATTTGTATTCACGATGATACGTTACCTATGCTATCTAAATTAAGACTCACTGCTTCTATCAGTTGCTGAATTTCATGTATGAAAGCTAAGTGCCCTGCCTGTCCATCCCGTTCATGAGGTCTTCTAGTGTGCTTGTTTTTGAACATCTCCTTGAGCCTCTTGATCTCCTCCTCTGACTGGCACCCGGTACTGTCAATCATTTGGCAAACACACTGGTCCCTCCTTCATTTCGTAATAACAGTAATTGGAGTTTTCTCTCGGTGGAAATCTCTAGCAGACTCACACCATCCGTCATCATTCAATCATTGTCACTACAAATATTCACATGGAAGGAAGCTTGTAAGACGTACAACTTGATATATGTAATTCTTTAGAAAGAAAAGTACATCCCTGAATAATAATACAACCTAGAGTTAAATCTTCCAATTCGCACACCTGTACTTGCAGATCACATACTCTTTGACTTGTACGTTATAGCCCCCTAAGTTTCCAGGAGAGATCACAACAAAATCTCAGCAAGTAAAAAGTACATTTAAGGAGCTATCAGTGCGAAAACAAAGCTGCAAGCATTAGAAAGGTTCCACTCTTTTATTCAAACGGTGAGGAGTTGTTCTCTGAGACTTTTGCATAATTTTGGAGTGCCTACACGGGGGCATTGGAGCAGACATTTAGTTACAAAAAGCTAATCATTTGGCCAGAGCTCTTCTACATACCTGATGAGAGGGAGAAACCACAGCGGCTGCAGAATATAAACTCGATCCGATGCATACACTTTGTTTGCAAGAACAGAAAAATGAAGCATAACAATGCAACAATACCAGGGAATCGGTCTTGGACTCTTGGCACATATATAAAGAGTTCCTGTACTTCTTTGCAACCATCTATTAGTGCACATTATGTCATCATTAACAAAGAGGTTCAGTTTAAAGAACCTGCAGCAGTAATGATAGAAGTAGTGCGCGAAATTCATCAGTTAACCCACGGAAGTCAAGAGAATTTGAGATCATACACCGGCACCTGATGCAAAGCCTTAATTTTTGAAACACCTGGCTTGCAACAACCTACAGAAATTCGTGCATGTAATGGATGACATCACATAACTAACATATGCCTTAACTAATGACATGATGGATAGAAGTTTTGTAGTGTTAATGGGCAGAACCGTAGAAGAAAGGACCTGGGAAAGATGATGCCGGTCGGACTCGATGGCAGTGCACATATAGCCAAAACCTCGCCATGAGTTGCTTACGTTCTTGTGCATCCATTCGTTTGCAGCAGGTGCATGCTCTTTCTGTAAATCCTCCTTTTGTGTGCTGAATGCCCGTAGGATCACAAAAATCCATGGAGTCCAATACTCACGTGGAGCCTGATCAACTCCTTGTAATAGTATAACATATCAATGATCTAACTCGCAAAAAAAACATACCAATGATCAATCAAAGATAGTGATAAGAAAGATTGAAGTTCGCGCTGTTCGTAATACCGTAGATGAAATCTGATGCTTCCGCGTGCTAATCTCTTGCATAAGTAGTTTGATGTATATTAGAGGCCTCCATCTAGGCGATTGGTTCTGAACGTGAAAATCAAAATTCTTCGCGGACACTGAACCCTCGGGCTTCTGCGACATCGCCGGCGAGCATGCATCCCTAGTTTCAGCTGCAACATCGTCGGTGGCCGGTGGCGTCATAGTTTAGAATAAGCTTGAGATATATCGATCTGTTAACCCTTGACCTTGATGCCTCCACGGCTGTGAGCAGCCACCCGGCAGCTCCAATTAAATTGTATCACATGGGCCTATGCATGCCACGATACCCCTTGTACGAAGGACATTGCACTATGCATGCCATGCCGCTCGTCAGGGAAGATGAGAAGTTTTTCTCTTCACATCCTGTTTAAATTTTTTTAAGCCAATGGAAAAGGTCATCATGGAGGCGTGCACGTGGGATACAACGCAAGGACTCTTTATTCGATCGGACGATAGTAGATAGCTAATGAGGGAGATCGGATGGTTAATTTTCTTAGTTGTTGAGGATTAACGTGGAGCCTCCGTTGGGGCCTCCAATTAGTAAATATAAGATGGATGGGGGAAACGTGGATGGTCGATGGAGAAGCGTCGGTGATGATGATGGCGATGATCTCCTCCAATTCCCCGTCCCGGCGGAGTGCCAGAACGGAGTTTCTGGTCCCCGAAATAGGTTTCGCGATGACGGCGGCGTACGGTGATGTTTCTGGATGAAGTGGACGACCCCCTCGCGTTTTTAGGTCAAAAGGGTTAAGTAGTCGAGAGAGGGGCTCGGGGCGTGACCGAGGTGGCCACACCACCTGGCGGCGCGGTGGGCCCCCTGGCCGCGCCGCCTTGTGGTTTGGGCCACTCGTGGCCCATCTCCAACTCCTCTTCTGGCTCCGTGAGTCTTCTGGTAAAATAGGAGGTTTGCGATCTTTTCTGGTGTTTTTCCTGAAAATTGACTTTCTGCACAAAAACAAGACACCAGGGCAATTCTGCTGAAAACAGCGTTAGTCCGCATTAGTTGTATTCAAAACACACAAGTTAGAGGTAAAACAATAGCAAAAGTGTTCGGGAAAGTAGATACGTTTTGGACGTATCAGACGGCCGGTGATCTCGGTGGCCGTCCCACAGGTGTTGGCGGTGTTGGAAGCGGCAGCGCCGTGCGCGGCACGTTCCTGTGCGACGCCGAGCCTGCTCCTAATTGCCAGGCTTCCCGCGACAGCTCCATCGCCTCTTCCTGCAACGTAGCCAGAGAAACGGCAGAATCCACATCTCTTGGTTGCTGAATCATGACCACGGCCCATATGTCATGCCGTAACCCATCGACAAAATGAGTAACAAAGTACAAGGGATCCCACGACTGGTGGTGAGCCAGTAAACAGTTCATGGAACTGTTAAACTGAACTGCATATTCAGCCACCGTGCCAGACTGACGGAGCCGAGAAAACTGCCGCAGCAGCTGCTCGAACTCACGCCTGCCGAATTTCTCACACACCTTCATCACAAACTCCTCCCATGTTTTCGTCACCAAGTGCGTGTTGGTCCATTGCAACCACAACGCCGCCTCTCCGGTGAAGTACACCACGGCGGTGTCCACCCACATCTCCTTGTCCATCCGACACACCCGAAAATAAGACTCGCACTTCAATTTCCACTCCAAAGCCCCCTCCCCATTGAAACTGGGACACTCCATGCGCGGAGTTCTCCCTCCTCTGTCATCTCGCTCACGAGGAGAAGGAACTGATGGCAGTAATGGTGGCTGAATTGAGGGCGGAGGTGGAAAACTGAACGTACCCTTGTTCGGGGTCGTGAAGGGTACTGGCCCCATCAACGAGCCCCGATTCTGTTGTTCGATGCGGTGGCCACCTGGCCCATGACATCCTTCGTCCCCAATTCGCGCGCCCAGCCGCGGATCCGCCGGAGTCGCGGGCGACGGCGGCGTGGGCGGAGTCGGTGGAGATGCGCTTGGCGACAGGCTTGACGACGCGATGCCGAGGTTGCCGAAACGCCGACTCAGATCGCCCAGATCCGCCTGTAGCGCCTCCACGGCCTTGTCCATGGACGGCCTCCACTGCGCGAGATCCAGCAGCGTGGGCCTGACCTCCTCGAAGGCATCGACCTTGGTGGAGAGACCGTCGATCTTCCCGATTTGTTCCTGCATCATCGTCGCCAGGGACTCGATGTGCTCCTTGAGCTCCAATTCCACCATGATTTCTCGTACGGATCGCGTGCGCGGCGCCAGATCGGAACGGCTCTGATACCAGAATTGCCAGGTGTTCGTCTCCTCTAGGATTCAGTAGTAGGATATAGTGGCGGATACAGGATTGTTCAGCAAGCAAAGAGGTTCGAGGAGAGAGTCGAGGAAGGAGGAGAGTACAATAGAGGGACAGGGAGGAAGATACAGTTCATGTGTCTCATCATTGATGCCGATCCCGAGGCTGCTTCTCCTGCTAATATACTACTTTGTCCACGCCATCGCTGGGTAACGCACATTCGCCTGGCGTGTGCGTCGCGGAAGTTGGGCTGGCTCGACTTGCGGCCCATGAGCTGGTGCTAGGCTCATGACAGCCCAGTACAACACTGGGCACATATGTGCCCCCAAAAGCTACCGAAATACGCCACGTGGCAGGCTATATACCACCACTCTCTCTCTTTTTGTGCCGAATGTCCCATATGGAGAGTGTATGAGAAAATATTTGACATTTACTATTTGTGACAGATGTTAGAAACGTAAGTTATTTAATTCAGGTAGGTCACATTTTGAACATAAATATAAGTTCTAATGGGTGCAACACAATTAACAGAAGGATCATAAGTACATATGATGTCGAGGTTTAATAGATTCAACATACTTAGTGAAATCCTTTTCAGGGAAAGATAAATGAGAAGCTATGGCTTCAATAATTTCCACTAAAATATAAGAGTCAAGTCCGAACGTTGCACTTTTATCGTTAAAAGTAGGAGAGGTAGAGTGATCATAGTTTATGTCTGATTCCATACCTTTGTCACACTCCCTACACATATTTCAGATATTCGATATGAACTTCATCTTGCAGTATATTTGGGGTGCTTCTTTTAAAAGTCAAAACAATACACACAATTTCTGTTCCACTGAACTCCATTGGCGTCACGGATATTGCATTATCTTCTCCCATTCTTGTGTATGCGTACTATATTGTCTTTGTTCTCTTGAGCACTCCTGTTTAATGATTTCCTCACGCAAAGGTTGGCTTACCTTGCCAAGTCATTGCTACTTTCGTTGCGTGAATTAACTTGGGATCCACCAAGAAATTGTGGGTATTTCTCAGCTCTCAGAAAGCTCCCAATTATGCGAACAGATCGATACTCATGACACACCTTGGAAGTTTGAAAAACCATTAATTGTGGCGTGTTAGCATAATATATACAAGCCCACAAGCCACTCATGTAGATGGGGTGATGGACAGCTAGGGTTTTATGTCCGTTCCATAGACGTCTGAATTCCCCTTGCCATATACATGGACCAATTATGAAGCTAATTTTGTCGGTATAATAACCATCCTAACTTCTTAGTAGCGGGATTAACAAACTATAGGTTGTAGTCACAACGTTTCAATGCATGCCAGCATACTTGACGACACTAATTGAACGGCGACGTGCAAGCACAAGCTATAGGCACAACCGCACAAGCCACCGCTGCAGATTATGAACAGATTATGTTTGGGTCCTTTCACCTATTTCTCTTTCCCGAGCTATATAAACTCTCCACAGGTCAAGAGAGTATTGATATCCATATATACTGCTGAATTAATCAGAGTCAGAATATTGCAGGGAAACAATGTCGTCGAAGGCTGTGTTCTCCGTGCTCCTAACACTAGTGGAAAACAGGGCCACTGGTCCCGGGTCGTAAGGGCCTCTAGTACCGGGTGTCCACCCGGAACTAGCAAGGCGACACTAGAGGCCCCCCTCTAGTACCGGGTCCGTTACGACCCGGAACAACAGGCTCCCACGTGGCCGCGGGGGCGCGGGCGTGGTGGAGGACCTCTAGTCCCGATTGGTCATACGACCCGGGACCAAGGATCTCACACGTGGCAGCCTGTAATTTTTTGTTTTTCCTCCCAATTTAATATTGAAATGGTGCAAAAAATATGCGTTTACTTAATTAAAAAACAGAAACTACATATACCATATCAAAATGTTCATAAATAAAAATATGTTCACGTCTATCCGGTTACATGAAGGTGCTCATAACCGGGACTAGAGCCCGTCTATTCGATTACACGTGTGTGGAGATCATGACCGGGACTAGAGCCCGTCTATTCAATTACACGTACGGAGATCATAACCGGGACTAGAGCCCGTCTATTCGGTTACACGGGAGATCATAACCGAGACTTCACCGCTATTCTCCATTGTATGTTGCTTTTGAAGGTATGACATCGCTGAGCAGAAACCCCGCAAGTTCCTCTGCTAGTGCTTGAAAGCGCTTCTTTAGTGGTAGTTTCCTCCACATTGAATCCTTCACGTATAAGAAGGAGATCAATACGAATATCAATCATGAGTAACAAAAAATATGAATGACACTGAAGACAATTGTTGGTAATAAAATAAAATTATGAATATATTTGTTCACGTACGTCCACATGTGTCGACGTATTTGCGTTTCGCTCAGTGACCGCACGACGAATCCACTCGCAAACGTAATATCCACAGAAATTGGTCCCCTGTGGTTGCCTCTCGATGCGCTTTACGAGAATAGAATTCAATCAAATCATAGTCAACATATAGTGGTATTGAAAACTATAAATAAAGAGATGCGCGAACCTAGCTAGACCGTACTACCTACCTGTGGGTGAATAAAAGTCAGTTCTTCTTCAAATGAACCTGAACCCTTTATCCTCGCTTTGAATTGTTTCCAAACCCTGCCCGGCAAAAAAAAAAAGAATAAATGAGTTATTAGTTACTTGATATCTCTGAAATCAATAAGAGAGACTGATATAGTTGAAATTACCTTTGGAGCGTATCTAGAATGCTTTGGTAGCTCGCCTCAGGCCAGTCCAATGAGTCGTAGACTTGAACTGTTGATCTATCAACTTCAATGACTAGCAGAATGTAATGTCCGTTGCGCATGATTATATACACGTCAGTAACTCATCAGTTACACTTAATTTGTACAAGTGAGTAACACTCTCTTACCTGAAGTAGTAAGGAAACATTATCTGCACCTTGAAATGTTGCTTCATTAGGGCATTTAGCAAGTTCTTCTCCGTGTCCTTCACGTGGTTTGTTAGTGTCCTTGCATTAACTCGTACTGGGTTAACGAACCCAAAGCCCTTTCTTTCACATTCATCACTCTTCATTCTGCATAATACCGTAGTGAGCATAGTTAGCGATGGCAATGACCGAGCTGAGAGATAAAGACTTTATCTTTTTTTGAAATAAATGAATTGAATCACTTACAAACAGTAGGCACCGACGAGACCCAAGTCGAGGGCGTCAAGGTTGTATAAGTACCAGAGTTCTTCGAGCTCAATTATGAACATGTCTTCACCCGTAAAATGATTTTTTGTAACTTTCACAGAGATCAAAAATTCCTTAAATTCCTTTGTGGTTTTCATGTACCAACTATGGAGTTGTCGCAGACATGTCGGTAGAAACTTTATCTGGTCACCTCGCAGCAGGGACCTCCCCCATTTCCATTTCCATAAATCATCTACATCAGACGGAAGGAGATTTTCGTTGTCCAGTTGAGCAAGAGTAATACCAGCATCTGCAGCAAAGTCCTTCTTGAAGGATAAAGTAGGAATTAGGTCCGTCACAGAGCCATGACCAGTGGGTATAACTACGAGCGGGGCTATCGACTTGTTTGCCTGTTGTCCGAGCTGGGCAACGTCTCTTTTCCCTCTAACACTACTACTTCCCGTCTTGGGAGAGCTACTACTTTTACTCAGAGCTCGGAAATAGTTATCTGGCTTATTTTTCTCATATTGCGATGGTTCCGTGACGAATCCAATAGCCCACTTTTTTTCCTTTGCAGTAAATGTTTGCTTATCCTCGGGCTTTTTCCGTGCAAAATGCGCCTTCACTTCGGCATCCACAATCACGTCCCTTTCCTCGGGCGTCCTGTCGTAAGCTCTGACGGGAGGGCTTTTGGGTACTTTTGGGAGGGGCGAACGTCGGGGGTCTCGCCGGAATCCCATGGACGACGAAGTGGCACCCTTCCTATGTCGGGGCTCAGGAGTCAGCTCATGCGGCGGCGGAGTCGGCTCATGCGGCAGTGGAGTCGGCTCATGCGGCGGCGGAGTCGACTCATGCGGAGTGGGCTGACTCGGCGGCGGAGTCGGCTGACTCCGCGGCGGAGTCGGCGCACGCGGCGGCGGAGACGACTGATGCGGAGACGACTGATGGTTGTCGTCCCCTTCATCGTCATCAGGTGGTGAATCGTGAATTGGCGGAGACGATGGTGGCCTTGGCGCCCAGCCTGCAAACTTGATGTATTTCTTCCGCCATAGAATTAGACCACCCACGACGTCCTCTAGCACCGACTCATCATCAGCTCTTGGGAACTCAAGGTTCAGTGATTCATATCCTTGTACAACTTGATCCACGCCGACACGAGCAAATCCATCTGGAATGGCATTGCCAAGCCACGATGCTGTAGAGTCAACAGTTAAAGCATAGCCGTCCGCCGCCTTCATGGATAAGTTAAAGACTGGGACATGCAGCTCTCAAGTTGTTTTCTCCGTGATATAATCCACGGGGTAACTTGTCTCATCATCACCGACCATAACAGAGGAAGCCACACTGCTTCTTCGATGCGATGGGCCGCCTTGACTCGCTTGTTCCAGCTGAAGAGTTGGTGCCCTTTGCTCGCGCATTTGATCTATTTGCCTCTGTTGTTCCTTATAGAGAGCAACCATCTCGTCATTCTTTTTTTCTAGGATCATCAACCGGTCTGATTCCTGCTGCTCCTTCCTCCTCTTTGCTCTCGCTCGGCTTCTATAAGATTCACGGTCCTGGGAAAACCCTTCACTCCACGGCACTTCTCCTAAGCCTCGTGTTTGTCCTCCTTTTTCTTTGGTCCCGAGGGCCTCTGACAGCTCGTCCTTCTCTCTGTCGGAAATAAACTTTCCCTCTTTACACTTGGCAATTAAGTCAATAATTTTTTGCTGGGCCCCGTTGACTACATTGTTTTCATCAATTATTAACTCCCATGTTTCCATGTCATACTCCCCTCCATGCGCAAGTAGCCAATTCCTTATCCTTCTGTCCCATTCCTCTGTGACCGGGGTGAGCCCTTTTGCACGCAATTCGGCCTCAGTTTTTTCCCACTTAGGCTCGGAAACTCGGTAGCCACCTGGCCCCATCTTATGGTGATACATCTTTTTCGCTGCATTATCCTTATTCGTTTTCGACCTTTTCTTAGCTAGTTCTGATTTCTTGTACTCCAGAAATGCAGGCCAGTGAGGCAGCTGCCTCTCTCGTGTGCCGGTGAAATCCGGAAGTTTCCCATCATCATTCCACTCACGGAATAATTTGTTCTTGTAGTTATTGAATTGTTGAGCCATCTTCTTAAGAGCGAAATGCTTGACTTTGTCCGTCATTTTTTTTTGTCTTCACCTTATCTTCCAAGACCGGTAGGGTGAAATGTGCAATGAGCTTATTCCAAAGCACATCTTTGGTTCTCTCGTCGACGTAACTAACTCCCTCTAACTTTGGCTGATTCCATTCCTGAGTGCTGATATAAACGTTGTCCCTGACAGTGACTCCGCATTGATGCACAAACTTAACTGCGTTCGGCACGGCACTAGTATAGAACGACACATCGGAAACGGGCCAAAAACCCCTTCGGCAACAGAGAAATGGTCCGTGTCCCCGACCCTGTCACTGATGTGAAGGCCTTCATCGGTAACGGAGGCAAAAAACCGTCACCGATGAGGCCTAAGTTGGCTACGGTTGCCGACCAATCTCCGTTTCCGATGTATCGGTGCATCAGTAACGGAGATTCTATTTTACTCGTTTGCATGGAGATTTGTTCAGAAGCCTACAACAGCAATGCGGTTGCCAATTGACATTCAAAATCTCACAGCAGAAGCACAAAGTTGCTAGCAAATCCATTCATAACGTATATAAGAATTGTCATCGTTACATAGCATCAAAAGATGAGTTACACATGCCTCACTAATCCTATCATTCACATGCCTCCCTAAACTTAACTTTTATGACACTCCACTCTTCTCCAGCTCCATCTTCTTCCTCAGTTCCGAAGCGCCGAAAACGGAATTCGACCTAGCAAAAGACTCGAGTAGCGGTTTCATGCTTCTCCAAATCACATCTGCAGCCAAATTGCTACACACATACACAAAATAGATGGAGAAACTAAAAACCAGAAACCACACCGAGCTCACAAGCCTCCTTAGCAAATTAATTGTGGGGACCCCGGATTAACTATCCGAGATACCCGTTATGTTTCCTGCAACAATCCCATGATCAGTCTGTTGTTGCACATAACTCGAATTGGTATCACAGAATACCCATAAATACCGAATAAATATACTTACTTGATTGAAGTCATAACTTCAACAGGTACTTGCAGCGGAAGTCACCAAACAACGTGGAGCCCAAGTCACTGGCCAACCCTACAGGCAGCTGACTGGGAAGCGCCCTAGTTTGCATTGACGTTATTGAAGTCTTCTTCTTCGAACTGTTCTTCTTCAAAATCTGGCTAAGACAATAGCCAGGGACGAAACCAATATGAGTACATTTGAATGTACTCGCAAACTACCCCCGAAATGAGCATGCACTACTCTTTTTATTGTTTAAATAAAACTTTCTTTGCTTTGAAAACTCTATATCCTTGTTTAAAAGGGGAAGGACAGACTTTTGTTTGATAAAACTTTGTTTTGAAATTTCCATATCTTTACTGAAAAAGAAAGGAAGGCTTTTAAATCTTTTCCATAAATCTGTTTTTGTAAGAAGTCTCCTTTAAAACTTCCCCCCGAAAATACATCTTTGTTGAAAAAAGGTAAGAAGTCTCTTTAATAAATATTTTCCCGGAAAATCACCATTTGTTTAATTCTCCAAAACTCCTCCTTTTTCGACCATAACCCTTCATGGTCATTCAATCCCAACAACCTCATACCAGCCCTTCGGTATAGTTGCCTAAAACATTTTCCACTTTCAAATCACAAAACTCTTCACTTCTCGACCATAGCCCGTCATGGTCAAATCATTCTCCAGCAACCTCATACCAGCCCGTCGGTAGAGTTGCAGATACAACACATCTCCATTTTATTTTCTTTTAAGACTTAAAAACTTTTCCAAAACTTGCACATGGTCAGAGGACAGCCTCCCAACTGTCCATATCCGAGGACTCGGCTATTCGAATAGTTTTAACCCTCTGCAGAGGTAGCACGCTTTTCCCACACCCATCCGGTAACTCATCGTGTCAGCCACGTCCCGCCATACCAGGTGTATGCGAAGTTGAGCCACCGACCATAGCCTCTTATTTGCTCATGCTAGTACAGGATCCTTCCCATATGACACTTTCCATCGACACCCAGTCCAGTTTCCCGTCAGAAACCCTAAGTGTGAGGACTCATAGTTTTGTCCGGCGGTTTATGGTGGAACCTTCTATCCTCCCCACCAACTTGTGTGAGGACCCGGGTCAGGGGGTAGGTCCTCGGACCATCCCCTCATGCATAACGGAGTCATCTCCGTCGATGAGGTATCCCATACTAATAAGAGCAAACTACATGACTACGCCTTTTCCCATATGTGGTAAATGTGGTCGCACAGGGTAAGATTGGTCGTCATAGTACAAAGACACAGTGTGCATTTTTCATAAACATCTCCATTCTCCATTTCTCCATTTCTCCATTTCCACACCGACATCTCGGTATTCCACAACTCATCAAAGTACTTTCAAAGGAGTTTTGAATAAACAATGTTTTTCCCATCCTATAGTTTGAAAAAGAATTTCCATCTAATATCTCCATATAGGGTGTCAAAATAATATACTTGTATTTTGAAAACAAAAGGGGATTTTCAAACTCATAGCTTTAGTGGCAAACACCATATAAATAACTTTTGCTCTTTATAAGCAAAACATGTGAACCAAAATAGATGTTTATAAATGCAAGCTCAGAGGATAGCTTGCCTTGCTCGGCAAAGTGAACTTGGTCTTGATCTCCAGGTTCAACGAATTCCCCTTCCTCAATAACTCCGTTCCAAAGACCACTCCGGTAGCATTTATATCTAGCGTCGCAAACAGGAGGATAACACAACAATCACTAAGCAAACCAAACCACAAGGGGTATACAGACAAGTAACAAACCGTAAGCTTCGAGCTAATCGTTCGGGCAACAGCTAGGAGCTACACTTACGAGGGCATTATACTGGTCAGTAGTCTATCGCCTATACGCAAGCTAGGTACATCGATCACAAAACTATCTGGGGCGAAGGCACCTCCTGTTGAACAGGAAATACCTCAGACAAAAGTTAGGTCACTATACATTTTCTGTGAGTCAAAATATTATACCAAGTTAGGATATGATAAAGTGAAACACTAGGAACCTAGCAAAAATTGGATTTGCTCCAAAAATCATTACAGATTAATTTATAAAGCCCTTTTTAATTTTTGCCATTTTTATTAATTTATTTTAAACAACACTACAAAATAATTATCCATGTTTGGAGACAAGCTGGAATATGAAGGTTATCACTTGCTAACCATTTTAATAGATCAAACTTAATTTTTGGATCATTAGTTTTAAAGATATGAATTTTCCCAATTTATTTTATATTCTGCCATTTTCTTTATTTTAATAAAACATTAAATAACTAATTTATTTGGATAGGTGAATTACACCAAAAGACAGGTTTTACTTTTCTGAACATTTTGGTATATCATTTGTAATTTTTGGAGCAGTATTTAAAAAGATATGCATTTTATAAGTTTAAATTTGAATCTGTCTTTTTATTTTATTTTTCAGAAAACACGTCCGAAACTTTTCTCACTCAGGGCTGGGCTAGCCGCAACCACTGACCAGTGGGCCAGAGGCCACGCTGGCGCTGACTGGGCTCGGGTGTGACTGCGCTGGCCACCACGGTCGCTGACCGGTGGGGCCCAGCTGTCAGTGTGTGGGAAAAGAATGAAAAAGGGTGCGCCTTTGCGTCCGAGCGGGGTCGAACTCGCGACGCGCGCGTGGTTGCTGCGCTCTGCTAGCCAGTAGGTCAGTGCGGTGTTCGTGCTAGTATACGGGCGCGTGGTCCTTTGAGGTGAGTACGGTGCACGGCGACGTCGCGCGTGGCCGCGGTGATCGCCGGCGGCGAGGCGCACGGGTGCGACGATCTACGGCGCTAGGGGACAAGCGGATGCTCGCGTTCGACGCGCACGAGGGTGGGACACCTCGTGGCGGTGCTACGGGCCAAAAGGTCGCCGGGAAAAGCTCCGGCGACGAGCTACGGCGGCGGCGTGCTACGGCTACGGCGGACTCTACGGCTACGCGGCAAATTAGGAGCGGAGAAGGAGGACGATCATGTCCAGGCGATTCGCGTGCTCACCCTTGTCGCGTGGGTGCTCGCGGCGGTGAAGGAGGTGGTCGGAATCGACGGTGAGGTCGCGGCGGAGCGTCGGCCGGTGCGGAAGAAGACGCAGACGGGCCGCTCGCCTTGCGGCTCCCCGCGGCGATTCCTTGGACGGGGAAGAAGAGGGCGACGAGGCGGTGCTTCTGGCGCTCTTCGATCTGGACGGGGCGCTCTCCAGCGACGGCGGCAGCGACGGCGAGCTCGACCATGGCTCGGCCATGGCAGAGGGAAGAGAGAGCGAGAGAGGAAGAGGCAGGGGAGCGAGGGGGTAAGTGCGGAGTGGGAGGAGCAGAGCTGCCTCTGTGGCCTCCTTATTCTCTTCGACGCAGCAGAGGAGCGAGAGGGGAAGGGGGGTCCGGGCGGCGCGACGCGGGAGAGGTCGACACGGCGACGGGCACGGGGTGCTACAGGTAAGGGACGACGCTTTTCTAGATAACCCCCTGGCCTTCTTTTCCTATTTACCAGCAAGTCCTTTTTCTGTTTCTTTTATTTCCTTTTTAAAATCAGTAGCTTTTAGGGGTTTTATTGAGGCACTTAAAATATTTCAAAAATTCTGAAATTAATTGGGTGGGCTCCCCTTGTCAAGTAGTAGCTCCACAAAAATTGGTTTTTCAAAATAAAATGTTTTGAACATAAATTGTTCACAGAGTTTAAATATGGCATTTTTGGATAAAATCAATTTGTCAAATCAAATATCTTTGTAATTGGAAATTAGAGATTTCGAGGAGTAATATGATAATGAGATGATTATCATCTCATTCTTGGATTTTAGAAGATAGAATAATTGTTGTAACAAAATAGAGAAATAGGTAGAGAGGGAAATTAAATAGGATCATTTCTTTTAATCAGGAGTTTATTTTGAGGGTGAGGGTAGTCATAGAGGTCTTGTTTTAAATTTAGGTCACATACCAATTTTGATACCAATTGGGTTTTATTTTAGTGTTAAACACAATTGAGGAATTATCCACATAAGCAGCAAACACAACTAGATCAACAGCACACTAATCATAGCAAGATCAACACCACTTCCAAGTCCACACAATTCAAACACAAGAATTAATCACACCACTATTTCCATAATTTAACAATACTATCTTGTAAAAATGATCACACTCAATTATGACAAGATGATGTTTGAGGAATATCTCAATTCATAACTTAATAGTTTTCAAAAGTTTGATAAAGAGACATATGTGGGGTAATATATTTCCCACTAGTGTTATTTCAATATGGAGTGGAAAAATAGAGTTTATAAAATGGGAGTTGCATACACATGCAAAATAGCAAGGTTGAAATATAGATAGGAGATGCATATAGATCTCCATACTTTTGGAAACACATAATTTTGGAAGTACTTTTACTTTCTCAAATAATGGGTATTGATTTTGGGTTGTTGACAACCAAGTATCATTTGAAATGGAGTTGGCCAAAATAAGAATGGAAAAGATACATGGAATATTTTTCTTGTCATGACATGATCACCAAAGTTAAATATATTTTTATATTGGTTGCGTCTTATTTTTACTAGTCAAACAATTTAAGCAACAAGTCACACTAGGTCCAAACATAGCAATGGGAAGGAAAACACAATCATCAGTGAAACATTTCAAAAAGTTTTTGTTGGTTCTGAATTTTGGGTCTTGTAAAACTAAGTTTTTCTTAGTTCCAAAATTTGGGATGTGACAGCTCTTCCCCCCTTAAAATAAATCTCGTCCTCGAGATTTGCCCGGTGGTAACAGGGAGTACGAGGGCACGGGTTTTGGGCTGACTATACTTCCGAGGTCGTTGCTTCTTCAGCGAGATCGCCATGTGAGATCTTGATAAATTGATGTTGCGAGGCTTGCTCTGTCGATAAACTTCTGTGCTGAGTTCAGATCCTTGGCGATGTGGTTGACTTGATGATCGAGACTGAGGGATAATCGTGGTTGGCTGTTTTCCAGATACTACAAGACTAAGGCGCAAGGAGCTAATTATTAACACCTTCTTGTATACCTATTGCAGGTCTTCCCCCCTTAAAAAGGGGTTTTGAAGGGTCATCCTGAAGGTTGCGGCTGGAGTTGACTTGGAGGCATTGTTCTTCTTGGGTAGCTTGACCTTCTTCGTCTTGGTTGTCGCGCCTTGGTGCTTGGGGTTGGTGCAGATATCACTTCCAGATATTCTCTCCTTACGAGGGTCACAGATGGGGACGCGTTGTTTTTCAGGATGCGTCGAGCCTATGTACTCGACTCCCTCCGGTTTCTAGTTAGAAGAAGGAGATTAAAACTTCTAATTGCATCTGGACACTTTTGGTTGCGTCTGAGGTTGCTTGGTGGTTGATGTTGTCCATAGCAGGTGTTTCCGGCGTTTGATTCTTCTGGGTACTCTGTTGGTTATTTGTCTTCACCTTTGTCCTTCTTCAGCTGAGTAAAGGAGGAACTTCATTGTCGACTTCCTTGGTTCTTGAGCTTCACGAAGCTTTGGTAAGAAGAGAATTTTGAGGTTACTGTGTGCTGCCGACAAGGCGTGATTGTGAACACACAAACAGAGAATTCACCAACAAACAATACACAAGCAGAGTACACACAAGCAAAGAGCACACAAGGTACATCTAGTACCAAAGGACGTCTAATACTCGTGGTAGTCGGGTAGTACACCCAAGGTTCCTATCAGGTTTATCCTATGGTCTCGGTTAAACATAGTTGGTGGATTCTTCGCTTTGTCACCTTAGGCTTCAGCAGGAAAAATTGAGATTGTCGAGGTTGCAACTTGAGTAGAATTATTGATGTTGAGCTGAGTTCTTCGGAGGTCTCTTGCTTTGTGGACATCGATGATTTTGGCATTTGCAGATCAATCGCCTTGATGTTAAATGTCGAGTATTTGGGATGGAAACTTCTTCTTGTGGGTGCTAGCTGATTAGGTCTCACTTGGGTTCATCGTCAAGTATTTTGAACGGGTAAGAGGGATTAGAGAAATCGTTGGAAAATCTTAAATAGAGGGATTAGTCTCGGAAATATTTGAGAAGGTGAGAAGAGTGGAAGCTATTTTCTTGGGCTTCCTTAGATAAAAATATGTTTTTGGTAACAATATATTTTAACAAAATATTTCTTTCCTAACTAACGTCCATGCTAACTAAGGTCTGTTACAGTCAGGATGGCTCTGATACCAAGTCTGTGGGGACCCCGGATTAACTATCCGAGATACCCGTTATGTTTCCTGCAACAATCCCATGATCAGTCTGTTGTTGCACATAACTCGAATTGGTATCACAGAATACCCATAAATACCGAATAAATATACTTACTTGATTGAAGTCATAACTTCAACAGGTACTTGCAGCGGAAGTCACCAAACAACGTGGAGCCCAAGTCACTGGCCAACCCTACAGGCAGCTGACTGGGAAGCGCCCTAGTTTGCATTGACGTTATTGAAGTCTTCTTCTTCGAACTGTTCTTCTTCAAAATCTGGCTAAGACAATAGCCAGGGACGAAACCAATATGAGTACATTTGAATGTACTCGCAAACTACCCCCGAAATGAGCATGCACTGCTCTTTTTATTGTTTAAATAAAACTTTCTTTGCTTTGAAAACTCTATATCCTTGTTTAAAAGGGGAAGGACAGACTTTTGTTTGATAAAACTTTGTTTTGAAATTTCCATATCTTTACTGAAAAAGAAAGGAAGGCTTTTAAATCTTTTCCATAAATCTGTTTTTGTAAGAAGTCTCCTTTAAAACTTCCCCCCGAAAATACATCTTTGTTGAAAAAAGGTAAGAAGTCTCTTTAATAAATATTTTCCCGGAAAATCACCATTTGTTTAATTCTCCAAAACTCCTCCTTTTTCGACCATAACCCTTCATGGTCATTCAATCCCAACAACCTCATACCAGCCCTTCGGTATAGTTGCCTAAAACATTTTCCACTTTCAAATCACAAAACTCTTCACTTCTCGACCATAGCCCGTCATGGTCAAATCATTCTCCAGCAACCTCATACCAGCCCGTCGGTAGAGTTGCAGATACAACACATCTCCATTTTATTTTCTTTTAAGACTTAAAAACTTTTCCAAAACTTGCACATGGTCAGAGGACAGCCTCCCAACTGTCCATATCCGAGGACTCGGCTATTCGAATAGTTTTAACCCTCTGCAGAGGTAGCACGCTTTTCCCACACCCATCCGGTAACTCATCGTGTCAGCCACGTCCCGCCATACCAGGTGTATGCGAAGTTGAGCCACCGACCATAGCCTCTTATTTGCTCATGCTAGTACAGGATCCTTCCCATATGACACTTTCCATCGACACCCAGTCCAGTTTCCCGTCAGAAACCCTAAGTGTGAGGACTCATAGTTTTGTCCGGCGGTTTATGGTGGAACCTTCTATCCTCCCCACCAACTTGTGTGAGGACCCGGGTCAGGGGGTAGGTCCTCGGACCATCCCCTCATGCATAACGGAGTCATCTCCGTCGATGAGGTATCCCATACTAATAAGAGCAAACTACATGACTACGCCTTTTCCCATATGTGGTAAATGTGGTCGCACAGGGTAAGATTGGTCGTCATAGTACAAAGACACAGTGTGCATTTTTCATAAACATCTCCATTCTCCATTTCTCCATTTCTCCATTTCCACACCGACATCTCGGTATTCCACAACTCATCAAAGTACTTTCAAAGGAGTTTTGAATAAACAATGTTTTTCCCATCCTATAGTTTGAAAAAGAATTTCCATCTAATATCTCCATATAGGGTGTCAAAATAATATACTTGTATTTTGAAAACAAAAGGGGATTTTCAAACTCATAGCTTTAGTGGCAAACACCATATAAATAACTTTTGCTCTTTATAAGTAAAACATGTGAACCAAAATAGATGTTTATAAATGCAAGCTCAGAGGATAGCTTGCCTTGCTCGGCAAAGTGAACTTGGTCTTGATCTCCAGGTTCAACGAATTCCCCTTCCTCAATAACTCCGTTCCAAAGACCACTCCGGTAGCATTTATATCTAGCGTCGCAAACAGGAGGATAACACAACAATCACTAAGCAAACCAAACCACAAGGGGTATACAGACAAGTAACAAACCGTAAGCTTCGAGCTAATCGTTCGGGCAACAGCTAGGAGCTACACTTACGAGGGCATTATACTGGTCAGTAGTCTATCGCCTATACGCAAGCTAGGTACATCGATCACAAAACTATCTGGGGCGAAGGCACCTCCTGTTGAACAGGAAATACCTCAGACAAAAGTTAGGTCACTATACATTTTCTGTGAGTCAAAATATTATACCAAGTTAGGATATGATAAAGTGAAACACTAGGAACCTAGCAAAAATTGGATTTGCTCCAAAAATCATTACAGATTAATTTATAAAGCCCTTTTTAATTTTTGCCATTTTTATTAATTTATTTTAAACAACACTACAAAATAATTATCCATGTTTGGAGACAAGCTGGAATATGAAGGTTATCACTTGCTAACCATTTTAATAGATCAAACTTAATTTTTGGATCATTAGTTTTAAAGATATGAATTTTCCCAATTTATTTTATATTCTGCCATTTTCTTTATTTTAATAAAACATTAAATAACTAATTTATTTGGATAGGTGAATTACACCAAAAGACAGGTTTTACTTTTCTGAACATTTTGGTATATCATTTGTAATTTTTGGAGCAGTATTTAAAAAGATATGCATTTTATAAGTTTAAATTTGAATCTGTCTTTTTATTTTATTTTTCAGAAAACACGTCCGAAACTTTTCTCACTCAGGGCTGGGCTAGCCGCAACCACTGACCAGTGGGCCAGAGGCCACGCTGGCGCTGACTGGGCTCGGGTGTGACTGCGCTGGCCACCACGGTCGCTGACCGGTGGGGCCCAGCTGTCAGTGTGTGGGAAAAGAATGAAAAAGGGTGCGCCTTTGCGTCCGAGCGGGGTCGAACTCGCGACGCGCGCGTGGTTGTTGCGCTCTGCTAGCCAGTAGGTCAGTGCGGTGTTCGTGCTAGTATACGGGCGCGTGGTCCTTTGAGGTGAGTACGGTGCACGGCGACGTCGCGCGTGGCCGCGGTGATCGCCGGCGGCGAGGCGCACGGGTGCGACGATCTACGGCGCTAGGGGACAAGCGGATGCTCGCGTTCGACGCGCACGAGGGTGGGACACCTCGTGGCGGTGCTACGGGCCAAAAGGTCGCTGGGAAAAGCTCCGGCGACGAGCTACGGCGGCGGCGTGCTACGGCTACGGCGGACTCTACGGCTACACGGCAAACTAGGAGCGGAGAAGGAAGACGATCATGTCCAGGCGATTCGCGTGCTCACCCTTGTCGCGTGGGTGCTCGCGGCGGTGAAGGAGGTGGTCGGAATCGACGGTGAGGTCACGGCGGAGCGTCCGCCGGTGCGGAAGAAGACGCAGACGGGCCGCTCGCCTTGCGGCTCCCCGCGGCGATTCCTTGGACGGGGAAGAAGAGGGCGACGAGGCGGTGCTTCTGGCGCTCTTCGATCTGGACGGGGCGCTCTCCAGCGACGGCGGCAGCGACGGCGAGCTCGACCATGGCTCGGCCATGGCAGAGGGAAGAGAGAGCGAGAGAGGAAGAGGCAGGGGAGCGAGGGGGTAAGTGCGGAGTGGGAGGAGCAGAGCTGCCTCTGTGGCCTCCTTATTCTCTTCGACGCAGCAGAGGAGCGAGAGGGGAAAGGGGGTCCGGGCGGCGCGACGCGGGAGAGGTCGACACGGCGACGGGCACGGGGTGCTACAGGTAAGGGACGACGCTTTTCTAGATAACCCCCTGGCTTTCTTTTCCTATTTACCAGCAAGTCCTTTTTCTGTTTCTTTTATTTCCTTTTTAAAATCAGTAGCTTTTAGGGGTTTTATTGAGGCACTTAAAATATTTCAAAAATTCTGAAATTAATTGGGTGGGCTCCCCTTGTCAAGTAGTAGCTCCACAAAAATTGGTTTTTCAAAATAAAATGTTTTGACATAAATTGTTCACAGAGTTTAAATATGGCATTTTTGGATAAAATCAATTTGTCAAATCAAATATCTTTGTAATTGGAAATTAGAGATTTCGAGGAGTAATATGATAATGAGATGATTATCATCTCATTCTTGGATTTTAGAAGATAGAATAATTGTTGTAACAAAATAGAGAAATAGGTAGAGAGGGAAATTAAATAGGATCATTTCTTTTAATCAGGAGTTTATTTTGAGGGTGAGGGTAGTCATAGAGGTCTTGTTTTAAATTTAGGTCACATACCAATTTTGATACCAATTGGGTTTTATTTTAGTGTTAAACACAATTGAGGAATTATCCACATAAGCAGCAAACACAACTAGATCAACAACACACTAATCATAGCAAGATCAACACCACTTCCAAGTCCACACAATTCAAACACAAGAATTAATCACACCACTATTTCCATAATTTAACAATACTATCTTGTAAAAATGATCACACTCAATTATGACAAGATGATGTTTGAGGAATATCTCAATTCATAACTTAATAGTTTTCAAAAGTTTGATAAAGAGACATATGTGGGGTAATATATTTCCCACTAGTGTTATTTCAATATGGAGTGGAAAAATAGAGTTTATAAAATGGGAGTTGCATACACATGCAAAATAGCAAGGTTGAAATATAGATAGGAGATGCATATAGATCTCCATACTTTTGGAAACACATAATTTTGGAAGTACTTTTACTTTCTCAAATAATGGGTATTGATTTTGGGTTGTTGACAACCAAGTATCATTTGAAATGGAGTTGGCCAAAATAAGAATGGAAAAGATACATGGAATATTTTTCTTGTCATGACATGATCACCAAAGTTAAATATATTTTTATATTGGTTGCGTCTTATTTTTACTAGTCAAACAATTTAAGCAACAAGTCACACTAGGTCCAAACATAGCAATGGGAAGGAAAACACAATCATCAGTGAAACATTTCAAAAAGTTTTTGTTGGTTCTGAATTTTGGGTCTTGTAAAACTAAGTTTTTCTTAGTTCCAAAATTTGGGATGTGACAGCTCTTCCCCCCTTAAAATAAATCTCGTCCTCGAGATTTGCCCGGTGGTAACAGGGAGTACGAGGGCACGGGTTTTGGGCTGACTATACTTCCGAGGTCGTTGCTTCTTCAGCGAGATCGCCATGTGAGATCTTGATAAATTGATGTTGCGAGGCTTGCTCTGTCGATAAACTTCTGTGCTGAGTTCAGATCCTTGGCGATGTGGTTGACTTGATGATCGAGACTGAGGATAATCGTGGTTGGCTGTTTTCCAGATACTACAAGACTAAGGCGCAAGGAGCTAATTATTAACACCTTCTTGTATACCTATTGCAGGTCTTCCCCCCTTAAAAAGGGGTTTTGAAGGGTCATCCTGAAGGTTGCGGCTGGAGTTGACTTGGAGGCATTGTTCTTCTTGGGTAGCTTGACCTTGTTCGTCTTGGTTGTCGCGCCTTGGTGCTTGGGGTTGGTGCAGATATCACTTCCAGATATTCTCTCCTTACGAGGGTCACAGATGGGGACGCGTTGTTTTTCAGGATGCGTCGAGCCTATGTACTCGACTCCCTCCGGTTTCTAGTTAGAAGAAGGAGATTAAAACTTCTAATTGCATCTGGACACTTTTGGTTGCGTCTGAGGTTGCTTGGTGGTTGATGTTGTCCATAGCAGGTGTTTCCGGCGTTTGATTCTTCTGGGTACTCTGTTGGTTATTTGTCTTCACCTTTGTCCTTCTTCAGCTGAGTAAAGGAGGAACTTCATTGTCGACTTCCTTGGTTCTTGAGCTTCACGAAGCTTTGGTAAGAAGAGAATTTTGAGGTTACTGTGTGCTGCCGACAAGGCGTGATTGTGAACACACAAACAGAGAATTCACCAACAAACAATACACAAGCAGAGTACACACAAGCAAAGAGCACACAAGGTACATCTAGTACGAAAGGACGTCTAATACTCGTGGTAGTCGGGTAGTACACCCAAGGTTCCTATCAGGTTTATCCTATGGTCTCGGTTAAACATAGTTGGTGGATTCTTCGCTTTGTCACCTTAGGCTTCAGCAGGAAAAATTGAGATTGTCGAGGTTGCAACTTGAGTAGAATTATTGATGTTGAGCTGAGTTCTTCGGAGGTCTCTTGCTTTGTGGACATCGATGATTTTGGCATTTGCAGATCAATCGCCTTGATGTTAAATGTCGAGTATTTGGGATGGAAACTTCTTCTTGTGGGTGCTAGCTGATTAGGTCTCACTTGGGTTCATCGTCAAGTATTTTGAACGGGTAAGAGGGATTAGAGAAATCGTTGGAAAATCTTAAATAGAGGGATTAGTCTCGGAAATATTTGAGAAGGTGAGAAGAGTGGAAGCTATTTTCTTGGGCTTCCTTAGATAAAAATATGTTTTTGGTAACAATATATTTTTAACAAAATATTTCTTTCCTAACTAACGTCCATGCTAACTAAGGTCTGTTACAGTCAGGATGGCTCTGATACCAAGTCTGTGGGGACCCCGGATTAACTATCCGAGATACCCGTTATGTTTCCTGCAACAATCCCATGATCAGTCTGTTGTTGCACATAACTCGAATTGGTATCACAGAATACCCATAAATACCGAATAAATATACTTACTTGATTGAAGTCATAACTTCAACAGGTACTTGCAGCGGAAGTCACCAAACAACGTGGAGCCCAAGTCACTGGCCAACCCTACAGGCAGCTGACTGGGAAGCGCCCTAGTTTGCATTGACGTTATTGAAGTCTTCTTCTTCGAACTGTTCTTCTTCAAAATCTGGCTAAGACAATAGCCAGGGACGAAACCAATATGAGTACATTTGAATGTACTCGCAAACTACCCCCGAAATGAGCATGCACTGCTCTTTTTATTGTTTAAATAAAACTTTCTTTGCTTTGAAAACTCTATATCCTTGTTTAAAAGGGGAAGGACAGACTTTTGTTTGATAAAACTTTGTTTTGAAATTTCCATATCTTTACTGAAAAAGAAAGGAAGGCTTTTAAATCTTTTCCATAAATCTGTTTTTGTAAGAAGTCTCCTTTAAAACTTCCCCCCGAAAATACATCTTTGTTGAAAAAAGGTAAGAAGTCTCTTTAATAAATATTTTCCCGGAAAATCACCATTTGTTTAATTCTCCAAAACTCCTCCTTTTTCGACCATAACCCTTCATGGTCATTCAATCCCAACAACCTCATACCAGCCCTTCGGTATAGTTGCCTAAAACATTTTCCACTTTCAAATCACAAAACTCTTCACTTCTCGACCATAGCCCGTCATGGTCAAATCATTCTCCAGCAACCTCATACCAGCCCGTCGGTAGAGTTGCAGATACAACACATCTCCATTTTATTTTCTTTTAAGACTTAAAAACTTTTCCAAAACTTGCACATGGTCAGAGGACAGCCTCCCAACTGTCCATATCCGAGGACTCGGCTATTCGAATAGTTTTAACCCTCTGCAGAGGTAGCACGCTTTTCCCACACCCATCCGGTAACTCATCGTGTCAGCCACGTCCCGCCATACCAGGTGTATGCGAAGTTGAGCCACCGACCATAGCCTCTTATTTGCTCATGCTAGTACAGGATCCTTCCCATATGACACTTTCCATCGACACCCAGTCCAGTTTCCCGTCAGAAACCCTAAGTGTGAGGACTCATAGTTTTGTCCGGCGGTTTATGGTGGAACCTTCTATCCTCCCCACCAACTTGTGTGAGGACCCGGGTCAGGGGGTAGGTCCTCGGACCATCCCCTCATGCATAACGGAGTCATCTCCGTCGATGAGGTATCCCATACTAATAAGAGCAAACTACATGACTACGCCTTTTCCCATATGTGGTAAATGTGGTCGCACAGGGTAAGATTGGTCGTCATAGTACAAAGACACAGTGTGCATTTTTCATAAACATCTCCATTCTCCATTTCTCCATTTCCACACCGACATCTCGGTATTCCACAACTCATCAAAGTACTTTCAAAGGAGTTTTGAATAAACAATGTTTTTCCCATCCTATAGTTTGAAAAAGAATTTCCATCTAATATCTCCATATAGGGTGTCAAAATAATATACTTGTATTTTGAAAACAAAAGGGATTTTCAAACTCATAGCTTTAGTGGCAAACACCATATAAATAACTTTTGCTCTTTATAAGTAAAACATGTGAACCAAAATAGATGTTTATAAATGCAAGCTCAGAGGATAGCTTGCCTTGCTCGGCAAAGTGAACTTGGTCTTGATCTCCAGGTTCAACGAATTCCCCTTCCTCAATAACTCCGTTCCAAAGACCACTCCGGTAGCATTTATATCTAGCGTCGCAAACAGGAGGATAACACAACAATCACTAAGCAAACCAAACCACAAGGGGTATACAGACAAGTAACAAACCGTAAGCTTCGAGCTAATCGTTCGGGCAACAGCTAGGAGCTACACTTACGAGGGCATTATACTGGTCAGTAGTCTATCGCCTATACGCAAGCTAGGTACATCGATCACAAAACTATCTGGGGCGAAGGCACCTCCTGTTGAACAGGAAATACCTCAGACAAAAGTTAGGTCACTATACATTTTCTGTGAGTCAAAATATTATACCAAGTTAGGATATGATAAAGTGAAACACTAGGAACCTAGCAAAAATTGGATTTGCTCCAAAAATCATTACAGATTAATTTATAAAGCCCTTTTTAATTTTTGCCATTTTTATTAATTTATTTTAAACAACACTACAAAATAATTTTCCATGTTTGGAGACAAGCTGGAATATGAAGGTTATCACTTGCTAACCATTTTAATAGATCAAACTTAATTTTTGGATCATTAGTTTTAAAGATATGAATTTTCCCAATTTATTTTATATTCTGCCATTTTCTTTATTTTAATAAAACATTAAATAACTAATTTATTTGGATAGGTGAATTACACCAAAAGACAGGTTTTACTTTTCTGAACATTTTGGTATATCATTTGTAATTTTTGGAGCAGTATTTAAAAAGATATGCATTTTATAAGTTTAAATTTGAATCTGTCTTTTTATTTTATTTTTCAGAAAACACGTCCGAAACTTTTCTCACTCAGGGCTGGGCTAGCCGCAACCACTGACCAGTGGGCCAGAGGCCACGCTGGCGCTGACTGGGCTCGGGTGTGACTGCGCTGGCCACCACGGTCGCTGACCGGTGGGGCCCAGCTGTCAGTGTGTGGGAAAAGAATGAAAAAGGGTGCGCCTTTGCGTCCGAGCGGGGTCGAACTCGCGACGCGCGCGTGGTTGCTGCGCTCTGCTAGCCAGTAGGTCAGTGCGGTGTTCGTGCTAGTATACGGGCGCGTGGTCCTTTGAGGTGAGTACGGTGCACGGCGACGTCGCGCGTGGCCGCGGTGATCGCCGGCGGCGAGGCGCACGGGTGCGACGATCTACGGCGCTAGGGGACAAGCGGATGCTCGCGTTCGACGCGCACGAGGGTGGGACACCTCGTGGCGGTGCTACGGGCCAAAAGGTCGCTGGGAAAAGCTCCGGCGACGAGCTACGGCGGCGGCGTGCTACGGCTACGGCGGACTCTACGGCTACACGGCAAACTAGGAGCGGAGAAGGAAGACGATCATGTCCAGGCGATTCGCGTGCTCACCCTTGTCGCGTGGGTGCTCGCGGCGGTGAAGGAGGTGGTCGGAATCGACGGTGAGGTCACGGCGGAGCGTCCGCCGGTGCGGAAGAAGACGCAGACGGGCCGCTCGCCTTGCGGCTCCCCGCGGCGATTCCTTGGACGGGGAAGAAGAGGGCGACGAGGCGGTGCTTCTGGCGCTCTTCGATCTGGACGGGGCGCTCTCCAGCGACGGCGGCAGCGACGGCGAGCTCGACCATGGCTCGGCCATGGCAGAGGGAAGAGAGAGCGAGAGAGGAAGAGGCAGGGGAGCGAGGGGGTAAGTGCGGAGTGGGAGGAGCAGAGCTGCCTCTGTGGCCTCCTTATTCTCTTCGACGCAGCAGAGGAGCGAGAGGGGAAAGGGGGTCCGGGCGGCGCGACGCGGGAGAGGTCGACACGGCGACGGGCACGGGGTGCTACAGGTAAGGACGACGCTTTTCTAGATAACCCCCTGGCTTTCTTTTCCTATTTACCAGCAAGTCCTTTTTCTGTTTCTTTTATTTCCTTTTTAAAATCAGTAGCTTTTAGGGGTTTTATTGAGGCACTTAAAATATTTCAAAAATTCTGAAATTAATTGGGTGGGCTCCCCTTGTCAAGTAGTAGCTCCACAAAAATTGGTTTTTCAAAATAAAATGTTTTGAACATAAATTGTTCACAGAGTTTAAATATGGCATTTTTGGATAAAATCAATTTGTCAAATCAAATATCTTTGTAATTGGAAATTAGAGATTTCGAGGAGTAATATGATAATGAGATGATTATCATCTCATTCTTGGATTTTAGAAGATAGAATAATTGTTGTAACAAAATAGAGAAATAGGTAGAGAGGGAAATTAAATAGGATCATTTCTTTTAATCAGGAGTTTATTTTGAGGGTGAGGGTAGTCATAGAGGTCTTGTTTTAAATTTAGGTCACATACCAATTTTGATACCAATTGGGTTTTATTTTAGTGTTAAACACAATTGAGGAATTATCCACATAAGCAGCAAACACAACTAGATCAACAGCACACTAATCATAGCAAGATCAACACCACTTCCAAGTCCACACAATTCAAACACAAGAATTAATCACACCACTATTTCCATAATTTAACAATACTATCTTGTAAAAATGATCACACTCAATTATGACAAGATGATGTTTGAGGAATATCTCAATTCATAACTTAATAGTTTTCAAAAGTTTGATAAAGAGACATATGTGGGGTAATATATTTCCCACTAGTGTTATTTCAATATGGAGTGGAAAAATAGAGTTTATAAAATGGGAGTTGCATACACATGCAAAATAGCAAGGTTGAAATATAGATAGGAGATGCATATAGATCTCCATACTTTTGGAAACACATAATTTTGGAAGTACTTTTACTTTCTCAAATAATGGGTATTGATTTTGGGTTGTTGACAACCAAGTATCATTTGAAATGGAGTTGGCCAAAATAAGAATGGAAAAGATACATGGAATATTTTTCTTGTCATGACATGATCACCAAAGTTAAATATATTTTTATATTGGTTGCGTCTTATTTTTACTAGTCAAACAATTTAAGCAACAAGTCACACTAGGTCCAAACATAGCAATGGGAAGGAAAACACAATCATCAGTGAAACATTTCAAAAAGTTTTTGTTGGTTCTGAATTTTGGGTCTTGTAAAACTAAGTTTTTCTTAGTTCCAAAATTTGGGATGTGACATTAATCTTGCCAAATTCTTCGTACTGAGGCTTGCTCCATCTTGGACGGTGTCGCCGAAATATAATAGCGTCACCGCTGTGACATTTCGGCCACACTGTCCAAGACACTCTTAATTAAAAAAGTGTTTTGAACAGTGCAGCGAAACGTCACAACAGCGACGGTTCACAGATATGATCCCACTTTGTATTTAGCTCTTTTAAAGCTTGTTTGGATCTACATGGTGTTTCTGCATATAAAATACATGGATGTCTAGTTAGAAAAGAGCAAAATATGATGCTACATGACATAAAATACAATTTAAGACGAAAACAATTTACACCTTAAGCGCCTATATCCGTGTGCTTGTTGTCCGATCGAAACGATTTGGAGGCAGAGCTTGAAGGTGATGTTACCTTCAATTGCCTCACCATTTTTATGCATTGTCGCCGAAATATACTATTACTTCATACACTAGCTACACAAAACCATAACGAGGATTAGCACATTGACAAATGGTTGAAATTAATCTATTCATCATCGGTACTACTAGTAGTGAGGGATCTATTCATCATCGGTAGTACTACAAAGCGTTGAAATTAATTTACCCTAGTAGACTTAAAATAGTGCAAGATTTAGTATTGAGGGATGTATTCATCATCGGCAGTACTAAAAACAGACACAACACAATACTAGACTTCAAATACTAGACAAGTTTTCTATGCTACTTTAAATAAAATGTAAGATCTAGTGTTGAGGGGTGTATTCATCATCGGCAGTACTACAATACTAGACAGAACACAATACTACAATACTAGACAGTACTACAATACTAGATCGGTAGATGCTACTTTAAATAAAATGTAAGATCTAGTGTCGAAGGGCGTATTCATCATCGGCAGTACTACAATACTAGACATAACACAATACTAGACTTCAAATACTAGACAAGTTTTCTGTGCTACTTTAAACAAAATGTAAGATCAAGTCGGCGACATACCCGGGGAAGATGCACGGCAATAGACCAGTAGATCCGCGTCGGCGACATACTCGGGGAAGATGCGCGACGACTCGCCGACGAGCCGCTGGGGGATGCGCGGCGGCTCACGACGCGCCGCTGGGGGAAGATGCGCGGCAGCTCGCCGACGCGCCGCTAGGGAAGATGAACGGCGGCGAAGCCGGCCGGACGCGCCGCTCAGATCTGCGAGATAAGGGTTAGATCTGGTGTGCTGCTTGAAGCCGCCGCCACACTGTGACTGTGGAGTGAGAGTGAGAGCGAGAGCGTTAGGGTTGCCGCAGTGGCACATATATAGCACTAACATCGCAAACGGAGGCAATAAACAACCGTTGCCTTTTATCTCTTCACTGACACACTGGACCTACTTACGGAAGATCGATACGGTAGAATTGAACTATCTATCTACTCTACTCTACTTGTTCTTCTTACGCCCTGCCTCCGCGCCATTGTCATCCGCGGCGCGGCGTCGCTTCTTGCCGGTTGCCTTCTCCTCAGGCGCGTGCTCCTCCTCCTCCTCCGGCTCGTGCTCCTCCTTCTCCGGCCGTGCGTCCTTCTCCGGCGAATCCTCCTCTCGCGCCTCCTTCTCCGGAGCGTGATCCTACTTCTCCGGCGCGTCCTCCTCCGGCGCGTCCTTCTCCGGCGCCTCCTCCTCCGGCGCCTCCTCCGATGCCTCCTCCTCCGGCGCCTCCTCCGACGCCTCCTCCTCCTCCTCCTCGTCGTCGGCGTCGTATTCTTCCTGGCTAGAATACGGCTCCGGCGGGTCCTCCGGCTCCTCTTCCGCCGGCGACTCGTCCTCTTCGGAGTCGTCTTCTCCTTCGCGTGAAGACGGCGGGTCTGAGTCGTCGGAGTCGTCTTCTACAGAGCGTGAAGATGGCGGGTCCGAGTCCGGCGGCCCGTCTTGATCACACCATGGAACTTCACCGCGGTCTTCAGCGCTCGCGTCGTCGCTCGGACTTCCTCGTTCTGCCACCAGGGTTCCTCCGTGGCAGTTGTGCTAGTGTGGTAGAGAACGTGGGAGAGAACGAAGGGGAGAGAACGGGGGGGGGGGGGGGGGGGAGAATGCGGGACCTGCCTGGCTTCGCGCGGTTCCAGTCACATTTTGTTAGCGTCGAGCAGGCGGTTCCAATCCCTCGTGAATTAAGCCGCATTGAACAGGCGCGCTTCCAGTTTGCAACTGCAATTTCCCAAGCACATCGCAAACGGATATACATAAACAACCGTTGCCATAGAGACACATATTGGAAACGGAGACGAATTTATGACCGTTGCCGATATATTTGGTAACGGAGATATAAAATCCTCCGTAACCAATGTTGACGGACCAGCCTCTGCCAGGCCTCGTCCGCAACGCTAAAGTCGCGATTCTCTGTCGCCTAACTCGTGCCGTTTCCATATAGGGGTATCGGATGTGTCGTTCTGTACTAGTGCGGGTGCCAGTGGTTGGCCAGTAGCTGCATTCACCTTGTCAATTTTGAGATGCTCGTCTTGGCCCATCCCTTGGGCATGGCCTCGTTTAGTGGATTGGTTCGATGCGGAGGTCTAAAAATATGAAACATGTGTGAATACATATATGTACAAATCAGTTATTGCATCTGCTCAACATAGGCTTAATATACCTCGCCAGACTACGTGGGTCCACCAATTTCCGAGTCCTCATCGTACTCGTTATTTCTTTGATCCGGTTCCATTTCCGGATCATAGTCATTCAAAATCTCTGAGCCATCATCTTCTTCAGCTCCTTCAGCTCCTTCCGCGGGATGCCGAAATTCCCCGGGTTCCCTAATGTAGGAAAGCATCTCTTCTTCCCCTTCTCTCCTTGCGAAGGGAGCATCGTCATCCATTGTTTAACTAATACAAAAAAAAAGATAAAACAATGATAGCATTAGTACAATAATTCAAAGTAGGGAACTATACAAATATGCAAAAAAAACAATTTAATATTGCATCTAAAGAAAAAATCTTTCAAAAAAAAAACATAGGCTGGCCACCGTGGTCATCGCTGGCCCACCTGCCAGCGCCCACCAGCCCCACTGCCACGCCAAGTCTGACCCCGCCGCGCTGCCTCGTGTTCCCGCCCCGCCTCGTCTTCACGTCCCCGCCTCGTGTCCCCACCCGGCCGCCTCACCTTCACCCCCCGTGGTCAATGCTGACTGCCAACGCCCCCCGCCCACCCGCAGTCAATGATCCTGGCCCACTGGCCAGCGACCCGGGACGGTTCCAGCGTGGCGCCAGGGGGCCCACCCCAATGGTTCCCCGTCCCCGCGACGGTTCCCGTCTTTAAAAAGGGGAAGCGCCCGGGAAGGATAGCGACACTCCACTCCACTCCCCGCGCCCCCACAGAATCCAGCCATGTCCCGGTGGTTCTCCAAGTCGTCCCTGAAGTACGAGGCCGGCGAGTCCTTCTGCGAGAGCTCCGGCCGTCGCCGTGGCCAGGGCCGTGGGTACGCTTCTCCACCGCCTCCACCGCCGTCGGCCATTGGCCTTCCACCGCAGGGCGGACGCAGGATGGCGCCACCGTTGCGTGCCGCCCCCGCACCCGCCGCGCCGCGCCGCACCACCACCACCACCCCGGAGGGAGGAGGATCCGGCGCCGGCGCTACGTGCCGGAGCCGGAGTGCCAGTGGCACTGGGACAACGCGACCACGTTGGAGTGGTCCGACGTCCACGTCCCCGAGGGCTGGCACCTGAACCCGCAGAGGATTCCGGTGCCGACGGTCCTGCTCCCTGGGAGGCAAATGGACAGGGAGATCGCACGCTGGCGCCGCCTCCTCCCGCCAGAGCTCCGCAACAACCCCGCCTACGCGGCGGACTCCCCTCACTGGGAGCAGTGGTTCAAGGAAGAGCACGAGGAGCGCCGCCGCTCCTACTTTGCCCCGGCGCGCAGTGCCGTCCCCACTGCGTACCCAGCGCTGCCCGACGCGATGTGGTTGGAGGAGGAGGTCCCCGAGGACGACGACGACCCGGATGCAGGCCGCCTACGAGGCCTCCAACCGCTCCCTCGTCGAGGACGAGGTCAGGCGGTGGGAGGCCGTGATGGCCCAGGTCCAGTCCAATGCCGCCGCCGCCGCGATGCCGCCGCCACCACCACCACCCTCGGGGACGTGGATGCCGCCACCGCCACGGTACGTTGACCCGGACGAGGTCGAGCCGTGGTACTACACCCTGGAACGCGAGCTGGAGCAGGACCGGCAGGAGCAGCGCGCGCGGCAGGGCATTCCGCCACCGCCTCCTCTGCCCTCCGGCCTTGTTGGCGAGTCCTAGGTCTGGACCGGCGGGAGCTGGTCGCCAGATCAGCCTCAGGAGCAGGAGGAGGCGGCGTGGCCACAGTGGCAGGAGCAGCCACCGCCACCACTACCGGAGGGCCAGCCACCGTAGGAGCAGGCGCCGCCACCGGAGGAGCAGGTGCCGCCACCGGAGGGCCAGGCACCACAGGAACAGGAAGTACCTGCGCACCTCTGGACTAAGACGACCCTTATCGTCCTCGACGACTAGGCGCGGCGCCGACGACGACGACCCCTCCGATCACCCCCTATATGTAATGGCCCTTATGGCCACCCCTATATGTAATGGCCCTAATGGCCCTATGTAATCGCCGTTTGTGGCCTCCCCGTGACTATAATGAAATCGGCCCTTAGGCCCTAGCTAAAAATGTGTTCTTTGCTTGTAACTCCGGCGCCCGTGGTTAGGGTTAGGGTCCGCCGCCGCCGCCACCACCACCGCCGCGCGCTAGATCTAAGGGAGGGAGAGGGTAATTGGTCGGGGGACGAGCTCACCTTGGGTCGGGGGCGAGTTTGCTTGCTCGGGACGACGATCTTGCTCGGGGCTTGGGGACGATCTTGCTCGGCCGGGCTCGGGGAAGATCTTTACTCGGGGCAACGGCCGCCGGAGCAGGACGGGGTCGGCCGGGGCCGGAGAAGGAGAGGGCGGCGACGGCCGGGGCAGTGGCGGCGTGGCGGCGGCGCGGGGACGAAATCCGGCAGCCTGGCGGCGTAGGGGGGCGTCGTCTGGAGCCCGGAGGCGGAGTGTCGATTTGCTGGACTTGGGCAAATTTTCGGCCCGAGCCACTCAAATTAGCGCCAAAAAGGCCTCTAGTACCGGGCCGTGGCTCCACCCGGTACTAGGTCTCTAGTACCGGGCCGTGTTACCACCCGGTACTAGAGGTCCCTCAGGGCCGCGAAAATTTGCGCGCCAAGCCCAGTGGACCTGTAGTACCGGGTGGTCGCACGGCCCGGTACTAGAGGTTGATTTTTTAAATTTTCTGGTTTCTTACTTTTTTATATCTTTTGATTTACTTGTCTAAATTAAGTAAAAATTTTTTCATTTTCCTGTTTTCTGTTTTGGTTTAAAATGAAGTATCACATGCGCTTGGTTTTAAATTAAGTACTACATACGCTTAATTTAAAATCAATTCAAAAATTTATAAATCAAGTACTACATGCGCAGTGGATCATTTCACATCACAAAGTTTGATGCTACATCAAAAATTTATAAATTAAGTACTACTATAAATTAAGTACTACATTCCGCCATCGCCATACGCTTGATAAATTATATAAAAGTTTAATAAATTATTACACATCATGAACAACATCCCTATTTAGTCTTCGCTTTTTCTTTTTGTGAGACCCTTTCTTCTGATCGCTCCGTAACCATGGACAAGGGTCTGCATATAACTTGAGACTTGGGTCAGTGGTCACTTTGAAGGGCGGAATTTCATGAAACTTGTCGTAATCTTCTGACATGTCTGTCTTGTCCTCCACTCCCACGATGGTTCTTTTCCCTGAAAGAACTATGTGGCGCTTTGGCTCATCGGCTGATGTATTCACTTCCTTATCTTTTTTTTTTTTGGCTTGGTAGACATGTCCTTCACATAGAAAACCTGAGCCACATCCTTGGCTAGAACGAATGGTTCGTTGTCGTACGCAACATTCGTGAGATCCACTGTAGTCATTCCGTACAATGGGTCTTCCTTTACCCCGCCGCCTCTCAGGTTGAACCATTTGCACCAGAACAAAGGGACCTTCAAAGAAGGTCCATAGTCAAGTTCCCATATCTGCTCTATGCAACCATAATATGTGACCGTGGCCTCATTCGTGCTCTTATCATCAAAGCGGACACCACTATTTTGGTTGGTGCTCTTTTTATCTTGGGCGTTCGTGTAAAATGTATTCCCGTTTATCTCATACCCTTGGAAAGTCCAAATAGTCGAAGATGGCCCCTTAGACAACAAGAACAGCTCATCTGAGACTGTGTTGTTGTTGTTCAGATGCGTTTCCAACCAACCGCCAAAATTCTCCATGTGTTCCTTTGCAATGGCGGAGTCATCCATCCCCGGGTTGTTAGAGCGTACAATATCCTTGTGCATCTGGATATACGGAGCCACCAAAGTGGAATTATGCAGAACTGTGTAGTGTGCTTTTGTGAAAGAATACCCGTCCCTGCATATGTATGATTTCTTTCCTAGAGTGCCTTTCCACTTAGTCTCCCCTCATGTCGCGATTCAGGAAGACCAATCGACTTAATGCCGGGAATAAAGTCAACACAAAACTCAATGACCTCCTCTGTTCCATACCCTTTGGAGATGCTTCCTTCTGGCCTAGCACGGTTATGAACATACTTCTTCAACACTCCCATGAACCTCTCAAAGGGGAACATATTGTGTAGAAATACAGGACCCAGAATGTGAATCTCGTCGACCAGGTGTACTAGGAGATGTGTCATAATAGTGAAGAAGGATGGTGGGAACACCAACTCAAAACTAACGAGACATTGAGCCACATCCTTCTGTAACCTTAATAGAGTGGTTGGGCTGATTGACTTCTGCGAAATTGCATTGAGGAACGCACATAGCTGAACAATGGATACTCGAACATTTTCCGGTAGAAGCCCCCGCAATGCAACCGGAAGCAGTTGAGTCATCAGCACGTGGCAGTCATGAGACTTTAGGTTCTGGAACTTTTTCTCTGCCATATTTATTATTCCCTTTATATTCGACGAGAAGCCAGACGGGACCTTCATACTGCTCAGGACTTCAAAAAATATCTCCTTCTCTTCTTTGGTAAGAACGTAGCTAGCAGGACGTAGACGTCCTTTATCCGTCCTCATTGGATGCAGGTTCTTTGGGTCTTTCAAAAGTTGCTGGTCCTCTCGTGCTTCCGGAGTATCTTTTGCCTTCCCATACACGCCCAAGAAGCCTAGCAGGTTCACGCAAACATTCTTCGTCACGTGCATCACGTCGATTGCAGAGCGGACCTTTAGGATTTTCCAATAGGGTAGTTCCCAAAATATAGACTTCTTCTTCCACAGGGGAACGTGGTTGTTAGCGTCCTTCGGAACAGACTGTCCGCCAGGACCCTTTCCAAAGATTACATCTAAATCCTTGACCGCATCATATATATCTTCACCACTTTGGAGGGGTGGCTTCGGCCGGTGATCTGCCTCACCTTTGAAATGCTGCTTGCTTTTCTTTCTTAGGGGATGCTGAGTTGTAAGAAATCGACGATGACCCGGGTACACATTCTTGTTACCTACATATATACTTTCAGTGCTATCTAAACAGTGTGTGCATGCATTGTATCCCTTGTTCGACTGTCCTGAAATGTTACTAAGAGCAGGCCAATCATTGATGGTTACAAACAACAACCCTCGTAGGTTAAATTCCGCTTGTTTGTACTCATCCCACACAGGTACCCCTTCATCACGCCACAACTGTAAAAGTTCATCAACTAATGGCCTCAGGTAGACATCAATGTTGTTACCGGGTTGCTTCGGGCCTTGGATGAGCACTGGCATCATAATGAACTTCCGCTTCATGCACAACCAAGGAGGAAGGTTATAGATACATAGAGTCACAGGCCAGGTGCTATGACTGCTGCTCTGCTCCCCAAAAGGATTAAAGCCATCCGTGCTAAGACCAAACCTTAAGTTCCTTGGGTCACGTGCAAATTCCTTGTACTCTGTATCGATTTTTCTCCACTGCGACCCATCAGCCGGGTGTCTCAACATCTCGTCGCTCTTGCGGTCTTCTTTGTGCCATCGCAACAACTTGGCATGCTCTTTGTTTCTGAACAAACGTTTCAACCGTGGTATTATAGGAGCGTACCACATCACCTTGGCAGGAACCTTCTTCCTGGCGGGCAGGCCCTCAACATCGCCAGGGTCATCTGCTCTGATCTTATACCGCAATGCACCGCATACCGGGCATTCATTCAAATTCTCATACTTCTCACCGCGGTAGAGGATGCAGTCATTAATGCATGCATGTATCTTCTGCACATCTAATCCTAGAGGGCAGATAATCTTCTTTGCTTCATACGCACTCTCGGGCAATTCGTTACCAGCCGGCAGCTTGTCCTTCACTATTTTCAGTAAACTCCCAAATCCCTTGTCAGATAAACCATTCGCTGCCTTCCATTGCAATAATTCCAGTGTGGTACCGAGCTTTGTGTTGCCATCTTCGCAAGTTGGGTACAACTTTGTTTTGTGATCCTCTAACATGCGCTCCAACTTCAACTTCTCAAGTGTAGTTTCTGCTAGGGTATGTGCATCAACGATGACCCCACGTAAATCATCATGTATGATGGGATCATCTGGTACCTCTTCATCATCAGCTTCCCCTGTTGGGTTACCAACGTATTCAGGGTACATGTAGTTGTCATCGTTCTCTTCTTCTTCGTTGTCTTCCATCATAACCCCTTTTTCTCCGTGCTTGGTCCAACAATTATAGCCGGGCATGAAACCAGAAGTTATCAGGTGGAGGTGAATTCTGTCTGTGTTAGAGTAATCCTTCTCATTCCGACATTTCTGCATGGACAACACATAAAACCATTCGGCCCCTTGTTATCCTTAGCCACATTGAGAAAAGATTGCACGCCATCCATGTACTCTTTAGAGCGTCGGTCAGCGTACATCCATGGATGACTCATCTGCAAATCACCGCTAAAACCCATTACGATAAACCAACATAATAGGAAACACCATATTCATTAATACAAGTTCATCACATTAAAACCAAAGTAGAGTAGTGACCAAATGTAATACATAGTTCTCATAAAACATAAATTAATTGAAACTAGAATACAACTATCTAAAGAATTTAAATCCAACAACAAATGCGATCAGAATCGCAACTAAGGTAACTATTGAACCAACAGCATAATGATACCAAGCCTCTTGACTAATGACATAATTTCTAATCTTTTAAGCTTGACGCGCATTGCATCCATCTTCATCTCGTAGGCAGCGACGACGTCGGCAAGCTCGACCCCGTGAGCATCAACGATGTCGGCAATCTTCAAGTCCAATTCCATCTTCTCTTCTAGGCATTGGAGACGAAGATCTTCACTTATCTTCAATTTTGCTTTCAAATCGTTGTTTTCTTTTTTAAAAACTCGACAATAGGGTCGGCTGGAATTTCCGGTTCAACTACCTCCTAAATAAAAATATATCTATGTCAATTGGTCGGCATGATTGTTATAAACACGAAACAAAATAAATAGTTAAAAAATATACCACATCCGAATCATAGACCGGACGAGGGCCGACGGGGACGGATATCAAAACCATGACACTATACATATAAAAAACATAAGAAAATTATACAAGAAAAAAATTATGCATTCAAATCATACAAGTAATTTTTTAAAATAAAAGATAAAAAAGAGGCTCACCGAGGTGGTGCCGGTCACGGGACGGCGGGGGCTATCGACGGCGGTGAGGACCGAGACGACACTAAAATCCAAAAATCATAAATTAATTTGAGCTCAAAAAACATAAAAAATATGAACTACTTAGCTTAGGCATTTCATCAAACACCTAGGTAGCACTACAAAAATGAAATGAGCTAAACTTGTATGGAAATGGCTAAAATTCGGCCGCCGGGTGAAAGGATCAAGTGTTGCTAACCCTTGGAGAGATGGGTGCCGTCTATCTTGACAAATCTTGGAAAAAAATGGAGCTACACTTGAGCTTGAGAGAGAAAGAAATGGAGATGAACTTGAGAGTTCAAAAATGGTGGCCGGCCCGGGGTGGGAGATGATATAGCGGGACCTATAGTCCCGGGTTGTACCACGGCCTGGGACGAAAGGCCCACCCTCCAGTCTCCACCCTGCGGCTGACTGCCTCGGTCCCAGGTGGTATCACGGCCCGGAACTAGAGGTGCCCTACGACCCGGGACCTGACCTGCGCAGCGTCAGAGCAGCCGGCCCGGTACTAGTTCCCTCCTCTAGTACCGGGTTGTACCACGCCCGGGACTAGAGCCCAACACCCCTCTCCACCAAAGGTCCAGTTTCCACTAGTGTAATAGGCATGCTTGCGGCGACATCCATGGCGGTCGAGAGGACGACAACAGTGGTCCTTGGATGTATTGCACTCCAGGAGTGGGCTTCCCGGTGGATGCACTCCCCAGCTGCCGGGCAGTGGTGAAGCTCCAGTGCATGGGCAGCCAGGTGGACGAGGCTACCCTAAGGGGCTGCTGCCAGCAGCTCGCCGACATCACCATCGACTGGTACAGGTGCAGTGCCCTCAGCAGCATGCTGCGCAGCGTGTATGAGGAGCTCGGCGTCCGGGAGGGACAAGCGGCGACGGAGGTATTCCCGGGTTGCCGGAAGGAGGCGATGAAGCTCGTGGCGGCGAGCGTGCCTGGGGTCTGCAATGTGCCCATCCCCAATGGGTCGGGAGACAGACGAGATGTCTGCTACTGGGCCACGTATCCAGACGCCTAGTCAACTTCTTAATTTGTGTGGTGCGCACAAGATAATAATGGTGTATGTGCCTATGCGAGAAGCTTCATGAATAAATGTGAAATTTCCTGTTGATCAATAATACTATCTCAAATCTGTGCGCAACGTAGAAAGTATTTGGTGAAGTTTTACTGGTACAAATAGATTAGTAGAATACTTATGCGAGGTGTTTTTGTAAGATTTGCATTGGGTGCTGGTAGAGGGATCCATATCCAGTGGCGGATCCATATAGAGTTAGGGGGGTGCACAGGACACCCCCAAGATATTTTTTCTCTCTCTATAACTACAGATTTTCACCACATGTGCACCCTTGAAATTGAGATTTGTGTCCATCTGTGCACCTGTTTCCGTGGCAAGGCACCCCGGCCGTCTCTGCTCTAGCTCCACCGTGTCCATATCAGCGACTATTATATATGAAAATACTAGGAGAGAGAAAATTGCGAGCCAGGGTGGAAATTGATGTGAAGATAAAAAATAAGTTGTAGTAATTGAATCTATTCGTGAGATTCCAAATCTCGACAAGGTGAGAAGACAATCACCAAAAGATACGTTAAACCCCTGCTCCGTACTACCATCACAAAGCAGAGGAAGAACAAGAGACCTTGTTTTTCCATTAACAAATAACAAGGTCCACCCGTTTAGGCATGGTGGCCAGTATGAACCGCTAGGTGGATCTGAGGTTCTTCATACTAGTCGACCGGGCTGGTGGTGAACCAGGACACAACGCAGTGATTTGGACCTTGACAGGATCACGCGATTACAACATAGGTTTATCGCTGGTTGGACCTAGCGACGGTGTTGTTTTTGTGAAGTTTCCTTTTTTACGTATTTGTTTTGAGAACTTGTTAGTGTTGTGGTGCTGAAAATCCAATACTTGTTCATCGTTGGCTTAATCCGGCCACACAATCATAGAGTGTGAGTTGTATCCTGACTCTTGAGTGGATGAGTCACTTTGATGATTAGGCTTATGCGCGAGCTCGACATCCCCTCTGGCGGTCAGAACAACCAGGAGAGAGCCGTGGAGCCCTCGCTGACATTGACAAACCTCCTACCCTCCCAGGTCTTAGTTCAGCCCTTCAACATCGCCTCCTCCAAGAACCGGTACCTCTTCTTCTGCCATGGCAGACTGTACCAGGTATGGCATGTTAGACATAATAATTGTACACGGTATATGTAATGATCTATACATATAGGATACGGAGTAGTACTCCGCCCCTATGTCGTATCCTCTTGTACTACCACGATGGGGGTTTTTCCCATCCATATAAACACGCAACCGATGCCTCCAACGAGGTCATCGTTCACCCTAAACTTCTACATGGTATCAAGAGCCTCTCCTCTTCCCCTCTAGCCGCCGCCGTCGTGGCTTCCTCTGCCGCCGCCACCCTCTAGATCCCTACAAACCTCACGATCCTCTAAACTACAAACATCCAAACACCCACCCTTCCCTCCCAACAGGATTTGATGGCGTCTCCCTCGACTCCGTCTGCCTCGGCCGCCATTGGCGCTTTGCTGATGCATGTAAAATGCATACATGAACTTTGCACTATATTACTTATATTCCAATCATATTTGCATCATATAAGGGTTATATGAATGTTTTATAATGATTTTTGGGAATATTATATTTATTTCTATTTTTATGGAATTAACCCCTGCGTGGGCAGAAAACGCTATTTCTTTTCTTTAATGTTTCAGGGACCCAAAAGACGTCCAAATCACCTGCAAATTTACGAGCGTCAATATTTGGAAGGAAGAATACTTGGGGGCGAAGGAGGCAAACAAGCGGAGCCCCGAGGGCCAAAAGAGGTGGGCCAACGCGGCCCATGTACCTGGCCGCGTGGGACCCCTCAACTTGGGCCTCGACGCTCCGTTGCCGTCGATCTTTTCTCCACCGACTAGGTTTTGACCTAAAACCGCCTATAAAAATAGCCCCCCCCCCCCAGGTTCTCTGGAGGGAGCGCCGCCGAAACACAGAAACACCGAAACAGAGATCTGGAGCTGCAGATTGGAGGGGGAAAACTCCGGCGGGGTGCTGTCGGCGTGGTCTCCATCTTCTCCATCGACTTCTCCACCGTCTCCATGATGAAGAGGGAGTAGTCCACCTCTGGACTATGGGTTTGTGGAAGTAACTTATGTATCTCTCCTCTCTTTGAGCTTCACTAATTAGCACTGTATGAGCTGTTGAACATGATTACGGTCATCTTTGTAATACCTATGTGGTGGATCTTTTTATGAGTTAATATATGTTTGAGATTGCAAATGTTTTGTTTCACTTATGAATATAGATGCATATTATGTACCCCGTTCTTATTCACTTGTTATGATCAAGCATGTTTATGACAGTGTGTGTGGGGTGATGTGTGCATTAGTTGGAGTAACGGGGGTGGGGGGGCTAGTGCAGTGAACGTGAGAGAAAGTTCTGCGATCCACTTGGGTATCTTTTACCTTACTTTGTTGCCTTACTAGGGATAAAGAAAAATACCATGTTACCGGAGATGTGGGTGTGACCATTGCCACTACTCCATGACTAGATCTAGCATGTTCTTATTTTAGTGTTATGATTTAGTTCGCATCTTGGTTGAGTATAAGTGAGACTAATAAACAAAAGGTCTCTATGTTAGGACGTGATGCCCATATAATTAGTAACTTGTCACTAAACTTTTGTGTTGCAATCTCATATGTCAACTCTAGTGTTCCATTGTCTACCACTTTATTAAAGAGAGTGTGCATTTGTGAAACCATGAACCCCGGTCCATTTTTTATCATAAGAAACACCTTTCCAACAACTTTTACCACTTTTACATTTTCTGCCATTATTAAATCCGAAAATACAAAAACACTTTTACATCTTGCATACATCATTAAAAACCCAAAAATATCATTTATTATTGTTATCATCATCCTTGCATATTTATTTACCATCATTGCATATTTATTTCTTGTTTGCATCACATACTATCTTGATATTATTCTTACACCTTGTGCTTGACAACCATAGGTGAGGTTGAGGACCAAAACATTTAACTTTGTTTTGTAGGTAACCAAAAGAAGGATAGGAAGATAAATCTTTCACTACCGATTCCCCGAGAGTTCGATATTAAACCCTCGAGTCACCCTCGTGGGGAAAACACATCTTCCACTTACTACACACTCTGCACTGGGAGTCTCAACCTAACCCGTTTACTATTTCATACAGGTAGCTACCTGAAGGCTATCAAATCTACGGGTATCAAGACTATTTTCTGGCGCCGTTGCCGGGGAATCATAGCTGAAGAGATTTATCCAATGGTGTGCACCAGCTTTGTTTTCTGTGTCCATCTCACAACAAAGTCAACATCACCAACTTGTGCTAACACCTAAGCTTGGGGAGGTTGCACCTACGTGAACATCATCTTATCCATCTTTACCTTCAAAGCAATTTATTTTGTTTTGTCATTGTCTTGCATTTTATATTTCGGTTTGCATATTTTATTTTCAGTTTTGCATTTTGTGTTGCATTTGTTAATTCGGTTTGCATTTGTTAGTGTCATTTTATTTTCAGTTTTGCATAAAAAATAAAAAAACACATAAAAACTTTGCCAAAATGAATTCTAGTGTTGAAATGAGTAATTTTGGTCAATACTATGGAGAGTCATTAATGGATGCTTGGTGTAGAATTAAGGGCATTAGTAAAAATGGTGTCAACAAATATACCCCTACTACTTTGATAAAGAACTTTTATAATGGTATAGATGGTTGGTCGAAATGTTTTCTAGATTCATTGACTAATGGAAGATTTGCTTCTGGAAATCCCTCGCATGCTAATAATTTAATGGAAAATTATTTGGGAATTCTATAGAGCCAAAAGATGAAACTCGAATCAAACAACTAAAAGTTTCTATGGATAGGTCAACATTATGTCTGCAATCTTATATGGAAGATTATCCTACTAAAAATGAGATGCATTCGTTTATCCTTCATACAAAATCTAGCATGAAAAAGACAAATAACACTCTTTCTGGAATTTCTTTGATAATGGAAACAATATTGAATTATGCCAAGTCTAAAAAGAAGTTGACTAGGGAATTGGATGAAAGAATATCTTCGATGTTGGAACCTTTGGACAAGGATATTAAGAATTATGTTGAGGATGTGTTTGATGACCGTTATGAAATATTTAACCTATATAATAGGAAAAAGAAAGTTGAGTAAGTTAAAATGTTTAGTGAAGTCAAGGATCCATTGCTTGACTTAGAGAATTTTAGCTTGCATGAATTAATATCTATTTTACAAAAGTTTGCAAGTGATCCTTCCATCAACACTAACCAAACTTGTTTTGGTTCTTATATTGCTAATGATGTCTTGAAAGAAAAGATTGCTAGGTACAACCAAGAGGCTATGATACCACCTAAGCTTGGGGATATTTGGATTCCCAAAGTACTAGTAACTATTAGAAAAGAGACACACCATGCCATACTTCATCTAGGATCTAGTGTCTCTGTTTTATCTAAAGAACTATATGAAGTACTTGAATTGAAAAATCTTGAAAAATGCTCTACTGAACTTGCACTTGCTGATGATTCCATTAAACATTCTTTAGGTAAAGTAAGTGATGTCATGGTAGAGTTACATATGACGTTTGTGCCTGTTGATTTTCTAATCATGGACATGGGGAATAAAACCTCTAGTCCTATTATTCTTGAAAGACCTTTTCTTCGTACTACAGGTGCTATCATTGATTCAAAAGAGGGGAACGTGAAGTTTCAGTTTCCACACAAGAAGTGCATGGAACACTTCCCAAGAAAGAGGGGCACATCAAAGTTCAAGCTCGCTCATGAGTTTCATCTTCAATAAACAACAAGTAAGAAGCCTAACTATATGGCTATAAAGAAAGCGCTTTGCGTGAGGCAACCCGGTTATTTTTATTTGTGATTTTCTTTGTGTCCTCTTGCTGTAGCAAGAGAGTTTTTTTTTAGTTAGTTTCTGGAATTTTCAATAAAGTGCCAAGTTTTACTCATTTTGGTTTGGAAAAGTTGCTTATAGCGTTTGGAGATTTTATTCCTTGACGAATCTGTGCACAGTATGATTTTTAATTCTTATTCTGTAACTCCGAATGAGCTCATATTTGATCTATAGTTGCAACTTTTCATCCTCTGTATGCATGAATTTTTTCGGAATTTTTCGACAAAGTTTGGTACGGTAGAAAATACGTTTTGCTGCTGCTGTTTTTTTGAACAGATTTTGTCCCATTTTGTTTGATGCATGCTTTGAGCTTTTAACTTGAATCTTTTTGATCCAGTTGAGTTTATGAGTAGGCATACAACATTATATACTTTCTGTACACTCATATGATGTTTTGTTTTAAGGATTATATGCAGCAAGAAATCTATTTGTTTATCACTACTAATGCACCCCACAGACAAGAAATGGGAGAAACGGTGTTTTGAAGTTTTTTACAGGGATTGGAGGAGATGCACCAAGAGCTATCCAAGGATGGTGAAGACCATAAGCTTGGGGATGTGAACACAACCCCACTGGACCTACACACTCTCGGTTTGCACACGTGTAACTTCTGTTTTTCGATCGAAACACTTAATCGCATAAACTTGGAGCGTCTTTTTGTTAGTTTTGGTTTGATTTTTATTTTTTGTGGGACCACCACACTATCATTTATATATGAAAGAGCTACTGGAAATATGGGTTGAAATATGTTGGATGCTATTATAAGATTGGGAAAAGGGATGTTTGAGTTGATTCTTAAAGTTACATATAATTGCATGATTCATGAGTTTGAAATGAGTAATAATTTGCAAATGCTTTGTCAAGAGCTATCTCTTATTCATGTTTTGATGTTTAATGTTATTTTACTTTGTTTAACATGGATTAGTTAGTTCTATGGACACTCATGTATGCATTTAGATGGTCAACTTTCTCCCTCTTGCTAGCCCAAAAATTCCAACAAGTAAAAACTTGTTTCCAACACCTTCAACCAAAGTTATTCCTGTGAGTCCATCATATCTACCTATTAGCTTTATGCTATTCCGAGTATGTTTATCATGTTATTTGTGTTATCTATACCTCTGAATGAAATTGTTTATGTTATTGATTGTTATGGGAAAAGTTGGTTATATAGCTCTCACGAACTTGATGCACACTTTACTTTTATTGCATAAATAAAACATGACCCATTGTGATTAAGATTATGATGTTAGTGGCTTGATAAATGTCCGAGGTTGGGAGGTAGCTCATATGTGCTGTCCACTTGGGTATCTTTTACCTTACTTTGTTGCCTCACTAGGGATAAAGAAAAATACCATGTTACCGGAGATGTGGGTGTGACCATTGCCACTACTCCATGACTAGATCTAGAATGTTCTTATTTTAGTGTTATGATTTAGTTCGCATCTTGGTGGAGTATAAGTGAGACTAATAAACAAAAGGTCTCTATGTTAGGGCGTGATGCCCATATAATTAGTAACTTGTCACTAAACTTTTGTGTTGCAATCTCATATGTCAACTCTAGTGTTCCATTGTCTACCACTTTATTAAAGAGAGAGTGCATTTGTGAAACCATGAACCCCGGTCCATTTTTAATCATACGAAACACCTTTCCAACAACTTTTACCACTTTTACATTTTCTGCCATTATTAAATCCGAAAATACAAAAGCACTTTTACATCTTGCATACATCATTAAAAACCCAAAAATATCATTTATCATTGTTATCATCATCCTTGCATATTTATTTACCGTCATTGCATATTTATTTCTTGTTTGCATCACATACTATCTTGATATCATTCTTACACCTTGTGCTTGACAACCACATGTGAGGTTGAGGACCAAAACATTTAACTTTGTTTTATAGGTAACCAAAAGAAGGATAGGAAGATAAATCTTTCACTACTGATTCCCCGAGAGTTCGATATTAAACCCTCGAGTCACCCTCGTGGGGGAAGCACATCTTCCACTTACTACACACTCTGCACTTGGAGTCTCAACTTAACCCGTTTACTATTTCATACAGGTAGCTACCTGAAGGCTATGACATCTACGGGTGTGTGGAGTGCTATCACCTGATACGTCTCCAACGTATCCATAATTTCTGATGTTCCATGCTTATATTATACCAATTGCTACATGTTTTATTTACACTTTATATCATTTTTATGCATTTTCTGGGACTAACCTATTAACAAGATGCCATAGTGCCAGTTCCTGTATTCTGCTGTTTTTGTATTTCGGAAAAGTTGTTCTGGAAATATTCTCGGAATTGGACGAAACAAAAGCCCATGGTCCTATTTTTCTGTCACGTACACGGAGTCCGAAGGAGACACGAAGGGGACCGAGGAGGCGGCCACACCATACGGCGGCGCGCCCCCCCTTCTGCCGCGCCGCCACGTGGTGTGGGCCCCTCGGGTCTCCACCGACGTCGCCCCTTCGCCTATAAATTGATGTTTTCAGGAAAACCCTAAATACCCGAGCCATTATCCACGAAAAGTTCCAGAGCCGTCGCCGCCGTCAACCCTAACTTGGGAGGTTCTGAAGCTCTTCCCGGCACCCTGTCGGAGAGGGGAATCATCACCGGAGGGCTCTACATCGCCATGCCTGCCTCCAGAGTGATGTGTGAGTAGTTCATCCTTGGACTATGGGTCCATAGCAATAGCTAGATGGTTGTCTTCTCCTCTTGTGCCATCATGTTTAGATCTTCTGAGCTGCCTATCATGATCAAGATCATCTTATTGTAATGCTACATGTTGTGTTTGCTGGGATCCGATGAATATTGATACTATGTCAAGTTAAATATTGAATTATCATTTATATGTTATTTATGATCTTGCATGCTCTCCGTTGCTTGTTGATACTCTTGCCAAGTTGATGCTTGTGACTTCAAGAGGGAGTATTTATGCTAGATAGTGGGTTCAGTCTCCATTTAATCTGGGACAGTGACAGAAAGTTGTAAGGTTGTGGATGTGCTGTTGCCACTAGGGTAAAACAGCGATGCTTTGTCTAAGGATAATTATGTTGCTTACATTATGCACTTTACTTAATGCAATAGTCTGTTGTTTGCAACTCAATACTGAAAGGGGTACGGCTATTAACCTGAAGGTGGACTATTTAGGCACAGATGCATGCTGGATAGCGGTCTGTATTCCATGTTGTAATGCCCAATTAAATCTCATAGTAGACACTATAACTTGTACATGCATTATTATGCACTTTCAATACGGTCAATTGCCCAGCTGTAATTTGTTTACCCAACATGTTAGTTATCTTTATGGAGAGACACCACTAGTGAACTGTGGACCCTGGTCCATTCTTTTATATCTGATAAGACAACCTACTGCAATCATTGTTTTCTTTCATTCTCCGCAAACAAACATCATTTTCCACACTATACGTCTAATCCTTTGTTTTCAGCAAGCCGGTGAGATTGACAACCTCACTGTTAAGTTGGGGCAAAGTATTTTGGTTGTGTTGTATGCAGGTTCCAAGTCAACCGTCAGGACCTCCCCTTCGACGCAGACTTTTTCTGGCACCATTGTCAGGAAGAGGAAGCACTCCCTCCAAGAACACTTTTTCTGGCGCTGTTGACACCTTCAGAAGTGTCTTCATCTCCTACTGGTTCGGTAACCTCAGTTTCGTACTGAGGGAAAACTTGCTGCTACACTCATCATACCTTCCTCTTGGGGTCTCCCAACGAACGTGTCCCTTGCACGTATCATCACCCAGATCTTCGCAACCCAATCCAAGGCTCGAGTTTCCCAACTCCGTGGTTCCCTCACCAACAACAAGAAGCTGAACAAAACTGCTCAACAGTTCATTACCGAGATGAAAGGCTTTGCCTTTGAATTGGCTGCTGCAGGCAAGAAGGTGGATGATGATGAACTTCGCGATTATATCCTAAATGGTCTTGACGGTACCTTCAATCCCCTTGTTGCATCCATTAACGCCAATCCCTCCACCACTCTCAATGACATGTGCTCTCAACTGTTGTCCTATGAGTTCCGTGAAAACATGCTCATTGCTATGGGTCAAGGTACTGGCACGTTTACGTCGTATGTTAACGTTGCACCTCGGCGTCCTCCTCCTCGTCTTGGATCCGCTGCAGCTCCACCTCCCATACTGCCTGTGCCCTACCCCTCACAACCACAATTTTATCCACTGATGCCTCAACAACAGTTTTTTCAGCCGCCGCAGCAACCCTACCATCAGCAGCCTATGCCGCCATATCCACAACAACCACAGCCGTACTACCAGCAGCAGCCTCCCCAGCAAAACCAGCAGCAGCGCCCTCCACAGCAGCAGCAACAACAACGTCCACCACAGAACCGTGGGCAAGGCAAACCAGATAGGCGTCGCCCCAAAGGTGGGCGTGGCAAGAAGCCCAATCGTGTTGCGACACCGTGGCAGGACGACGTCACTTGTCAAATATGCAAGAAAGAAGGGCATTATGCTGGAGATTGTTGGTGGCGCTATGGTGATGATGATGATGATGATGACACACCTCCGGACAACACCAACAACAAAGGGGCCTATGGGGTAGACACAAACTGGTATGTTGATACAGGTGCCACAAATCATTTCACGGGCCAGCTCAACAAGCTCCAAGTTCATGACAATTATCAAGGGCGTGATCAAGTTCACAATGCTAGTGGACAAGGTATGGACATTGCTAATATTGGTCATTCAGTTTTGCACACCCCACATAGTTCACTACAACTTCGTAATATTTTGCATGTTCCTAGTTCTTCCATGAATTTGCTTTCTGCTCATAAAATTGCCCTTGACAACAATGCTTTTATTGAAATCCATCCTTTCTTTTTCTTGATTAAGGATCAGGAAACGCAGCAATTCATGTTTAGAGGTCCGTGTCATGGTGGCATATATCCCCTCTGAAAGGGCATGGCGCCCCCATGTGTGGTTGTGGTAATTAATGACAATCCCTATGGACTAATGGTTGCATCGAGTTGTACTTGTAGGGTTTGTCCATAGACCATGCTTGAAATCCATATGTTGGATTCAAGGTTATTGATGTCATGAATATATTGATATAATGAAGTTTTGGGTATCAAGATCATCGAGGTTATAGATATATACTTGATATGATCAAGAAGAAGTGTATGTGATGACCAAGTTGTTATTCGAGAAGTTATCCGATGATTGGTCATGTGTAAGATGAGCATATTGCAAGTATGTCTTGAAGAAAAGGATTATGTGACATTCATGGTTATCTTCAAGACATCATCTATTGAAAAGAGAAGAAAAGATACAAGGTTGATCAAGATTGATCAATACACAAAGCTCCAAGATGTACTAAGTGGGATAAGGTATCTCTTGGTATGGTAAGAAATTATCCATATAGCTTTGTCAACTAACCCATTACATGTGTGTGGCATTTCTATGTGTGGTTAGGTATCTTTATATGGGTGCATCAAATGAAGATTTCATATAGCCCATGGGGATGACGTCAAGTGGTGATTGTCATCAACCTTGAGATGTGCAAGTTCAAGAGAAGTATCTCGAACATATCACATGCTTGAAGCTTGCCACCCATTTGGAGATAATGGTCATGTGAAGATATGCCGATAAGAGGCTCTCCCATAGTGGTGTATGGGGGAAAATATGTGGATCTTCACCAAGCGAAGCGCAATCAAGAAAGGTGGTCCACTTGAAGAGATCAAGATCGTCATCATCTAGCTCAAGTGGAATGCACAAGGCAAAGGTATGATAGGGTTTCTATTTTATCGGTCTCGTGGTTCTAGTTGGGAGACCGGGTTATAGGATAGATACCGTAATATCAAGAGGGGCTCTCGATTGAGTTTTAGCGTATCAATTGGAGAGAGCTCAAACCTTTGCATACTTGGCATATCATCTTTCTTGGTTCTTATTTCGCTTTTCTCCTTATTGGGTTTTGGTGCTTGTCCGTGATTCATGACAAGCCCAAGTTCACCCAAAACGGATTTTGTATGAAAACCTTGTTGCGTTTCTTGTGTTGGAGGTTTTACCGGTTCTTATTTTATAGAGAGGTTTTACCTTTCTACATTTGGTTTTATCCTCCCATGTTAAACTATAATGTTTCTATGCATGATCTTGTCGTGCTCGTTATGGCGATTCCAACGAGCCCAAGAACATCGAAAACGGAGTTCGGATACTCAAGATATGCTCGTTTTAGTGTCGTTGTTTTTCTGCAGTTTTACATGGTCGGTAGTACCGGAAATAACCTCCGGTACTACCGTCGAAACGCGTTTTCGCTTCTGTTTTTAAGTGTTTTAGTGGTAGTACCGACCAATCCACTAGTACTACTGGCCCAGCGCGTTTTTCTGGCCAACGGCAGATTTCGACCCACCTACTTAAGGGGTCTTCTTCCCCAATGAGACCTTAACTCTTGAGCTCGTTTTCCCCATTGTTGACCTTCTTTGAGCTTTGCTATCTCTCTATTCCTCCATGATTCTTGCCTCCAATTAGAGGGAAAAGAGAGAGGAGATCTAGATCTATCTTTCCACCAATCAATCTCTCCTCTAAGTGAGGGGAAGCTTTTGGATCTAGATCTTGGAAGAATTTGGTGTTCTTCTTTGTTCTTTCTCTCTTCTCCCCCCAATAGAATTAGTTGCTTTGGTGGGATTTGAGAGTGAAGGATTTTGAGCACTTCTTGTGTTCTTGCCCATTGCATCGGTTGCATCGGTTTGAGTTCTCCACGATGATACGTGGAAATCGAAGTTGAGAAGCTTGTTACTCTTGGGTACTTGGGGTGCCCTAGAGCTTGTCCTCTTGGTACTTGGAGTGCCCTAGACGGTCCTAGTTGATCTCGGAGTTTTGGTGGCTCGCGGGATTGTTGGGAGCCTCCAATTAAGTTGTGGAGACGCGCCCCAACCTTGTGATTCTTGTGGCTTTGGGAGCTGCGGGAATTCGGTGAGAGCCTCCAATTAAGTTGTGGAGTGTGCCTCATCCTTGCACGGGTTCGGTGACCACCCTTAAGTGTCCCATAGTGGTTCGTGGCACTCCGCATTGGTGGAGGCACGAAGGAGATTACGGTGTGCCATTTGACGGCTATTCGGGGATCACTTTGTGACTCCGCACCGCTCCAACGGAGACGTAGCTTCCATTGGGAAGTGAACTTGGGATAAATCATCGTCTCCAAGTGCCTCGGTATTTCTATACTCGAGCTTCTTCTTATGCTATTTACTTTGTGATAGTCATCGAGCTTGAAGTAATATATCTTGCTATCACATATTTGCTTATATTGTTTAGCATAAGTTGTTGGTGCACATAACTAAACCTAGCTTATTTAGGTTTCATGCTTGATAAATTAAACGCTAGTTTTATTCCGCATTTATTCAAACCTAAACCATAAAGAATTTTAATCGCCTATTCACCCCCCTCTAGGCGACATCCGTGTCCTTTCAATTGGTATCAGAGCGGGTTCTCTCCTTATTAGGCTTCACCGCCTAGAGAGTAAAGATGTCGTCTAGCGGACTAGTGCACAATGCTTCTTTTATATTAGATGGCACTAACTATGATGTTTGGAAAATTCGCATTCTTGATATTATTCGGGTCATTGACCCATACATAGAGCGAATTCTAGATAGGGGTTATTCTCCTCCAAGGAATCCCAAAAGATTATCTTTATTGGATGAGAATAATTCCTATCTAGATGCTCAAGCTTCTAATGTGTTTTTCAATGCTTTGAGCGATGTAGTTATTATGTCGGTCTCTCCTTTTCGGAATGCTCATGAGCTTTGGACCAAACTTCAAGATAAATATGATGTGTCCAATAATTGTGGAGATGATTGTTGTCCCTCCACTTGCGGCCGTAATGAGTTCTCAACTTCGTCTACTTCACCTACATGTGGCAAGCCACAAAATAATGCAATGATGAGTAGTGATAAATGTTGTAATGATGATAGTGAGATTATTGTTGATGATCCCTCACCTATATCTTATTGCAATGATTTATCTTTGGACTTAAACACATCTAGCACAAATATTGATTTACATGCTTGTGTTCATAGTCCTTGCATATCATGTACAAATAGCTTGATTAATCCTCGTGATGATATGCTCTCTACATCTTGTTGCCAAAATAAAAATGCTTCGATTTCCTCTTGTATTTGTTTGGCTAACCATGTAGAGGAAAACGAACACTCAATGGAACAAGACATGGACTTAAATGGTGCCTCAAGCAATTATTCATCGTCATCATCATTTACTCACTTTTGCCTTATGGCTAAAGCTTCTGAGGTATCTCCTACCTTGGATTCCAATATATCCCATGAAGATAGTGATGATGATTGTGATGATAGTATGTCTTCCTTAAATAGGAAAGGTCAAGTTGTCTTTCATGCTCTAAGTAAAAATAAGAATGCTTGTTCTAACTTTATAGAAATCTTGACTATTGCTATCGAGAGCAAGAAACTTATTGATGAGCATGAAGACACGATTGAGAAAATGCAAAGCCGCGAATATAAATACGCGGATGAGGTCGCCAAACTCAAGGAAGCTCTTGAGGAAGAAGAAACCACTAAGGAGTCTCTTGAGGAGACATTTTCTCTTGAATTTTCTAGAGTAAAGGGATCCCAAGATAGAGCCCTTGAGTTGGTTAATGATTTCGAAATAACAAATAGTAAGCTTTTAGATGCACATGCCAAACTCCTTGAGGATTTTGAGCACCTAGATAATGGCTCTAGGGTAATTAAGGGTGAGCTCATCAAACTCACCGAGTCTCATGCGCAACTTAAAGCTTCTCACTCTAAATAGCTTGCCAAGTTACTTTCTCCTATTATCATAAATAATTATGCTTGTGCTACTAACTCTATCTCTCGTGAAGCATCCATATTGACTGAGAATGTTGAGCTAAGGGCTCAACTTGCATTGCTTTCTAGCAATTATGAGAAATTGGAAGAAAGACATGAAAAGCTTTTGAGCTCTCATGAGGATCTTTTAGTCTCCAATGATAAGCTAAAGTTAGCTCATGAGGCTATTATGTCTAAGGTAACATCGTGTGAACCTCATGTGGACAATGGCACAACTTCTACTCAACATGCTTTATTGCCATGTGCTAGTCCTAGTAATTCATCCACTCATAATATTGCTACATCTTGTGATGAATTACTTTCCATGCCTTTTTGTTCTAACAATGAAGTTTCTACTTCCTCTAGTGTTTTTGTTGATACTAACCATGTAGAGGAATTAAAAGAGCTCAAGGCACAAGTCACTTCTTTGAAGAAAGACTTGGAAAAGCGTCATGATGGGAAGCCCACACTTCACAACATGTTGAGTGTGCAAAGACGTCCCAATGACAAGAGTGGACTTGGATTCAACTCCAATAGTAAGAACAAGTCCAAGTATAACAAGAAAAAGAAGGGCCAAGAACAATTCAAGAATTCGGCCAAGATCACTTGCTTCAAGTGCAAAGTTGAAGGCACCATGTTAGATCTTGCCCTATGAAGAAGAAATCTCTTAGCAAGAAGCAACAAGGAAGAGGCCTCAAGTTCAAACTCAAGTTCATCAAGATGAAGAACGGTCCCTTCCCAAGAAGAACCATGGCATGCCTCCTCATGATGAAGCTTCAACTAAGAAGAAAGGAGGAAGAAAATGTTACTACATATGTCGTGAGAAGGGTCATTTTGCCTCTTCATGCACTAGTGGTAACTTATCCAATCCCATAATAATTGATAATGTTTATTCTCTTAGGAAGGATAAGGTTGGCAATGTGTTTGCCAAATATGTTGGTACTCAAAGTGGTGTCAAGAAAAGGACCATTTGGGTTGCCAAGCCTATTGTGACTAACCTCTTAGGACCCAACTTGGTTGGGGACCAACAAATTAAAACTTGAGCAATAGGTGTTGGAGGAGGGCATTAGAGACTTGGCTACATCATGAAGACTTAAGGGATCTTCATCAATTATATTCTCTCAAGCCAAGTCATTTGGATTATATTGTTCTATCTCATATCCAATGTTCCTCCTTGAGGTAACTTGTGTTTAAATCATACATACATTGAAAGCTGCTTGCACCCTTGCATGTGTTTGGTTTTGTACCTTGCTAGTATTTGTATGTGTTGTGCTCTCTACTTACTTATCTTGAGAATCAAGTATGTGTATGTTGGTTTGCACACCATGTATGTGTGAGTTTGTGTTGAGCCATTTGTATCAACTTGATTATATCTTAATTGGCTCGTTTTGAGAGATTTTTGGACATCCAATTTTGGGAGAGTGATATGCTCGCGCACTTCACAATCCTAAAAATATGTATACATGAGTCATACTCATGAGAAATTCAAATTATATAATGTCCATTAATTATCTCTAGTTGGTTTTTATTTTCCTCTTGTGGAGAATAAATGGATTATCACATTATGGGGGAGTAATATGCTATGTGCATATTACAACCTAGTCGATGTGAACATGTGAGGTATTGCCACCTAGAATTGATATTGTTAATTATCTTGTTCCTATGTGGCATGTTTCTCAAACAAGCTCCCATTTGTTTAAATGTTTTTACTTACTCACACTTTGGATCTTATTGCGTTTACTTGATATATGACTAGTGTTTGAATAGATTTTTGGAGAGCGATGATTCCATATGTGCGCATTGTGTATTCAAATACAAGATCATAAATAATACACTTTTGTTGGACAACTATCATGTATTTTATTTGGAAACACTATTTATATTCTATTTGTATTTGATACTTTCCTTTGGTCTTTGATCCCAATGACATGTCTCATGTAAGACAAACCTTTTTGGCTTGGTATTTTGTGCCATCATGAAAAGTGTAGAGGTGTGGTTTATTTGTTGGAACTGATGACCCACAAGTATAGGGGATCACAACAGTCTTCGAGGGAAGTAAAACCCAATTTATTGATTCGACACAAGGGGAGCCAAAGAATACTTGAGAGCCTTAACAGCGGAGTTGTCAATTCAGCTGCACCTGTGAATAGTCTTGCTCGACACAGATTATCAGTAGCAACAGTTTTATAGCAGTAGTAGCGGTGAAATAATAGCAGCAGTAAACAGAGACAGCAGTAGTGATTGCAGTAAACAGTAGGATTAAAACACTGTAGGCATAGGGATGGATGAACGGGCGCTGCATGGATAAGATAGCTCATATAATAATCAAGACATAGGCATTGCAGATAATAATGATAAAGCATCCAAGTACTAAGTAAACATAGGCATGTGTTCCGTATATAGTCGTACGTGCTCGCAATGAGAAACTTGTACAACATCTTCTGTCCTACCAGCCGGTGGCAGCCGGGCCTCAAGGGAATCTACTGGTAATTAAGGTACTCCTTTTAATAAAGTACCGGAGCAAAGCATTAACACGCCGTGAACACATGTGATCCTCACATCGCAGCCATTCCCCTCGGCTGTCCCAATTATTGTCACTTTGGGACCGCGGGTTCCGGACAACAATATGTGTATACAACTTGCAGGTATGATCAATAAACAGTGCATATCATTATGAAACAATAACATGTTCAGATCTGAAATCATGGCACTCGGGCCCTAGTGACAAGCATTAAGCTCAACAAGTTGCAACAACATCAATAAGTACTAACAACGGATACTGGCACCATGCCCTAATGATCTTATAACTTATTACATGAACAATCTCATCCAATCCCTACCATCCCCCTCAGCCTACAGCAGGGAATTACTCACACATGGATGGGGGAAACATGGATGGTCGATGGAGAAGCGTCGGTGATGATGATGGCGATGATCTCCTCCAATTCCCCGTCCCGGCGGAGTGCCAGAACGGAGTTTCTGGTCCCCGAAATAGGTTTCGCGATGGTGGCGGCGTACGGTGATGTTTCTGGATGAAGTGGACGACCCCCTCGCGTTTTAGGTCAGAGAGGGTTAAGTAGTCGAAAGGGGGACTCGGGGAGGTGCCCGAGTCGCCCTCCTCATAGGCTGGCGCGGTGGGCCCCTGGCCGCGCCACCATGTGGTTTGGGCCACTCGTGGCCCATCTCCGCCTCCCCTTCTGGCTCCGTGAGTCTTCTGGTAAAATAGGAGGTTTGCGATCTTTTCTGGTGTTTTTCCCGAAAGTTGACTTTCTGCACAAAAACAAGACACCAGGGCAATTCTGCTGAAAACAGCGTTAGTCCGCATTAGTTGTATTCAAAACACACAAGTTAGAGGTAAAACAATAGCAAAAGTGTTCGGGAAAGTAGATACGTTTTGGACGTATCAACTCCCCCCAAGCTTAGCTTATTGCTTGTCCTCAAGCAATTCAGTTAACAACTGAGTGCGATAAAAGACTTTCACGAACACATTTGCTTCATATGATGCATATATTCTCACTATATGAACAAATGCTTAGGCAATTCAAGATGAGGCAAATGCAAATAATGTCACTCAATAGGCATGTAAACTATGAAAAGATACCAACATACTAATAGCGACAAACATGAAACATATTAATTCACAAGATTGTAATGCTCATAATAGGATATGATAAGATGGTATCTCGCTTGCCCGTTTTTGTACAGCAAAACATAAATGCCCAGGCACCTCTGAAGTTCATGGGAAGACTAGAATCAAAGATATCAAAGATAAAAGCATCAAAGTTATATCACAGTTAACCACATTCTGGGACAAGCACATTACACTAAGAATGACAACTATGCTCTCGAGAAAGTGCTCAAAGAAAGGATGGTGACTCAACATGAAAGTAAAAGATTGGCCCTTCGCAGAGGGAAGCAGGGATTATCATGTGCTAGAGCTTTTTATTTTTAAAACAGAAGCAAAATTGTTTTGGGAAGTGTTTGTTGTTGTCAACGAATGGTAGTGGGTACTCTAACCCCCTTGTCAACCAGACTTTCAAGAGCGGCTCCCATGAAGGACGTTATTTCTACCAGCAAGGTAGATCATCCCTCTTCTCTTTTGTTTACACATGTATTTTAGTTTCATTATGGGTGACACTCCCCCCAACCTTTGCTTGCACAAGCCATGGCTAACCGAATCCTCGGGTGCCTTCCAACATTCACATACCATGGAGGAGTGTCTATTTGCAAATTAAGTTGCTTACTGATAAATCAGGGCAAAACATGTGAAGAGAATTATTGATGAAAGTTGTAATTAATTGGGACTGGGCACCCCGTTGCCAGCTCTTTTTGCAAAATTATTGGATAAGCGGATGTATATGCCACTAGTCCATTGGTGAAAGTCTGAATGACAAGATTGAAAGATAAAACACCACATACTTCCTCATGAGCTATAAAACATTGACACAAATTGAGAAGTACTTTGAAGGTTTTAAAGGTAGCACATGAAAATTTACTTGAATGGTTCGAAATGCCATGCATAGGTATTTATGGTGGACACTTTGGAATAACTTGGTTTTCATGGTTTTGGAAGCACGAGCAGCATTCCCGCTCAGTACAAGTGAAGGCTAGCAATAGACTGGGAAGCGACAATCAAGAGAGCAATAACCGTCATAATCATGCTTGCGACAAAATGAAATTAATTGAGACATAAAAGTGATACAAGAACTCTGAGTCAAAATAAATCATCAAGGCTTAATTGACTTTTGTTTTTCAGTCATACGCATGCATGAGCATGTGCCAAGTCAATTCGAATGAATTATTCAGAGGAGGATACCACAATGTCATACCCTCTATGAATAGAACAATGCAAGCAAACATCAACATAACATGCTACCACTATTAATAAATTGGGACCGATCATGAGAGAACAAGAACTACTAAGCATCCACTAAATGACATATACCTCACATGAACCAACTAAGCATGCTCACATAGATGAGTATATGTACAAAAATGAAAACAAATAGAGTTCATACCAGCCTCTCACCCCAACTCAGTTGTTGTAGATCATCCTTATTGCTTTTTCACTTGTGTTGCTTCGAATGATAAGAATGAAAACCAAGCTCCATCGGAGTCACGGATGGCTGTCCAACTCTGAAAACACTATACAAAACCAAAAAGAAACAACAAATATTTTTGGGTTTTCGAGTTTTTGAAACAAGAGCAAAAAGAAACAAACAATAAAGCAAAATATTTTTGGATTTTTGAATAACAAACCGAATTTTAAAACTAAGCAAACTAATACTGAAACTTAAAGAAACAAATGAAGAGAAACAACAGAAATATTTTTGGTCTTTTTGTGTTTTGGAATGCAGCAATAAAAGGTAAACAATTAAAAAGAAAGAAAACTGCAACATGGATATACAAAGTATCGACAAGATATGATATGTAAATGAGTGAGATGTCGATATACCTCCCCCCAAGCTTAGGCTTTTGGCCTAAGTGGAGATCAACCCCATGGTGCCCAGGAAGTGGCGCCTCCATAGTACGACGAGGAAGGGCCCTCGTCCTGGTAAGAGCTGGATGACGCTCCAAGGTAAGTGACGGTGTAGCCATCATCAGGTGCTTCTCCCTCCTCCTGGTGCTGCTGGTGAAAGCCTCGCACTCTAAGCTGCTCCTCCAACGCCTCCTTGGAGTACGACCACGGTCTCCTGTGTATAGGGAACAGATCGGCCTGGGGCAAAGGCACTTCATATTCATCCCCGTTAGTAAATAAAACTTTGTAAACAATGTTTCCTAAATGAGAATTAGGTGTGACAAACTGATGGCCTTTCATAGCAGAAATATCAAGTCTGAAAGGGGTTAGCTTCTCATCATTAGGACTAACGGAAAGACCTAGATATGCGATAACTCGTGAAGCAACAATTCCTCCATAAATAGGTCCACTAGCAGCCAAACGGCGAGCAATAAGGGCACCAAGGTTGTAAGCAGTGTTACCATTAAGTGCAGCAGCAAGAAAAGCAAGATGATAATTAGAAATGTTACTGGTGTTTTCCCTACCAAGAATGCTAGTAGCAAGATAATAAACGAAATATCTAATGGCAGGGAATTGGATGTTCCTTATCTTGCCGCGCTGAGCGATGCGGTCATCGTCGTTGGTCACTCCTCGGTAAAGTTCCACAAAGTCTTTGGTGTTCCCTGCAATCTTCTTCGCTGTACCTAAGGAGCAATATCTATGGCAGCACAAAAGTCTCCCAAGTCCATTGTAACAGGCCTGTCATAAATCTTAAATTGGACAGTAGGCGCATAAGATGAATTCACAAATTTAAAACTCTCAACAAAAGTTTTGGTGAGCCAATAATGTTGGTCGCCCTCATCCTGCATATAAGTGGTTAGGCCAACTCTCTGGATAAGGAACATGAAGTCATCAAGCAACCCTGCATTACGCAAAAACTCCATGCATGGAAAGGATGAAGCATTTGGGATTTGGTCATCCCCTCCATCTCCAATGTTCGGTGCAATGACATCCTCATCATAGGAACGCCTAACTCGAGTAGATGCCCTCAAAGGCCTTCTTGCTCTCTGAGAATCCCTTTCAAACACCTCCCCAAAGGTGTGGTTATGCATTTTCCTTTTCTGAAATTTTTTAACAAACATTATAAAAAATGATTTTGAGACATACAAATGAGGGGAACTACTATATGAACTTGCTAGAGGACTAAACATGCATCAAAACTAATAATTTCAACATAGAACAAGCATGCATACTCACTTAACAAGTCACCTACAGCAGCAAAATACTCAAGGTATACTTACTAAACAAAATTCTACTTGGATACATGGAGGAGTCACATACCGAGAGCAAATGCCCCAAATCTCAGCAGCTGAGATGGGCTGAACAAAGAGATCGAAATCGCGAGGAAGAACAGCAAAAACTCGAGTGTGAGAGAGAAAAACGAGCTGAGTGATGCAAGAGGAAGAAGTGGTAGGTGGGGGAACTGCTGGAGGGCCAAGGGTGCCCCACCTCAGTGGCTGGCGCGGCCAAGGGGGCAGCCGCGCCACCATGTGGTTTGACCCCATGGTGGGTCCCCTTGGTCAGCACCAGGCACTCCCACGATGCTCTTTGAAAAATAGGACCAATGGTATAATTTTTACAGATTTTGAAAACTTTCAATTTGCATGAAATCTGGATATTTAAATTAATAAAACTTGGGCAGAAAAATTATTTTTAAAATTCAAAACAACTAAACTTTTGCAACCTAATTATCACTACAGGAGGTAAAACAAAGTTGAAGAAAGAAATGCTGTTTAGCTCTTTCATGTATGCAAATACATTTGATAACAAGGTTGATCAAGTCTTGGCACCAAATAAATTTACATGACACAAATGATTTAAACATCATGAAACACTCATGTTACCTTGTATTGTATTGATATGGATCCAATCATAATGTTTTGATATCCTTCTTGATGATCATATATAGGGCAATCAATACTTCCCACTTTGATAGTTTTAAAATTGGAGATGGTATTGACTCCATAAATCTTGTCAACTTTCTTGGGGAAATAAACAGTATGTTCTTTATCATTAACATTGAAAGTTACTTTTCCTTTATTGCAATCAATAACAGCACCTGCAGTATTTAGAAAAGGTCTTCCAAGAATAATAGACATATTATCATCTTCAGGCATTTCAAGAACAACAAAATCAGTCAAAATTAAACAATTGTTAGCCACTTGAACAGGGACATCCTCACAAATGCCAACAGGAACAGCAGTAGATTTATCAGCCATTTGCAAAGATATATCAGTAGGTATCAATTTATCAAGATAGAGTCTCTTATAGAGAGAAAAAGGCATAACACTAACTCCTGCTCCCAAATCACATAAAGCAGTTCTAACATAATTATTCTTGATGGAGCAAGGGATGGTTGGTATACCTGGATCTCCAAGCTTCTTAGGAACCTTGCCATTGAAAGAATAATTAGCAAGCATAGTAGAAATTTCCTCATTAGGAATTTTCCTCTTGTTAGAAACAATATCTTTCATATACTTTGAGTAAGGAGGCAATTTAATAGCATCAGTCAAAGGAATTTGCAAGAACAAGGGTTTCATCCATTCACAAAATTTATTATAATGTTCTTCTTCCTTTGATTTTAGTTTCTTAGTTGGAAAAGGCATTTGCTTTTGAACCCAAGGTTCCCTTTCATTACCATGTTTCTTAGCAATGAAGTCTTCCTTAGTGTACTTTGTGTTTTTAGTATGCTTTTCAGGTTCCTTTTCACTAACTTCTTTATCAAGAGCATCATTTTTATCCTTATCACTATCAAGTTCATTACCACTTTCAGTTTCAGCATCAGAGATAGATATACTATTAGGATCATTAACAGTTTCAGAGGATTCTACAACATTTTTATGTTTCTTCTTCTTCTTTTTCTTAGAAGGAGAAACTGGATTTTCAGCTAGTTGAGAATCTTGTTCAATTCTTTTAGGGTGTCCCTCAGGATATAAAGGATCCTGAGTATGAGCTCCACTTCTAGTGCTAACATAGACAGGTTTTAATTTTTCTTAGAAGCATTGGCTAACATGTCTTGTTGCACTTTAGTGAGTTGATCAATTTGAGTTTGAACCATATGGAAATGTTTAATAAGCATCTTAACATCATTGGAGGTTCTCTCCACAATATCATGCAACTTACTAATAGCTAGAGTTTTCATGCAAATGATTCTCTACTCTCATATTAAAATTATCTTGCTTAATAACATAATTATCAAATTCATCTAAGCATTGATCAGGTGGTTTAGAGTAGGGAATATCTCCTTCATCGAACCTGTGGAGAGAGTGAACCTCAATTATGGATGGATGAGGAATTGGCTTACACAAATCTTCAATAGGTGGAAGGTTCTTCACATCTTCAGATTTAATACCCTTCTCAATGAGAGTCTTCTTGGCCTCCCTCATTGTTTCATCATTCAATTCAATCATACCTCCCCTCTTCTTTGATATTGGTGTCGGTGTAGGTGTGGGGGTCGGCGCAGGTAGAGTCCAATCATCATAATTCTGGCTGATTTTAGCCAATAATTCTTCAGCTTCTTCAGGGGTTCTTTTCCTGAAAACACAACTAGCACAACTATCCAGATATGCTCTAGATTCAATAGTTAGTCCACTGTAAAATATATCAAGTAGATCATGCTTTTCCAAATCATGTCCAGGCCGAGCTCTGATAAGAGAGCAAAACCTTGTCCATGCCTCTGGAAGTTTCTCTTCATCTTCCTGGTCAAAGTTATAAATTCTCTGCAAAGCATCATGTTGAGCACTAGCAGGGAAATATTTCTGAAAGAAAACATCAAGCAAACCAGTAGGACTAGTAATAGAACCAGGAGACAAGTTGTTATACCAAGCTTTAGCATCATCTTTTAATGAGAAAGGAAAAATCTTAGCAACAAAATAGCTACGCTTCTTAATATCATCAGAAAATAAGCCACTCAAAGTAGAGAGCTCATTCATGTGCTCTACAGCACTTTCACTCTTAGTGCCACAAAAAGGAGTTTTCTCAACAATAGATATATGAGATAAATCAAGAGAAAAATCATAATCCTTATCTTTAATGTTTATAGGAGAAGTGGCAAACTTAGGATCAGGTGACAACTTGTATTTAACAGCATGTTGTGCAAGAAAATTTCTCATATTACTTGCACCAGTAGTAGCATTACATTTATCAATAAAATCATCATCAAGTTCCACATAAGTTTCATCAGGATCATCATCACAAGTATAATCCCTTAACTCAGGTGAATAAACAGGAGTAGTAGGACTTCCATTAGGTGTTCTAGTATTTTCAAGTTGTTTAGACTTAGCAATAGCAGCATCTAAAAGTGGACCTAATGAAATATTCTCATCAATCACAGTAGAAGCATCATCAACATTATCAGAGGCAATTTCAGATTCAGCAGTAGTACCAACACGTGAAGATTGTGGTGGTGTAACAAGTTGACTCAATACAGATGGTGAGTCAAGAGCAGCAGAGGTACTAAGTGTCGTACCTTTTCTTGTAGTGGATGGCAATACACGGACCCTCTCATCACGAGCTTTACCCATGATGAATAAATTTCAGCGAGCAATATAGATCACAAGTGAACTCACAAATAAAGCTATGCTCCCCGGCAACGGCGCCAGAAAATAGTCTTGATGACCCACAAGTATAGGGGATCGCAACAGTCTTCGAGGGAAGTAAAACCCAATTTATTGATTCGACACAAGGGGAGCCAAAGAATACTTGAGAGCCTTAACAGCGGAGTTGTCAATTCAGCTGCACCTGTGAATAGTCTTGCTCGACACAGATTATCAGTAGCAACAGTTTTATAGCAGTAGTAGCGGTGAAATAATAGCAGCAGTAAAGAGACAGCAGTAGTGATTGCAGTAAACAGTAGGATTAAAACACTGTAGGCATAGGGATGGATGAACGGGCGCTGCATGGATAAGATAGCTCATATAATAATCAAGACATAGGCATTGCAGATAATAATGATAAAGCATCCAAGTACTAAGTAAACATAGGCATGTGTTCCGTATATAGTCGTACGTGCTCGCAATGAGAAACTTGTACAACATCTTCTGTCCTACCAGCCGGTGGCAGCCGGGCCTCAAGGGAATCTACTGGTAATTAAGGTACTCCTTTTAATAAAGTACCGGAGCAAAGCATTAACACGCCGTGAACACATGTGATCCTCACATCGCAGCCATTCCCCTCGGCTGTCCCAATTATTGTCACTTTGGGACCGCGGGTTCCGGACAACAATATGTGTATACAACTTGCAGGTATGATCAATAAACAGTGCATATCATTATGAAACAATAACATGTTCAGATCTGAAATCATGGCACTCGGGCCCTAGTGACAAGCATTAAGCTCAACAAGTTGCAACAACATCAATAAGTACTAACAACGGATACTAGGCACCATGCCCTAATGATCTTATAACTTATTACATGAACAATCTCATCCAATCCCTACCATCCCCCTCAGCCTACAGCAGGGAATTACTCACACATGGATGGGGGAAACATGGATGGTCGATGGAGAAGCGTCGGTGATGATGATGGCGATGATCTCCTCCAATTCCCCGTCCCGGCGGAGTGCCAGAACGGAGTTTCTGGTCCCCGAAATAGGTTTCGCGATGGTGGCGGCGTACGGTGATGTTTCTGGATGAAGTGGACGACCCCCTCGCGTTTTAGGTCAGAGAGGGTTAAGTAGTCGAAAGGGGGACTCGGGGAGGTGCCCAGTCGCCCTCCTCATAGGCTGGCGCGGTGGGCCCCTTGGCCGCGCCACCATGTGGTTTGGGCCACTCGTGGCCCATCTCCGCCTCCCCTTCTGGCTCCGTGAGTCTTCTGGTAAAATAGGAGGTTTGCGATCTTTTCTGGTGTTTTTCCCGAAAGTTGACTTTCTGCACAAAAACAAGACACCAGGGCAATTCTGCTGAAAACAGCGTTAGTCCGCATTAGTTGTATTCAAAACACACAAGTTAGAGGTAAAACAATAGCAAAAGTGTTCGGGAAAGTAGATACGTTTTGGACGTATCAGGAACCCCACTCTTTCTTTTTGAGAGTTTGTCCCAATTGGCATCTCTCTTTGGGAGTGGGTTATATCATTCGTTGATTAACATCTCTCTCTCAATTGGTATCTTATTTTCATTTTGATATCTTTGTCCAATTGATATTTTTCAATCATGTGTTGGTTTGGTTTTAGTTTTAATTGGCTTCTCTAAATCAATTTTTGAATTTGATCTTTGATATAATTTGGACCATCTTTGATTTCTTGATATTTGTCCAAATTGTATCTCATTTTGGTTATTAAAGTTAATAGGCATGCATATGTACTACATGTTTATTTTATGGCATACTTTCTTTCTTTGTGCCAATATATAGGTGAAACTCCTCGAAATCCTAAATTTGTTAAGATGTGCATGAAATCCAATTTCATATCTATATGCACATATTTTTTGAGGAGTTCCTTCTATGTATTGTAGTTTGACTAACTACTTGGACCCAATTAGTTTGGGAACAATTTTACTTGAATATGTTTTAGGTACATGGATATGCATTGGATGCTTGTCTCATTTATAATAAAGGTACCTCACTACATGCTTATTGGAGTCAAGCGAGGATGGTTGATGAAATTTTATCTACTACATCAACCCAATGTCATCTCCATAACAAGTATTCACCCTCATGCATACTTTTCTAGCATCAAACCTTGTGTAGGTTGCATCATGGCATGAAACTTATTTATGCCTTTATTGTGTTTCTTGCAAAAGTTTAGAGAGACTTTATTGATGAATTTGCAAATCCTATTCGATTCTTATGATACTTGTTGCTTTATCAATGCCTCCCATCTATCTCTTTCCCCTTAGTGATATTTGTGATGCATTTGTCGTGGTTGATTTTGAAGTTCATGATTATACAATATGAGAATATTGAGCTATGGGCTATGATCCTAAACAAACATCATATGTGTATATTTTATTACTTCCCTTTGGATATCGTGTTTCTTTTCCTTAGTAACTAATTTTATGTGTACATGTTTCTTTGTGGATATATATCACATGATTGTTGTACACTTAGAAACCTATAACATGAGAGAAATTGCATCTTTACTCGATACCCTAATTCTTCGGTGTCACTTCTTATACTATGTTTTTTGATTCTTTGGCGTGACTCCGAAAAGAATTTGATTTATGAGTGCATATACTATTTTATCACGTCTTGGTGCTCTCATCTTGGTGAATTTTTTCTTTTGTCTTTACAAGCCAATTATCTTCACCATGGGATATGTCACAAGCTTTGTTGTTCATTTGCATCTTATTGAGCTTGTGAATTCATTTTTTGGATACCGGAGGAGTGAGGATTCCATGTTTGTACACCTTGTATTCAAATAATTCTAAATTGTGTACAAATATTGGGGAGCTCCTCTATTTTCTTTAAAACACTATTCTGCTCAAATCATAATATCTTGTGTTTATTTGGTTAGTTGGATCCTTTTGATTGCTTACTTTTTAATTGGAGAATTGTAAAAAGTTTTCCATATCTTTTTTTTGCAACCTTTGGATTCTCAATATAGTTTGTGCTCTCTCCAATTATTCATCATTGTATATGTGTATTTGATTTCACTCATATTTTGGGAAACACACGCGTTATGGGGGAGCTCATACTATATTGATCTTCTAAGATTTTTCGCCCATTTGGAAATGAATGCCAATGGGGAGAAGTTTTAGAGGGTTTAAAGGGAAATTTTGTGTTATGCTTTTGTTTTGGTCATTGATGCGTGTAAAGTCACACGTCCGCTGGGAACCCCAAGAGGAAGGTATGATGAGTGCAGTAGCAAGTTTTCCCTCAGTATGAAACCAAGGTTTAATCGAACCAGTAGGAAGTCGGCGATGCTCTGAAGGTTGTTGGTGAAGGAGTGTAGTGCAGCGCAACACCAGGGATTCTGGTGCCAACGTGGAACCTGCACAACACAATCAAACTACTTTGCCCCAACGTAACAGTGAGGTTGTCAATCTCACCGGCTTGCTGAAAACAAAGGATTAGGCGTATAGTGTGGAAAATGATGTTTGCTTGCAGAGAATGAAGAAGAACAATGATTGCAGTAGGTTGTATTTCAGATGTAAAAGGATAGACCGGGTCCACAGTTCACTAGTGGTGTCTCTCCATAATAAAATACTAACATGCTGGGTAAACGAATTACAGCTGGGCAATTTATAAAATAAAGAGGCGCATAACAATGCCTATACTAGTCATGATGATCACTATGAGATTTACTTGCGCATTACGACAAAGTACATAGACCGCCATCTAGCATGCATCTGTGCCTAAATAGTCCACCTTCAGGTTAGCATCCGCACCCCTTCCGGTATTAAGTTGCAAGCAACAGACAATTACATTAAGTATGGTGCATAATGTAAACAACACTAATATCCTTAGACAAAGCATTGCTGTTTTACCCCTAGTAGCAACAACACATCCACAACCTTAGAACTTTCTGTCACTGTCCCAGATTAAATGGAGGCATGAACCTACTATCTAGCATAAATACTCCCTCTTGGAGTTACAAGCATAAACTTGGCCAAAGCCTACACTAATAATGGAGAGCATGCAAGATCATAAACAACATATATAAGATAGATCAATGATCAACTTGACATAGTATTCAATACTCATCGGATCCCAGCAAACACAACATGTAGCATTACAATAAGATGATCTTGATCATGACAGGCACCTCACAAGATCTAAACATGATGGCACAAAAGGAGAAGACAACCATCTAGCTACTGTATGGACCCGTAGTCCAGAGATGAACTACTCACGCATCACTCTGGAGGCAGGCATGGCGATGTAGAGCCCTCCGGTGATGATTCCCCTCTCCGGCAGGGTGTCGGGAAGAGCTTCAGGAACCCCCCGAGTTAGGGTTGACGGCGGCGGCGGCGGCTGATGTTTTCTGGAATAATGGCTCGGTATTTTAGGGTTTACGCCTCGGGGGAATAAATAGGCGAAGGGCGGCGTCGGTGGAGGCACAGGGCCCGCTCCCCACACGGTGGCGCGGCAGCGGGCCCACCCGCGCCGTGAGGTGGGGACGGCGCCTCACTGCCCCCTTCGTCTCTCCTTCGGACTTCTGGAACTTGTCGGGAAAAATAGGAAATTGGCAATTTGTTTCGTCCGATTCCGAGGATATTTGCAGAACAGCTTTTCTGAAACCAAAAACAGCAAAAAACAGGAACTGACACTGTGGCATCTTGTTAGTAGGTTAGTCCCAGAAAATGCATAAAAATGATATGAAGTGTGAATAAAACATGTAGCAATTGGTATAAAACAAGCATGGAACACAAGAAATTATAGATACGTTGGAGACGTATCAAGCATCCCCAAGCTTAGTTCTACTCGTCCTCGAGTAGGTAAAACGATAACAACAAATAATTTCTGAAGTGACATGCTACCACACAATCTTGATCAATAATATTGTAAAGCATGTGAGCTGAGATCAAATCATTCAAAGCAATAGTCTATATTTGATATTCAATAAGAGATAACAAAGCAAGATAGTTAAACAAGCTAAAACCTTTCATGAACTATTGCTTTAAAGACATGAAACCGTACAAGGTTCATTAAGGATGTTTTAAGTATCCAATGTAGGAGTTCCATCCTTCAATTCCAAGCATCAAGCAATCTTTCACAACATAGAAGGATTCAGTCAAGTAAACATAAACATGAATGTCATGAATCAACTGTTTCGAAGTCTACTCAACCGGTGAACGTAAGCATTTGGTTTTGGCACCAGGATGTTATGGCTAAAAGAACATTAATGGTGGTTTGGAAGGCCAAAGGAAGAAAGTCTCACAAAACTATAAGTGATCATTAGACAAGAGGAAGTCTTATAATCGAAGCTATGTAAGGAGTAGTGATTGCCATGCAACAGATGCACATAGAGCTATATGTGTATGAAAGCTCTCCAATGGAACTAGTGGGGGTGCATCCAACTTGGTTGCTCATGAAGACCTAGAGCATTTTTGAGGAAGCTCATCAATGGAATATACAACCCAATTTCTATAGTGTAAATTCCCCACATAGTTATACTAGTAAATCATGAAAACTCTCTCACATGGAGTATAGGTGCTAAACATGAGCACAAATGATGACTATAAATATGCAGGTGCTAAAACATGAGCACAAGTGTGGATAAAGGATAGTAATGTTGCCCCCTTTTTCTTTATTCTTTTTTTTTCCTTTTTCTATTTTTTTTCTGTTTCTCTTTTTGATGGCCTCCATGGCCCTTTTCACTTTCAGGGGCAACATCCTAATATGACAACACACTTTTTGTTACAAATAACTCATAATGAACAAAACATGATGTATGAAACTGTATGCATCTGCCAGTGTAGTAGGATATGCAATGATCTAGCGTAACATGGGTGATACGTCCAAAACGTATCTACTTTCCCAAACACTTTTGCTATTGTTTTACCTCTAACTGTGTGTTTTGAATACAACTAATGCGGACTAACGCTGTTTTCAGCAGAATTGCCCTGGTGTCTTGTTTTTGTGCAGAAAGTCAACTTTCAGGAAAAACACCAGAAAAGATCGCAAACCTCCTATTTTACCAGAAGACTCACGGAGCCAGAAGAGGAGTTGGAGATGGGCCACTGTGAGATCCTGGCTCAGGGCTTAACAGGATTGATAGAATACTCATATCAACAAGTGCAACTTCTTTTCCAGAAGCTCATCTGGAAGGAACTCCGAGCTTAAGCGTGCTTGGCCCGGAGCACTCCAAGGATGGGTGACCGACCGGGAACTGGTTCCCGGGTGCGCACGAGTGAGGACAAAGTGCGCAGAAAAGACTAGTGTTGATCTGTGGGGCCAGTCTGGAGATCCTAGAGAGCTGCCAGGGGTGACAGGCCCGGCCCGGGGGTGGCCGGGGTGTTACAATTTGGTATCAGAGCCGACCTTCGCGGCAACACGGCGTGTGCGGTCAGGGGCGCGGACATGTGGAGCATGTGCCGGCACTGGACGCACAGACGTGTACCAAGAGGGAAGTTCCTGGACTGGGGCTGACCGACGAGGGCGTTGGTCTTCTAAGGGGGAAGGATGTGAGATCCTGGCTCAGGCTTAACAGATTGATAGAATACTCATATCAACAAGTTGCAACTTCTTTTCCGGAAGCTCATCTGGAAGGAACTCCGAGGTTAAGCGTGCTTGGCCCGGAGCACTCCAAGGATGGGTGACCGACCGGGAACTGGTTCCCGGGTGCGCACGAGTGAGGACAAAGTGCGCAGAAAAGACTAGTGTTGATCTGTGGGCCAGTCTGGAGATCCTAGAGAGCTGCCAGGGGTGACAGGCCCGGCCCGGGGGTGGCCGGGTGTTACAGCCACGAGTGGCCCAAACCACAAGGCGGCGCGGCCAGGGGGCCCACCGCGCCGCTAGGTGGTGTGGCCACCTCGGTCACGCCCCCGAGCCCCTCTCTCGACTACTTAACCCTTTTGACCTACAAACGTGAGGGGGTCGTCCACTTCATCCAGAAACATCACCGTACGCCGCCGCCATCGCGAAACCTATTTCGGGGACCAGAAACTCCGTTCTGGCACTCCGCCGGGACGGGGAATTGGAGGAGATCATCGCCATCATCATCACCGACGCTTCTCCATCGACCATCCATGTTTCCCCCATCCATGTGTGAGTAATTCCCTGCTGTAGGCTGAGGGGATGGTAGGGATTGGATGAGATTGTTCATGTAATAAGTTATAAGATCATTAGGGCATGGTGCCTAGTATCCGTTGTTAGTACTTATGTAGCGCCCGGACCCGACTGCTATACAGTGATACTGTGTCTCCGTTATCCGATACCAGCAGACACACTATCAAAGCATAATAGAGAGATCAAGACTTGTGGAACAACTGGCACATCACAGACTCTACGACACAAATCATATAGTTCAACTCTTATAATAGAGAAAGATAGCAAATGACAACCAGAGGTCACAGACCCAACAATGCAACAAGCGGAAGCAAATTATGTCGTTCTAAACAACAAGAACCAAATTATGGCCTAAGAGGCCTGCAGATAAACATCCAGCGCCAGCTGTTCCGGGATGTCCCAAGCTGCCACCTGGGAACCCCAGACTACTCGTCGACGTCCACAAAGAACCCACCTTCGAGGGCGGTGAAGTTCTCTCCTGAAAATAAGCAAACGACGTTGAGTTCGACGAACTCGCAAGATTAAGAGCTAATATATGCTCGATGATTGGCTTTCAAAGTTTTATGGCTCTTTTGCACAAAGCTGATTTTATTTAATAAAACAATACTCCATGGCATCGTCTAATCAGAATACTTTTAAAAGAGGGGTAAGAAGTAACTCTTTTCTCTTGAATCACATTTCTCACCATTCATCACCATCATCAACATTGTACCTGTTCATCAAAGGCACCTCCCCGAATCACCCTCGAGGAAGCTCACCTTACAATTGTGAGTGGTACCTCTAGTACCCAGTTTTTAATCATTCCGTTAAATTTATCCTATGATCCTACCTTCACTTCCCAAGTCGTCCATAACCGCGGACACGGCTTTTCGAAAAGATTTACCCTGCAGGGGTGTACAAAGTGGAAGTCCCCGGAGTCCCGAGGGGCCCCAGCTCCTTCGCCACGCGTACCGTCCGGCCCATTACCTGTACAATTAGCTCTCTTCCTTGGAAAGCCGGCTGGGTGGGAGCGGTGTCGACTTTCCAGGATCATCAGTGGCGGCAGGACTGCCAGTGCCCGCAACACCCGCCCCACGGCCACTTATTTTCCTAATACCACAATCCTCATCTCAGTTCATCCCACCATCATCACGCACGCGCAAATGGAAGCCCGAACTAGAGGACCCTGGCTAGTCCCGCTCGAGTTATTTAGTCTATGAGGGTTCCTGCACTACGAATGCATAGGCCTCACGCATGGTCGCACGCTCAGTCTTGGTTCAAGAGGTAAAGAACTCACACTTAGGCGGCGAGAACGAGACAACCCACCACATTCCCCGTGGCCTCTCATCCCCGCCTTTAAGCAATTTATTATCCATCACCACCATTTTCCATCACATCCGGCCATTCCATCAACTGTTCCAACTATGAAACATCCACCGGACATCTAAGCAATTAAACTAAGCATGGCTAAGCATATACATAGCAAGTATACTTATCTCGGGCCAACACTTCAATCCTATGGATATTAGGAAGGATACAGGTAATGGCAACAGATTTCTAATGCAACTAGTAGGATACTCTAATCCAAGCAAAAGACCTTTGGAACCGAATGCAATATTATAGTGGGGAAAATAATTGCGGAAATATAGGAGGAGACATGCTCAGAGGGGGGATTACGCTTGCCTTGTTCAGCAGGCTGGTAATATGGTTCGTCAGGGTATTGCGGTGGCACCCCGACTGATTGATCTATCGATGCATAAAAACACCGAAAGACAACAATCAATAATCACTCATGCATAACAAATGCAATGCTCAAACACATGATGGGATGACATTTTAATGCACTTAAATTAACTAACAAGTTAAATGGGGTGCAAGGGGATATTTCTATTAACTAAAACAATTAACCCCATAATTATCTTAGTGTTTCTCCCTAACTTCTAGAAAGTTCAGTACATTAAGTTTGCTCAAATATGCATGCAAATGATGTTATTGGTTAGTTCATCTTATTCTGAGCATTTTGATATATTAAACACATTTTTCTGATAAGCCATTAAAAAGTTATTGCATTTTCAGAATTTGATTTAATGCTGCCATTTAGCAAATCATTTTAAACAACATTAAAAATAATTATCCATGTTTGGGAAAGTGGTGAAACATGAAGTATATCACTTGTTGAACATTTTGATAGGTCACACATAATTTTTGGACCATTATTTTTAAAGATATGAATTTCCCAATTTTATTTTATATTCTGCCCCTTTTCTAAAGTGCAAGAAAAAGCCATTTCCAGTATTTAGTTCAACATGGAAATGATGTTAGAATGTAAGGTTTCTTCCACTGATCATTTTGATATCTTATTTGCAATTTTTGGATCAATATTTATTAAGATATGAATTTTATAAAATCCTTTTCTTTTCTGCCATTTTCCCAATTTATTTTAAGCAGTATTAAAAATAATTATCCATGTTTGGAAATGAGGTGAAATATGAAGTATCTTTAGTGCTGAACATTTTGGTATATTACTTGTAATTTTTGGAGCAGTATTTAAAAAGATATTGAATTTACAAACTTAATCAAATTTCTGTCAGTTTTTAGATATTTACAGAAAAGGTGCCCGAAACATTTCTCACTCAGATGCGGGCTACTCACAGCCACTGACTAGTGGGCCCGTGCGCAGGGATCCAGATCTGGATCTAGATCTAGATCTGGATCTGGGATTTTTTCTCACCGGAGGCAGATCTAGCCCGTGTCGCTGACTGGTGGGGTCACTGCCACGCTGGCGCTGACTGTGCGCGCGAGTGGTACTGACCCACTGACTGGTGGGGCCTGCTTGTCAGCGTGTGAAAATAAACCAAAAAAGGGGTTTGCGCCGTGCGGCACTCGAACCTGGGACCTGCCGTACGCGTGGAAGTGGCGCTGGCCACTGGGATGGTGCGGTGTTTGTGTTAGTACAAAGATCCATTTGTTTTTGTTGTTGTAAAGTCTCGTGTTCTAACTGACGAAACTGAACCAGAAGTTCAGCGTCGCTCGGCCGTGGACATCACCGGCGGCGACCACGCTCTGGTGGCGCTCCGTGGGCGTGCGTGGGGGCAAACGAGTGCGGGTGTGGAGGCCGTAGCCGTGCGCATGCTGGAGCAGAGGAAGAAGGGACACGGCGTCGCGTTCTTGATCGACATGCGGCGGCCATGGCGGACGGTCGTGCGGCCTCTCGCACGAAGGCGAGGCTACAGAGCAAGAGGAGGAAGAAGAAGAGGTCCCGGAGGACGGCGTGCTCACCCTAGACGCGTGGGTGTGCTCGGCGTGGTCGGAGATAGACGGACGGCGCGTAATTCCCGCGACGGCGCTCGGACGGCAGCGGCGAAGTAGTGGATGGAGCTCACGATTCCCAGCTCCCCCGGTCCGATTCCTTGCACGGATAAGACGCGGTGGTCGAGGCGGAGACGGTGACGATCTTCGCTTGGCTCGGGGAGGCTTTAAACTGCGGCGACGAACACGGCGACCATGGCGGCGTCTCGGTTGCGGGAAGAACAGAGAAGATATTTTGGGGGGGGGGAGAGAGCGAGGAGGGAGCAGGGCGGCGAGGGTGCGCCTCTTTAAGCTGCGAGGGCGCGGCAAGGCGTCGTGGGGGCCTCCCTCTCACGGGCAACGGCGTGGCGTTGTCGACCAGGGCGCGCCCGGCGGGTGCGGAGGTGAGAGACGATGGAATTTTGCGAAACCCCCCCCCCCCCCCCCCCCCCCCCGAACCTTTCCTTTCTCTGTTTTCTTCCTCTCATTCTTTTCTGGAGAATCAGTAAAGCATTTAATTGAAGCACTTAGGCAACTTCAAATTTTATGAAACTTGGTGGAAAATTCTTATTTGCCACTAAGCACCACTGGTAAAATTTGCAGGTCATTTTGAAAAAGTTTGTAAAGCAAACGTGGTTTAGTTTCTTTTCTGCCCTTTATTTAAAACATTTAATCGAGGCTTTTAACCAACTCCAAACTTTGTGAAATTTTGTGGTAACTCCTTATTTGTCACCAAGAGGCCATGGTAAACAATTCCAGCCCATTTGAAGAAAGTTTCCAGTAGTATCTTGTTTGAGTTTCATTTCTGGCATTTTTCTGGTATTTTTCTTTATAAAATTGTGGCATTTGTTTTCTTCTTCCATATCTTACCACAAGGAAATATGGGGGTTTCCAACATCATGGTGAAGCACACCATGTCTTCTGTTTTGACAGTTTAAAGGATTTTGAAAGTGTTTGAATTCAATTGGATCAAGCCAAATTGAATGTCCTTCCTTTTATAAAACATTTGGCATCTTCTTATAGTTCCAACATTATTCAATTTAACTCTTGGTACTTCCTTGATAAATATGGAAGCTCAAGAAAGTTTTGTTTTGCCCGAAACAACCATAAGCCTCAAGGTTGAATTATTTCCAGGATGACATTTGTTTTTAAATGGTGACAAACCCATGGTTTTTATTTGTTCAGCGAATTAAAATGGATGCCATGATGAATGAAACACAAAAGTGGAAATTTTACCCACATTTTTAGGTTCAAAAATTTCGGGCTGTTACAATTCTACCCCCCTTACAAGAATCTCGTCCCGAGATTCCTAGAGTAGAAAGAGAGAGGACGGAACACGACAACACTTGTCTCCAACAAGCATCTTGATGCAGGATGATTTCTTCTACTCCAAGGTCAACTCAAGAAGTGAGTGCCCGCAACAACTTGTGAGTTAACAAACTTGGAAGACGTCAAGGTACGGAGGAAACGGAAGAAAGTTCATGCAGATAGAGAAAGGTTTCTACAAGGATTTGATATATGAACTTTGCACAAGACCATAAGCTTTAGAGAAAGCAGGTCTAACTATCTTAACTCTGAAGGGCCAAGCAGCAGACTTGATTCAATAACCATGAGGAACCCTAGCCATCGTTGCTGCTTGAGATTCAGCTCTGGTTACGGGAGATGATACTTCATACTTAGAGGGTATGAAAGACAGTCTTGAATGGTGATCCACGAAGGAAGACTTCTAGATTCTCAAGGTATGGACTACAATGTCAAACTCAAGAGTTGAGTAGGGTTGCGAAACCCATGTATTAGCAAATTATCCGAAGACATCTGCTCTTTCATGAAATTTGGCAACGGGACACAATTGAGTCCTTGTATTTCGAAGCAATTAGAATTGCTAAGAATATGAGGTCACCACATCACCTACACACCAATCATTCCCCAGCATGACTAGCTCGGAGGAAAGATGGGTAAGGATGTGTAAGAGCATCACTTCATCAAAAGTCCATGAGACTCCGCACGACTTCTTGATATCCAAGAGTGTGATACCCTAAGGTGGAGCAGAACAAACGCTAGACAAGACCCTCATTCTGCAGATTACAATACTTTGACCTGGTCCGAGAAGTGGACAAGGTACTGGAGTTTGTTTCTCCTAACAAGACGAAGTGGAAAGTCTTGACGGATCAAGAAAGTGACTTGCATCGGAACATACCAACGCACGATAAAACTTTACCGACAACCGACAGACAAAGGTCAGAAAGCGGATCAGAGTAAGAAACATGCTCAGGATAATCCTAAGATGTTGGAGATGCACCGGTTATTACTCAATTGTGATAATCATGCCCAAAAAGAGAGATGCAGCAGAGTCACAAACATAGTTGGGAGACTCGCTAGGAGAATCCTGATCATAACCCCGATGGTTCCAAGACAGAACAACAAGGCTAAGGGAGAGCTAAAGTCACATAGCCAGCTGAGGTGTGGGAAATTAAGGTTCAACCATTTACCACACAGACCAAATAAAGGACTTGGGTTAAAGGTCAGCTTCATGTGCCGAGAATCATAAATAGCATATCGATCACATGGGTAAGAACCCACACGATTTAACATGCCAGAATCACAGCACAATCCGGGACCTTCGGTTCAAGACCTTGGGTTAAAACCCACAAAATTGAGGATAATCACTTGTTCCTTCGTTGGGTAACAGGGTTCAAACATCTGAGTTGATTTGGGATTGCAACGCAGCGGGAGCAACTGGACACATAACACCAAAGGTAGAACCCAACCTCGTGATCCTAAAGATTTTTGAAGTAATAGATGAGGAGAAAAACTTTTAACTCAAATCGAGGTAAGATTGCTCCGAGATTAGAATGTAACCAGATAAGGAGTAAAAAGAATCCTAAGATGGTTTTCACAACTCATTTTTAGGTTAAAAATATTTTCACAAACACTAGACTCAACGTCGACCAGTAGAAGGGTTTCCTACAGGCAGTCCTGCTCTGATACCAACTTGTAGCGCCCGGACCCGACTGCTATACAGTGATACTGTGTCTCCGGTTATCCGATACCAGCAGACACACTATCAAAGCATAATAGAGAGATCAAGACTTGTGGAACAACTGGCACATCACAGACTCTACGACACAAATCATATAGTTCAACTCTTATAATAGAGAAAGATAGCAAATGACAACCAGAGGTCACAGACCCAACAATGCAACAAGCGGAAGCAAATTATGTCGTTCTAAACAACAAGAACCAAATTATGGCCTAAGAGGCCTGCAGATAAACATCCAGCGCCAGCTGTTCCGGGATGTCCCAAGCTGCCACCTAGGAACCCCAGACTACTCGTCGACGTCCACAAAGAACCCACCTTCGAGGGCGGTGAAGTTCTCTCCTGAAAATAAGCAAACGACGTTGAGTTCGACGAACTCGCAAGATTAAGAGCTAATATATGCTCGATGATTGGCTTTCAAAGTTTTATGGCTCTTTTGCATAAAGCTGATTTTATTTAATAAAACAAGACTCCATGGCATCGTCTAATCAGAATACTTTTAAAAGAGGGGTAAGAAGTAACTCTTTTCTCTTGAATCACATTTCTCACCATTCATCACCATCATCAACATTGTACCTGTTCATCAAAGGCACCTCCCCGAATCACCCTCGAGGAAGCTCACCTTACAATTGTGAGTGGTACCTCTAGTACCCAGTTTTTTAATCATTCCGTTAAATTTATCCTATGATCCTACCTTCACTTCCCAAGTCGTCCATAACCGCGGACACGGCTTTTCGAAAAGATTTACCCTGCAGGGGTGTACAAAGTGGAACTCCCCGGAGTCCCGAGGGGCCCCAGCTCCTTCGCCACGCGTACCGTCCGGCCCATTACCTGTACAATTAGCTCTCTTCCTTGGAAAGCCGGCTGGGTGGGAGCGGTGTCGACTTCTCCCTCGTTAAGGACTTTCCAGGATCATCAGTGGCGGCAGGACTGCCAGTGCCCGCAACACCCGCCCCACGGCCACTTATTTTCCTAATACCACAATCCTCATCTCAGTTCATCCCACCATCATCACGCACGCGCAAATGGAAGCCCGAACTAGAGGACCCTGGCTAGTCCCGCTCGAGTTATTTAGTCTATGAGGGTTCCTGCACTACGAATGCATAGGCCTCACGCATGGTCGCACGCTCAGTCTTGGTTCAAGAGGTAAAGAACTCACACTTAGGCGGCGAGAACGAGACAACCCACCACATTCCCCGTGGCCTCTCATCCCCGCCTTTAAGCAATTTATTATCCATCACCACCATTTTCCATCACATCCGGCCATTCCATCAACTGTTCCAACTATGAAACATCCACCGGACATCTAAGCAATTAAACTAAGCATGGCTAAGCATATACATAGCAAGTATACTTATCTCGGGCCAACACTTCAATCCTATGGATATTAGGAAGGATACAGGTAATGGCAACAGATTTCTAATGCAACTAGTAGGATACTCTAATCCAAGCAAAAGACCTTTGGAACCGAATGCAATATTATAGTGGGGAAAATAATTGCGGAAATATAGGAGGAGACATGCTCAGAGGGGGGGATTACGCTTGCCTTGTTCAGCAGGCTGGTAATATGGTTCGTCAGGGTATTGCGGTGGCACCCCGACTGATTGATCTATCGATGCATAAAAACACCGGAAAGACAACAATCAATAATCACTCATGCATAACAAATGCAATGCTCAAACACATGATGGGATGACATTTTAATGCACTTAAATTAACTAACAAGTTAAATGGGGTGCAAGGGGATATTTCTATTAACTAAAACAATTAACCCCATAATTATCTTAGTGTTTCTCCCTAACTTCTAGAAAGTTCAGTACATTAAGTGTGCTCAAATATGCATGCAAATGATGTTATTGGTTAGTTCATCTTATTCTGAGCATTTTGATATATTAAACACATTTTTCTGATAAGCCATTAAAAAGTTATTGCATTTTCAGAATTTGATTTAATGCTGCCATTTTAGCAAATCATTTTAAACAACATTAAAAATAATTATCCATGTTTGGGAAAGTGGTGAAACATGAAGTATATCACTTGTTGAACATTTTGATAGGTCACACATAATTTTTGGACCATTATTTTTAAAGATATGAATTTCCCAATTTTATTTTATATTCTGCCCCTTTTCTAAAGTGCCAGAAAAAGCCATTTCCAGTATTTAGTTCAACATGGAAATGATGTTAGAATGTAAGGTTTCTTCCACTGATCATTTTGATATCTTATTTGCAATTTTTGGATCAATATTTATTAAGATATGAATTTTATAAAATCCTTTTCTTTTCTGCCATTTTCCCAATTTATTTTAAGCAGTATTAAAAATAATTATCCATGTTTGGAAATGAGGTGAAATATGAAGTATCTTTAGTGCTGAACATTTTGGTATATTACTTGTAATTTTTGGAGCAGTATTTAAAAAGATATTGAATTTACAAACTTAATCAAATTTCTGTCAGTTTTTAGATATTTACAGAAAAGGTGCCCGAAACATTTCTCACTCAGATGCGGGCTACTCACAGCCACTGACTAGTGGGGCCCGTGCGCAGGGATCCAGATCTGGATCTAGATCTAGATCTGGATCTGGGATTTTTTCTCACCGGAGGCAGATCTAGCCCGTGTCGCTGACTGGTGGGGTCACTACCACGCTGGCGCTGACTGTGCGCGCGAGTGGTACTGACCCACTGACTGGTGGGGCCTGCTTGTCAGCGTGTGAAAATAAACCAAAAAAGGGGTTTGCGCCGTGCGGCACTCGAACCTGGGACCTGCCGTACGCGTGGAAGTGGCGCTGGCCACTGGGATGGTGCGGTGTTTGTGTTAGTACAGAGATCCATTTGTTTTTGTTGTTGTAAAGTCTCGTGTTCTAACTGACGAAACTGAACCAGAAGTTCAGCGTCGCTCGGCCGTGGACATCACCGGCGGCGACCACGCTCTGGTGGCGCTCCGTGGGCGTGCGTGGGGGCAAACGAGTGCGGGTGTGGAGGCCGTAGCCGTGCGCATGCTGGAGCAGAGGAAGAAGGGACACGGCGTCGCGTTCTTGATCGACATGCGGCGGCCATGGCGGACGGCCGTGCGGCCTCTCGCACGAAGGCGAGGCTACAGAGCAAGAGGAGGAAGAAGAAGAGGTCCCGGAGGACGGCGTGCTCACCCTAGACGCGTGGGTGTGCTCGGCGTGGTCGGAGATAGACGGACGGCGGCGTAATTCCCGCGACGGCGCTCGGACGGCAGCGGCGAAGTAGTGGATGGAGCTCACGATTCCCAGCTCCCGGTCCGATTCCTTGCACGGATAAGACGCGGTGGTCGAGGCGGAGACGGTGACGATCTTCGCTTGGCTCGGGGAGGCTTTAAACTGCGGCGACGAACACGGCGACCATGGCGGCGTCTCGGTTGCGGGAAGAACAGAGAAGATATTTTGGGGGGGGGGGGGGGAGAGAGCGAGGAGGGAGCAGGGCGGCGAGGGTGCGCCTCTTTAAGCTGCGAGGGCGCGGCAAGGCGTCGTGGGGGGCCTCCCTCTCACGGGCAACGGCGCGGTAGGGGTCCGGCGTGGCGTTGTCGACCAGGGCGCGCCCGGCGGGTGCGGAGGTGAGAGACGATGGAATTTTGCGAACCCCCCCCCCCCCCCCGCGAACCTTTCCTTTCTCTGTTTTCTTCCTCTCATTCTTTTCTGGAGAATCAGTAAAGCATTTAATTGAAGCACTTAGGCAACTTCAAATTTTATGAAACTTGGTGGAAAATTCTTATTTGCCACTAAGCACCACTGGTAAATTTGCAGGTCATTTTGAAAAAGTTTGTAAAGCAAACATGGTTTAGTTTCTTTTCTGCCCTTTATTTAAAACATTTAATTGAGGCTTTTAACCAACTCCAAACTTTGTGAAATTTTGTGGTAACTCCTTATTTGTCACCAAGAGGCCATGGTAAAGAATTCCAGCCCATTTGAAGAAAGATTCCAGTAGTATCTTGTTTGAGTTTCATTTCTGGCATTTTTCTGGTATTTTCTCTTTATAAAATTGTGGCATTTGTTTTCTTCTTCCATATCTTACCACAAGGAAATATGGGGGTTTCCAACATCATGGTGAAGCACACCATGTCTTCTGTTTTGACAGTTTAAAGGATTTTGAAAGTGTTTGAATTCAATTGGATCAAGCCAAATTGAATGTCCTTCCTTTTATAAAACATTTGGCATCTTCTTATAGTTCCAACATTATTCAATTTAACTCTTGGTACTTCCTTGATAAATATGGAAGCTCAAGAAAGTTTTGTTTTGCCCAAAACAACCATAAGCCTCAAGGTTGAATTATTTCCAGGATGACATTTGTTTTTAAATGGTGACAAACCCATGGTTTTTATTTGTTCAGCGAATTAAAATGGATGCCATGATGAATGAAACACAAAAGTGGAAATTTTACCCACATTTTTAGGTTCAAAAATTTCGGGCTGTTACAACTTATTGATGTTGTTGCAACTTGTTGAGCTTAATGCTTGTCACTAGGGGCCGAGTGCCATGATTTCAGATCTGAACATGTTATTGTTTCATAATGATATGCACTGTTTATTGATCATACCTGCAAGTTGTATACACATATTGTTGTCCGGAACCCGAGGTCCCAAAGTGACAATAATTGGGACAGCCGAGGGGAATGGCTGCGATGTGAGGATCACATGTGTTCACGGCGTGTTAATGCTTTGCTCCGGTACTTTATTAAAAGGAGTACCTTAATTACCAGTAGATTCCCTTGAGGCCCGGCTGCCACCGGCTGGTAGGACAGAAGATGTTGTACAAGTTTCTCATTGCGAGCACGTACGACTATATACGGAACACATGCCTATGTTTACTTAGTACTTGGATGCTTTATCATTATTATCTGCAATGCCTATGTCTTGATTATTATATGAGCTATCTTATCCATGCAGCGCCCGTTCATCCATCCCTATGCCTACAGTGTTTTAATCCTACTGTTTACTGCAATCACTACTGCTGTCATTACTTCACTGCTGCTATTATTTCACCGCTACTACTGCTATAAAACTGTTGCTACTGATAATCTGTGTCGAGCAAGACTATTCACAGGTGCAGCTGAATTGACAACTCCGCTGTTAAGGCTCTCAAGTATTCTTTGGCTCCCCTTGTGTCGAATCAATAAATTGGGTTTTACTTCCCTCGAAGACTGTTGCGATCCCCTATACTTGTGGGTCATCAAGACTATTTTCTGGCGCCGTTGCCGGGGAGCATAGCTTTATTTGTGAGTTCACTTGTGATCTATATTGCTCGCTGAAATTTATTCATCATGGGTAAAGCTCGTGATGAGAGGGTCCGTGTATTGCCATCCACTACAAGAAAAGGTACGACACTTAGTACCTCTGCTGCTCTTGACTCACCATCTGTATTGAGTCAACTTGTTACACCACCACAATCTTCACGTGTTGGTACTACTGCTGAATCTGAAATTGCCTCTGATAATATTGATGATGCTTCTACTGTGATTGATGAGAGTATTTCATTAGGTCCACTTTTAGATGCTGCTATTGCTAGGTCTAAACAACTTGAAAATACTAGAACACCTAATGGAAGTCCTACTACTCCTGTTTATTCACCTGAGTTAAGGGATTATACTTGTGATGATGATCCTGATGAAACTTATGTGGAACTTGATGATGATTTTATTGATAAATGTAATGCTACTACTGGTGCAAGTAATATTAGAAATTTTCTTGCACAACATGCTGTTAAATACAAGTTGTCACCTGATCCTAAGTTTGCCACTTCTCCTATAAACATTAAAGATAAGGATTATGATTTTTCTCTTGATTTATCTCATATATCTATTGTTGAGAAAACTCCTTTTTGTGGCACTAAGAGTGAAAGTGCTGTAGAGCACATGAATGAGCTCTCTACTTTGAGTGGCTTATTTTCTGATTTTTCCTTTCTCATTAAAAGATGATGCTAAAGCTTGGTATAACAACTTGTCTCCTGGTTCTATTACTAGTCCTACTGGTTTGCTTAATGTTTTCTTTCAGAAATATTTCCCTGCTAGTGCTCAACATGATGCTTTGCAGAGAATTTATAACTTTGACCAGGAAGATGAAGAGAAACTTCCAGAGGCATGGACAAGGTTTTGCTCTCTTATCAGAGCTCGGCCTGGACATGATTTGGAAAAGCATGATCTACTTGATATATTTTACAGTGGACTAACTATTGAATCTAGAGCATATCTGGATAGTTGTGCTAGTTGTGTTTTCAGGAAAAGAACCCTGAAGAAGCTGAAGAATTATTGGCTAAAATCAGCCAGAATTATGATGATTGGACTCTACCTGCGCCGACCCCCACACCTACACCGACACCAATATCAAGAAGAGGGGAGGTATGATTGAATTGAATGATGAAACAATGAGGGAAGCCAAGAAGACTCTCATTGAGAAGGGTATTAAATCTGAAGATGTGAAGAACCTTCCACCTATTGAAGATTTGTGTAAGCCAATTCCTCATCCATCCATAATTGAGGTTCACTCTCTCCACAGGTTCGATGAAGGAGATATTCCCTACTCTAAACCACCTGATCAATGCTTAGATGAATTTGATAATTATGTTATTAAGCAAGATAATTTTAATATGAGAGTAGAGAATCATTTGCATGAAAACTCTCAAGCTATTAGTAAGTTGCATGATATTGTGGAGAGAACCTCCAATGATGTTAAGATGCTTATTAAACATTTCCATATGGTTCAAACTCAAATTGATCAACTCACTAAAGTGCAACAAGACATGTTAGCCAATGCTTCTAAAGAAAAATTAAAACCTGTCTATGTTAGCACTAGAAGTGGAGCTCATACTCAGGATCCTTTATATCCTGAGGGACATCCTAAAAGAATTGAACAAGATTCTCAACTAGCTGAAAATCCAGTTTCTCCTTCTAAGAAAAAGAAGAAGAAGAAACATAAAAATGTTGTAGAATCCTCTGAAACTGTTAATGATCCTAATAGTATATCTATCTCTGATGCTGAAACTGAAAGTGGTAATGAACTTGATAGTGATAAGGATAAAAATGATGCTCTTGATAAAGAAGTTAGTGAAAAGGAACCTGAAAAGCATACTAAAAACACAAAGTACACTAAGGAAGACTTCATTGCTAAGAAACATGGTAATGAAAGGGAACCTTGGGTTCAAAAGCAAATGCCTTTTCCAACTAAGAAACTAAAATCAAAGGAAGAAGAACATTATAATAAATTTTGTGAATGGATGAAACCCTTGTTCTTGCAAATTCCTTTGACTGATGCTATTAAATTGCCTCCTTACTCAAAGTATATGAAAGATATTGTTTCTAACAAGAGGAAAATTCCTAATGAGGAAATTTCTACTATGCTTGCTAATTATTCTTTCAATGGCAAGGTTCCTAAGAAGCTTGGAGATCCAGGTATACCAACCATCCCTTGCTCCATCAAGAATAATTATGTTAGAACTGCTTTATGTGATTTGGGAGCAGGAGTTAGTGTTATGCCTTTTTCTCTTATAAAGACTCTATCTTGATAAATTGATACCTACTGATATATCTTTGCAAATGGCTGATAAATCTACTGCTGTTCCTGTTGGCATTTGTGAGGATGTCCCTGTTCAAGTGGCTAACAATTGTTTAATTTTGACTGATTTTGTTGTTCTTGAAATGCCTGAAGATGATAATATGTCTATTATTCTTGGAAGACCTTTTCTAAATACTGCAGGTGCTGTTATTGATTGCAATAAAGGAAAAGTAACTTTCAATGTTAATGATAAAGAACATACTGTTTATTTCCCCAAGAAAGTTGACAAGATTTATGGAGTCAATACCATCTCCAATTTTAAAACTATCAAAGTGGGAAGTATTGATTGCCCTATATATGATCATCAAGAAGGATATCAAAACATTATGATTGGATCCATATCAATACAATACAAGGTAACATGAGTGTTTCATGATGTTTAAATCATTTGTGTCATGTAAATTTATTTGGTGCCAAGACTTGATCAACCTTGTTATCAAATGTATTTGCATACATGAAAGAGCTAAACAGCATTTCTTTCTTCAACTTTGTTTTACCTCCTGTAGTGATAATTAGGTTGCAAAAGTTTAGTTGTTTTGAATTTTAAAAATAATTTTTCTGCCCAAGTTTTATTAATTTAAATATCCAGATTTCGTGCAAATTGAAAGTTTTCAAAAATCTGTAAAAATTATACCATTGGTCCTATTTTTCAAAGAGCATCGTGGGAGTGCCTGGTGCTGACCAAGGGGACCCACCATGGGGTCAAACCACATGGTGGCGCGGCTGCCTCCTTGGCCGCGCCAGCCACTGAGGTGGGGCCCCTTGGCCCTCCAACAGTTCCCCCACCTACCACTTCTTCCTCTTGCATCACTCAGCTCGTTTTTCTCTCTCACACCGAGTTTTTGCTGTTCTTCCTCGCGATTTCGATCTCTTTGTTCAGCCCATCTCAGCTGCTGAGATTTGGGGCAATTGCTCTCCGGTATGTGACTCCTCCATGTATCCAAGTAGAATTTTGTTTAGTAAAGTATACCTTGAGTATTTTGCTGCTGTAGGTGACTTGTTAAGTGAGTATGCATGCTTGTTCTATGTTGATATAATCAGTTTTGATGCATGTTTAGTCCTCTAGCAAGTCCATATAGTAGTTCCCCTCATTTGTATGCTTCAAAATCAATTTTTATGATATGTGTTGAAAATTTCAGAAAAGGAAAATGCATAACCACAACTTTGGAGAGGTGTTTGAGAGTGACTCTCAGAGGGTAAGAAGACCCTTGAGGGCATCCACTCGAGTTAGGCGCTCCTATGATGAAGATGTCATTGCACCAAACATTGGAGATGGAGGGGATGATCAAATCCCAAATGCTTCATCCTTTCCATGCATTGAGTTTCTAACTAATGCAGGTTTGCTTGATGACTTCATGTTTCTCATCCAGAGGGTTGGTTTAACTACTTATATGCAGGATGAGGGTGTCCAACATTATTGGCTCACCAAAACTTTTGTTGAGAGTTTTAAATTCACAAACTCATCTTATGGACCTGTTGTTAAATTTAAGATCTATGATATGCCTGTTACCATGAGTTTGAATGACTTTTGTGCTGCCATAGATATTGCTCCTATAGGTACAGCGAAGAAGATTGAAGGAAACACCCGCGACTTGGTGGAACTTTATCGAGCAGTGACCAATGACGATAGCCGCGACGCTCATCGCGGCAAGATAAGGAATATCCAATACCCTGCCATCAAGTATTTTGTTTTCTACCTTGCTACTAGCATTCTTGGTAGGGAGAACACCAGCAACATTTCTAACTATCATCTTGCTTTTCTTGCTGCTGCACTTAATGGTAGCACTACATATCACCTTGGTGCTCTTATTGCTCGCCGCTTATCCGCTACAGGACCCATCTATGGTGGGATTGTTGCAAAGCGTGTTGCTGCTAGTTTTGGTCTTTCTGCAACACCTACTGATAATGTGCTAGCCCCTGTTAAACTTGATCTTGCTACTATGATAGGGCATCAGTTTGCTACACCTGGCTCTCGCATGGGGAACATTGTTTATAAAGTGTTTTATACTAACGGGGAGCCAACCGAGGTCCCTTTGCCCCAGGCCGATTTGTTCCCTATTCACAGGAGACCGTGGTCATACTCCAGGGAGGCATTGGAGGAGCAGCTACGACTGCGTGGTTTTCACCAGCAGCATCAGGAGGAGGAAGAGGCGCCATGGGATTGTTAGCCTCCACTTAGGCCAAAAGCCTAAGCTTGGGGGGAGGTATATCGACATCTCACTCATTTACATATCATATCTTGTCGATACTTTGTATATCCATGTTGCAGTTTTCTTCTTTCTTTCTTTTTAATTGTTTACCTTTTATTGCTGCATTCCAAAACACAAAAAGACCAAAAATATTCTGTTGTTTCTCTTCAATTGTTTCTTTAAGTTTCAGTATTAGTTTGCTTAGTTTTAAAATTCGGTTTGTTATTCAAAAATCCAAAAATATTTTGCTTTATTGTTTGTTTCTTTTTGCTCTTGTTTCAAAAACTCGAAAACCCAAAAATATTTGTTGTTTCTTTTTGGTTTTGTATAGTGTTTTCAGAGTTGGACAGCCATCCGTGACTCCGATGGAGCTTGGTTTTCATTCTTATCATTCGAAGCAACACAAGTGAAAAAGCAATAAGGATGATCTACAACAACTCGAGTTGGGGTGAGAGGCTGGTACGAACTCTATTTGTTTTCATTTTTGTACATATACTCATCTATGTGAGCATGCTTAGTTGGTTCATGTGAGGTATATGTCATTTAGTGGATGCCTAGTAGTTCTTGTTCTCTCATGATCGGTCCCAATTTATTAATAGTGGTAGCATGTTATGTTGATGTTTGCTTGCATTGTTCTATTCATAGAGGGTATGACATTGTGGTATCCTCCTCTGAATAATTCATTCGAATTGACTTGGCACATGCTCATGCATGCATATGACTGAAAAACAAAAGTCAATTAAGCCTTGATGATTTATTTTGACTCAGAGTTCTTGTATCACTTTTATGCCTCAATTAATTTCATTTTGTCGCAAGCATGATTATGACGGTTATTGCTCTCTTGATTGTCGCTTCCCAGTCTATTGCTAGCCTTCACTTGTACTGAGCGGGAATGCTGCTCGTGCTTCCAAAACCATGAAAACCAAGTTATTCCAAAGTGTCCACCATAAATACCTATGCATGGCATTTCGAACCATTCAAGTAAATTTTCATGTGCTACCTTTAAAATCTTCAAAGTACTTCTCAATTTGTGTCAATGTTTTATAGCTCATGAGGAAGTATGTGGTGTTTTATCTTTCAATCTTGTCATTCAGACTTTCACCAATGGACTAGTGGCATATACATCCGCTTATCCAATAATTTTGCAAAAAGAGCTGGCAACGGGGTGCCCAGTCCCAATTAATTATAACTTTCATCAATAATTCTCTTCACATGTTTTGCCCTGATTTATCAGTAAGCAACTTAATTTGCAAATAGACACTCCTCCATGGTATGTGAATGTTGGAAGGCACCCGAGGATTCGGTTAGCCATGGCTTGTGCAAGCAAAGGTTGGGGGGAGTGTCACCCATAATGAAACTAAAATACATGTGTAAACAAAAGAGAAGAGGGATGATCTACCTTGCTGGTAGAAATAACATCCTTCATGGGAGCCGCTCTTGAAAGTCTGGTTGACAAGGGGGTTAGAGTACCCACTACCATTCGTTGACAACAACAAACACTTCCCAAAACAATTTTGCTTCTGTTTTAAAAATAAAAAGCTCTAGCACATGATAATCCCTGCTTCCCTCTGCGAAGGGTCAATCTTATACTTTCATGTTGAGTCACCATCCTTTCTTTGAGCATTTTCTCGAGAGCATAGTTGTCGTTCTCAGTGTAATGTGCTTGTCCCAGAATGTGGTTAACTGTGATATAACTTTGATGCTTTTATCTTTGATATCTTTGATTCTAGTCTTCCCATGAACTTCAGAGGTGCCTGGGCATTTATGTTTTGCTGTACAAAATCGGGCAAGCGAGATACCATCTTATCATATCCTATTATGAGCATTACAATCTTGTGAATTAATATGTTTCATGTTTGTCGCTATTAGTATGTTGGTATCTTTTCATAGTTTACATGCCTATTGAGTGACATTATTTGCATTTGCCTCATCTTGAATTGCCTAAGCATTTGTTCATATAGTGAGAATATATGCATCATATGAAGCAAATGTGTTCGTGAAAGTCTTTTATCGCACTCAGTTGTTAACTGAATTGCTTGAGGACAAGCAATAAGCTAAGCTTGGGGGGAGTTGATACGTCCAAAACGTATCTACTTTCCCGAACACTTTTGCTATTGTTTTACCTCTAACTTGTGTGTTTTGAATACAACTAATGCGGACTAACGCTGTTTTCAGCAGAATTGCCCTGGTGTCTTGTTTTTGTGCAGAAAGTCAACTTTCGGGAAAAACACCAGAAAAGATCGCAAACCTCCTATTTTACCAGAAGTTGGCGATGGGCCACGAGTGGCCCAAACCACAAGGCGGCGCGGCCAGGGGGCCCACCGCGCCGCCAGGTGGTGTGGCCACTCGGTCACGCCCCGAGCCCCTCTCTCGACTACTTAACCCTTTTGACCTACAAACGTGAGGGGGTCGTCCACTTCATCCAGAAACATCACCGTACGCCGCCGCCATCGCGAAACCTATTTCGGGGACCAGAAACTCCGTTCTGGCACTCCGCCGGGACGGGAATTGGAGGAGATCATCGCCATCGTCATCACCGACGCTTCTCCATCGACCATCCATGTTTCCCCCATCCATGTGTGAGTAATTCCCTGCTGTAGGCTGAGGGGGATGGTAGGGATTGGATGAGATTGTTCATGTAATAAGTTATAAGATCATTAGGGCATGGTGCCTAGTATCCGTTGTTAGTACTTATTGATGTTGTTGCAACTTGTTGAGCTTAATGCTTGTCACTAGGGCCCGAGTGCCATGATTTCAGATCTGAACATGTTATTGTTTCATAATGATATGCACTGTTTATTGATCATACCTGCAAGTTGTATACATATTGTTGTCCGGAACCCGAGGTCCCAAAGTGACAATAATTGGGACAGCCGAGGGGAATGGCTGCGATGTGAGGATCACATGTGTTCACGGCGTGTTAATGCTTTGCTCTGATACTTTATTAAAAGGAGTACCTTAATTACCAGTAGATTCCCTTGAGGCCCGGCTGCCACCGGCTGGTAGGACAGAAGATGTTGTACAAGTTTCTCATTGCGAACACGTACGACTATAAACGGAACACATGCCTATGTTTACTTAGTACTTGGATGCTTTATCATTATTATCTGCAATGCCTATGTCTTGATTATTATATGAGCTATCTTATCCATGCAGCGCCCGTTCATCCATCCCTATGCCTACAGTGTTTTAATCCTACTGTTTACTGCAATCACTACTGCTGTCATTACTTCACTGCTGTTATTATTTCACCGCTACTACTGCTATAAAACTGTTGCTACTGATAATCTGCGTCGAGCAAGACTATTCACAGGTGCAGCTGAATTGACAACTCCGCTGTTAAGGCTCTCAAGTATTCTTTGGCTCCCCTTGTGTCGAATCAATAAATTGGGTTTTACTTCCCTCGAAGACTGTTGCGATCCCCTATACTTGTGGGTCATCAATGGGTAAACCACACATCAGCTGTATAGAATCATGCAAAGCAAAATATAAATGATAAATGACAACAAGTCATGTAATGTAAGATGGAAGTTGCATGGCAATATATCTCGGAACAGCTATGGAAATGCTGTGGTAGGTAGGTATGGTGGCTGTTTTGAGGAAGATGTATGGGCTTACGTGTAGGAGAACAAGAGAAAGTCCTCCCACGGGTTTGGATGTACTGGCGAAGTATGCACAACTCTCAATGTGAGCAGAAGGCAATGCACAACACCGAAGAGGCTAGCAAATATGGATGGTGGAAGTGCCAAAAACCGTAGCTTAACATTAGTCAAAAAGAACTCACAAGCTTATTGCAAACAACTAGCAGGTTCAACATTAAGAGCATGATTAAAATTTACTCCAAGAAGGGCCGTTCACGGCGGTACAAGTACCCCGCTAGATCCCTCGACCTTCAGCACAACTTAGTTATTACGAATCACTTTTAGACATGGAAAGCTATCAAGTCCAACTACACCTTCAACAATTTAGTAGAGTTTGTAGTACGGTACAAGCTTAAAGAGAACAATCCACTAATGATTTTAACTTAACTAACCAGCAAGCTTTACCATCTATTACTTATTACCTCAAAACATTTTCAAAGAATCAAGTTATCAAAGTTCAATGATCTACAAGATTATGCAAGTCATTCAATATACCACTACCACATGCGGCATTTTCTGAACCAACACATCAACCAAGCAACTCTCCAAAGAATTTAAAAAAGAAACAAGAGAGTACTTCTCCACAAGAATTAACAGCTCTAAAAGAGATGCATGAAAAACAGGAGCTAAAAGCATGGCAGTAGCTAGATAAGAATACTCAAAAGATATAATTGAAGAATATGAGTATTCACATGAAAAAGCGGAGCGTGTCTCTCTCCCATACAAGAATGCTAGGATCCAACTTATTCAGAAAATAAAAACAACAAAGCAAAAATAAAAGCAAACAGACGCTCCAAGTAAAATACATAAGATGTGGAAGAATAAAAATATAGTTTCACTAGAGATGACCTGATAAGTTGTTGATGAAGAAGGGGATGCCTTGGGCATCCCCAAGGTTAGACGCTTGAGTCTTCTTGAATATTGCTGGGGTGACCCACGGGGCCATCCCCAAGCTTAGGCTTTTCACCCTTCTTGATCACATCATATCATCCTTCTCGCTTGCTCGTTGAAAACTTCCGCCACATCAAACTCAAAGTAATTCTCATTAGAGGGTTAGTGCATAATCAAAATTCACATATTCTACTGTGACACAATCATTACCAATGCTTCTAGACATTAGCTACAGACACTGATGTTTTATGGAGCAAAGAAATCCAATCAAACATAGTAAAAGAGGCAATGCAAAATAAAAGGCAGAATCTGTCAAAAATAGAACAGTCTGGAAAGACGAATTTTTTCGAGGCACTTAACTTGCTCAGATGCGAAAAATCAAAGCTAATGAAAGTTGCGTACATATATAAGGATCATGCGTGATTTTTTTCAGAATTTTTCGATTTTCTGGAGTGCGTACAGCTCAAAAGGTGGACAGCAAAAATCTGTCACTGCGCAGAAATCCAAATTTAGCAACAACTTTCAACTAGAGACTTTACTTGGCACAACAATGCAATAAAATAAAGATACAAAGGAGTTGTTACAGAAGTAAACAGCACCTTGACTCAAAATAAAATAAAATGACAGAAAATAAAAAGGTGGGTTGTCTCCCATAAGCGCTTTTCTTTAACGCGTTTCAGCTAGGCGCAGAAAGTGAAAATCAAGTGTTCTTAAGAGATAAATCATCCAAATCATCAAAAGATTCCTCCAAAACACAACTTGTCACAATAGGTACCTTAGGTATTCCTGAAGATGTTTCATTATTTGAGTTACCCATAGTTGTGCTAAGAGTTTTATCAATTTTAAGCTCATAATGGGTCTTTGGTTTTGGCATCTTAGGAACATACATGAACTTTTGCTCTTTTCCCACATAAGCCTTCTCCTTAAACTTAAGAGAAGAAAAGGTTGAACCCAAGGTTCCCATAGCTTCTTCTAGTTCGCCAATCCTATGGTTTTGATTATCAAGAGCATGTCTAGCCTCTAAAGCAGTGATTCTTTCATTAGTGCTTACTACTGATTCAAGTAGTGTTGGAAAAAAATTCTCCATAGAATCTAGTTTGTTTATAACATCCTCCAAAGTAATCTCAGTTTTAATATTGTTAGTAGGTGGTATCCCTACTAAATTTTCAATTAAATTGCAAGCTTCCAAAGCAGGAGTACCAAGGAAATTGCCACTTGTAAGCGTATCCAGAACATACCTATACCAACTAGTGACACCAACATAGAAATTCCTAAGAAGGATCATGGTAGAATGTTTTTTAGTGCATCTATGATGAGCATCACTAATTCTATACCAAGCATCTTTCAAACTTTCTCCACCTTGTTGCCTAAAGGAACGAACCTCAACTTCAGGAGTACTCATTTTAGCAAAAACAAACTCTAGGCCGAAATACAAAAAGTAAAACAAGTAACTAATTTTTTTTGTTTTTGATATAAAGAAAGCAAACAAGACAAAATAAAAATAAAGTAAGCAAGACAAAAACAAAGTAAAGAGATTGGAAGTGAGCGACTCCCCTTGTAGAAGCAACTCGACTTCCCCAGCAACGGCGCCAGAAAATGTGCTGGCGTCGAAGGGGAGGTAGAGGTCTTCTGACTCAGAAATGTCTTGACTTCCCCGGCAACGGCGCTAGAAAATGTGCTTGATGCGTGTAAAGTCACACATCCGTTGGGAACCCCAAGAGGAAGGTCTGATGAGTGCAGCAGCAAGTTTTCCCTCAGTATGAAACCAAGGTTTAATCGAACCAGTAGGAAGTCGGCGATGCTCTGAAGGTTGTTGGTGAAGGAGTGTAGTGCGGCGCAACACTAGGGATTCCGGTGCCAATGTGGAACCTGCACAACACAATCAAACTATGTTGCCCCAACGTAACAGTGAGGTTGTCAATCTCACCGGCTAGCTGAAAACAAAGGATTAGGCGTATAGTGTGGAAAATGATGTTTGCTTGCAGAGAATGAAGAAGAACAATGATTGCAGTAGGTTGTATTTCAGATGTAAAAGGATGGACCGGGGTCCACAGTTCACTAGTGGTGTCTCTCCATAATAAAATACTAACATGCTGGGTAAACGAATTACAGCTGGGCAATTGATAAAATAAAGAGGCGCATAACAATGCATATACTAGTCATGATGATCACTATGAGATTTACTTGGGCATTACGACAAAGTACATAGACCGCCATCTAGCATGCATCTGTGCCTAAATAGTCCACCTTCAGGTTAGCATCCGCACCCCTTCCGGTATTAAGTTGCAAGCAACAGACAATTACATTAAGTATGGTGCATAATGTAAACAACACTAATATCCTTAGACAAAGCATTGCTGTTTTACCCCTAGTAGCAACAACACATCCACAACCTTAGAACTTTCTGTCACTGTCCCAGATTAAATGGAGGCATGAACCTACTATCTAGCATAAATACTCCCTCTTGGAGTTACAAGCATAAACTTGGCCAAAGCCTACACTAATAATGGAGAGCATGCAAGATCATAAACAACATATATAAGATAGATCAATGATCAACTTGACATAGTATTCAATACTCATCAGATCCCAGCAAACACAACATGTAGCATTACAATAAGATGATCTTGATCATGATAGGCAGCTCACAAGATCTAAACATGATGGCACAAAAGGAGAAGACAACCATCTAGCTACGACCCGTAGTCCAGAGATGAACTACTCACGCATCACTCCGGAGGCAGGCATGGCGATGTAGAGCCCTCCGGTGATGATTCCCCTCTCCGGCAGGGTGCCGGGAAGAGCTTCAGGAACCCCGAGTTAGGGTTGACGGCGGCGGCGGCAGCGGATGTTTTCTGGAATAATGGCTCGGTATTTTAGGGTTTACGCCTCGAGGGGAATAAATAGGCGAAGGGGCGGCGTCGGTGGAGGCACGGGGCCCGCTCCCCACACGTTGGCGCGGTAGTGGGCCAACGTGCGCCGTGAGGTGGGGACGGCGCCTCGCTGCCCCCTTCGTCTCTCCTTCGGACTTCTGGAACGTGTCGGGAAAAATAGGAACTTGTCAATTTGTTTCGTCCGATTCTGAGGATATTTGTAGAACAGCTTTTCTAAAACCAAAAACAACAGAAAACAGGAACTGGCACTGTGGCATCTTATTAATAGGTTAGTCCCAGAAAATGCATAAAAATGATATGAAGTGTGAATAAAACATGTAGCAATTGCTATAAAACAAGCATGGAACACAAGAAATTATAGATACGTTGGAGACGTACCAGTCATAAGCATTTATCTTTGATGCTCATGCATCCATGTTTCTTTCATGCTCATGCATCCATGCTTGTTGCTTTGCATGGTTGCTTAATTCATTATATAAACCCTTGTAAAAGAGATTGTCATCAATTACCAAAATGGGGGAGATTGAAAGGGCATGGCGCCCCCATGTGTGGTTTTGGTAATTAATGACAATCCCTATGGACTAATGGTTGCATCGAGTTGTACTTGTAGGGTTTGTCCATAGACCATGCTTGAACTCCATATGTTGGATTCAAGGTTATTGATGTCATGAATATATTGATATAATGAAGTTTTGGGCATCAAGATCATCAAGGTTATAGATATATACTTGATATGATCAAGAAGAAGTGTATGTGTTGACCAAGTCGTTATTCGAGAAGTTATCCGATGATTGGTCATGTGTAAGTTGAGCATATTGCAAGTATGTCTTGAAGAAAAGGATTATGTGACATTCATGGTTATCTTCAAGACATCATCTATTGAAAAGAGAAGAAAAGATACAAGGTTGATCAAGATTGATCAATACACAAAGCTCCAATATGTACCAAGTGGGATAATGTATCTCTTGGTATGGTAAGAAATTATCCATATAGCTTTGTCAACTAACCCATTACATGTGTGTGGCATTTCTATGTGTGGTTAGGTATCTTTATATGGGTGTGCATCAAATGAAGATTTCATATAGCCCATGGGGATGACGTCAAGTGGTGATTGTCATCAACCTTGAGATGTGCAAGTTCAAGAGAAGTATCTCGAAGATATCACATGCTTGAAGCTTCCCACCCATTTGGAGATAATGGTCATGTGAAGATATGCCGATAAGAGGCTCTCCCATAGTGGTGTATGGGGGAGAAATATGTGGATCTTCACCAAGCAAAGCGCAATCAAGAAAGGTGGTCCACTTGAAGAGATCAAGATCGTCATCATCTAGCTCAAGTGGAATGCGCAAGGCAAAGGTATGATAGGGTTTCTATTTTACCGGTCTCGTGGTTCTAGTTGGGAGACCGGGTTATAGGATAGATACCGTACTATCAAGAGGGGCTCTCGATTGAGTTTTAGCGTATCAATTGGAGAGAGCTCAAACCTTTGCATACTTGGCATATCATCTTTCTTGGTTCTTATTTGGCTTTTCTCCTTATTGGGTTTTGGTGCCTGTCCGTGATTCATGACAAGCCCAAGTTCACCCAAAACGGATTTTGTATGAAAACCTTGTTGCGTTTTTGGTGTTGGAGGTTTTACCGGTTCTTATTTTATAGAGAGGTTTTACCTTTCTACATTTGGTTTTATCCTCCCATGTTAAACTATAATGTTTCTATGCATGATCTTGTGGTGCTCATTATGGCGATTCCAACGAGCCCAAGAACATCGAAAACGGAGTTCGGATACTCAAGATATGCGCGTTTTAGTGTCGCTGTTTTTCTGCAGTTTTACATGGTCGTTTTCGCTTCTGTTTTTAAGTGTTTTAAGCGATAGTACCGACCAAACCCCTAGTACTACCGGCCCAGCGCGTTTTTCTGGCCAACGGGCAGATTTCGACCCACCTACTTAAGAGGTCTTCTTCCCCAATGAGACCTTAACTCTTGAGCTCGTTTTGCCCATTGTTGACCTTCTTTGAGCTTTGCTATCTCTCTATTCCTCCATGATTCTTGCCTCCAATTAGAGGGAAAAGAGAGAGGAGATCTAGATCTATCTTTCCACCAATCAATCTCTCCTCTAAGTGAGGGGAAGCTTTTGGATCTAGATCTTGGAAGAATTTGGTGTTCTTCTTTGTTCTTTTCTCTTCTCCCCCCAATAGAATTAGTTTCTTTGGTGGGATTTGAGAGTGAAGGATTTTGAGCACTTCTTGTGTTCTTGCCCATTGCATCGGTTGCATCGGTTTGAGTTCTCCACGATGATACGTGGAAATCGAAGTTGAGAAGCTAGTTACTCTTGGGTACTTGGGTGCCCTAGAGCTTGTCCTCTTGGTTACTTGGAGTGCCCTAGACGGTCCTAGTTGATCTCGGAGTTTTGGTGGCTCGCGGGATTGTTGGGAGCCTCCAATTAAGTTGTGGAGACGCGCCCCAACCTTGTGATTCTTGTGGCTTTGGGACCTGCGGGAATTCGGTGAGAGCCTCCAATTAAGTTGTGGAGTGTGCCTCATCCTTGTACGGGTTCGGTGACCACCCTTAAGTGTCCCATAGTGGTTCGTGGCACTCCGCATTGGTGGAGGCACGAAGGAGATTACGGTGTGCCATTTGACGGCTATTCGGGGATCACTTTGTGACTCCGCACCGCTCCAACGGAGACGTAGCTTCCATTGGGAAGTGAACTTGGGTTAAATCATCGTCTCCAAGTGCCTCGGTATTTCTATACTCGAGCTTCTTCTTATGCTATTTACTTTGTGATAGCCATCGAGCTTGAAGTAATATATCTTGCTATCACATATTTGCTTATATTGTTTAGCATAAGTTGTTGGTGCACATAGGTAAACCTAGCTTATTTAGGTTTCGTGCTTGATAAATTAAACGCTAGTTTTATTCCGCATTTATTCAAGCCTAAACCATAAAGAATTTTAATCGCCTATTCACTCCCCCCCCCCTCTAGGCGACATCCGTGTCCTTTCACCCTCGTTCTAGTGTCAACGGGGTCCTCCTCCAAGCATGCACTCGTCACCATCAAGCCTTCCTCCTCCACATGGCATCGTCGTCTAGGGCATCCGTCATCTTTTATTGTTCAGCAAATTCTTAGGAAGAATAATCTTTCATATACACCAGAAATAAACTCTTATATATGTGATCCGTGTCAGCAGGCAAAGAGTCATCAGTTACCCTACCCTATCTCCACTAGTGTTTCTACTGTTCCATTAGAACAAGTGTTTTCTGATGTATGGGGTCCTGGTCTTTTTGTGGGCAAACATTCATATTATGTAAGCTTTATCGATGATTTTAGTAAATTTACTTGGATCTATTTACTTAAGAAACGTTCTGATGTGTATCAAGTATTTCTTAACTTCCAACAATTTGTTGAGCGTAAATTTTATAGAAAGATCATTACCATGCAAACTGATTGGGGTGGTGAATATGAAAAACTCAACGGTTTCTTTCAAAAGTGGGCATTACTCATCATGTCTCATGCCCTCATGCTCATCAACAAAACGGCTCTGCTGAATGCAAACACCGTCACATAGTTGAAGTTGGCCTTACTTTACTTGCTAATGCTTCCATGCCTTTGAAATATTGGGATGATTCCTTTCTTACAGCCACCTTCCTCATAAACTTGTTGCCCACAAAGGTTCTGAATTTTGAGACACCCACACAAAGACTTCTTAACATCACACCTAATTATGAGTCTCTTCGAGTTTTTGGTTGTGCTTGTTGGCCCAATCTCCGCCCCTACAACAAACAGAAACTTTCTTTCCGCTCAAAATGGTGTGCTTTTCTTGGCTATAGTCCCCTACATAAAGGTGTAAAATGTCTTGACGTGACCGCTGGACGTGTCTATATTTCTCGTGATGTTGTCTTCGATGAGAACATCCTCCCTTTTGCTGCTCTTCACCCCAATGTTGGTCGTCATCTCCGTGAGGAAATCCTTTTACTTTCTCCTGACGTATTACCCTCGGAGTCACAAGATAGGGGTGTGCACACTAATGATCATTATTTGCAAGTTGTTCCTGTTGTTACTCCTCCGCAGGATCCAAACATCACACCTACGCCCAGCTCCAGTGCAGATACCACCGAAAATTCTGAAGAAAATGCTGAAAACGGTGCATCAAATGATGAATCCAGTCAAGAAAATGCAACAAGACAAGATGGCAGCGATCCCCACGATGATTCCTGGGCAGAATCTGCCCCGGATCCTTCTCCAGGTGCCTCGGATCGCCCGTTTACCTTGGCTGGCTCCCCGCCTGTCTCTGACGCAGACAGCACAGGGCGTGCCACTAGTACAGAACGACACATAGGATACCCCTCTATGGAAACGGCACGAGTTAGGCGACAGAAAATCGAACGTTTCGCGTGCAAAAACCCGCCCGCGAGGGCTATTCTCGCGCGACCCGCGACACATCGGAAACGGTTAAATATATTTAACCGTATCCAATAGTATTGGTTACGGTTTAAAGCGTTCGTCCGTATGCAAACTAGGTCGGCCCATTAGGCCTTTTTAGACTGTACTATATATAGTTCGCGAACCCTAGCCGCAGTCCACGCGCAGCCGGCAGCCTCCGTCCCCTTTTCTCTATCTCCCTCAGCTTCTCTTCCCACAGCCGCACACAACTTATCCCCTTCCCCACCATCCTCTGATCTAGCTCGCGCTGCCGGCCGCCTCCGGGGACGAGACGGCGCTCCATCAGGAGAGTGGTGGAGGATCCTTGGGCGAGATGGCCTGCTCCGCTGCTAGTCTTGTGCATGTGCGCCTGGCTCGGTTCTACCAGGTGAGGGATGCATCAAACAAGGGAGTTCTAGGCCACGGGCGGCCGGCAGGAACCCTAGCGGCTTGTGACATCCGTCTTGCAGGCAGATCGACCGTGACCGACAGCAGGAGCAAGGATGTGCGGAGGTGGCACATCCCTGGCAGCGAGGACGAATCACGAATGGCGGTGGGCAGGCAAGTTACTAGATCTGTTCGTTTTTCCCTAAGGAATAACATATTGTGTAGATCCAGTCAAAACACCTAACGTATAGATCTGGTGGGGTGCTGGTTTATGCCCAGCGCACCCTTTTCGTTTTCTCCACATCTAGAACGTGCAATTGCTGGTCACCTACTCTGAATATGCAGTTTTGGTCGATCTTTGCCTTTGGGTTGTTGTTTTTCTTACATTTTCCTGTACTTTTGCCTTCCTTTGTCCTTTCTCTTCTTAATATGTGTTTAACTTAGGTATTTTTTTTGTTCAGAGTAGGTGACCAGCATTTGTTTGCCTCAGCCCAGATCTGTCTCTGCTGATCCAGCTAATGCACAATCTCTTCTTGAATCTGATCTGGTTGGTGATATTTGTCTCTTGCGCATGTTTGGACTAGTTTGACATAGCTGAAAAAGTGTCTTATTCCTTCACAGAATTTTCGCAGTATACTAAAGTGAATCTGAATGCAGTTCGTTTTTATCTTATTTCTTTAACAGGTGCTTGCTAAAGAAGAGCGCCGAACGACTTCAGTTCTATCAGAACCACAACAGGGTGGTATCCTAGAGTTAGGTAGTTGCATTTTGTAATGTTCTGCGAGAGGATACCACCTGTGTATTATGAATCATGTCTTGTATTTTTACCAATTTGTTTTGGGCAATAATATAGTTTAATATATGTCTTGATCCGTATCCTGTGCAAGAGAGTAAAGTAATATAAATTATGAATTGATTGCTACCGCTACCGGTCACCACCGGTGGCCGGCCTTTTTTTTAATATTTGGATTTCACATCGGAAACGGTTGTATTCTATGACCGTTTCCATTATTGGTCCCACAATAGAAACGGAGATTGGACCTCCGTTGCCAATGAACCTCTTTCACATCAGTATCGGAAGCGGGGAAACGGACCGTTTCTCCGTTTCCGATGGGCTTTTTGGTCCGTTTCCGATGTGTCGTTCTGTACTAGTGTGCGCACCCGCACCACTCCCTGGACGCCACGTCGCCGTCGGGCCCCGGCTCTCCTGCCTCTCCTGTCGGGAGCTCGCGCGCGCTCCAGTCGTTGGATGACACGTCGACGACGGACCCCAGCTCTCTTGTCGCTGATTCGTCACAGGCGCATGGGTCCCCTGCAAGCACGCTAACGCCTACCAGCTCCACCGGAGCTTCTGATTCGCCCGTGGCAGATTCCCACGAGACGACCATGCAGTCCCCAGGATCTTCTGTGCCTGATCCTGATGCTGCTCCACCTGCTGTTGATCCTCCACCACGAACTCGTCTACAAAAAGGTATTCGTCAACCAAAAATTAAGACTGATGGGAAAATTCGTTGGTGTTTGCTCACAGCTACAGGAGAACCCGAGAATCTGCATGAAGCGTTCACGGATGACAATTGGAAACAAGCGATGCAAGATGAATATGATGCTCTCATGACTAATCACACCTGGCATCTTGTTCCCCCCAATTCTACCAGAAATGTTATTGATTGCAAATGGGTTTATCGCATCAAGAAAAATGTTGATGGTACAATTGACAGGTACAAAGCTCGATTGGTTGCAAAAGGGTTTAAACAGAGGTATGGCATTGACTATGAGGATACTTTTAGTCCGTTGTTAAAGCTGCAACTATTCGCCTTGTACTTTCCATAGCAGTCTCTAGAGGTTGGAGCCTAAGGCAGCTAGATGTCAAGAACGTGTTTCTACATGGTGTTCTGGAAGAGGAGGTTTACATGAGACAACCCCCTGGTTTTGAGTCTTCCGCTACTCCAAACTACATTTGCAAACTTGATAAAGCTATCTATGGGTTAAAACAGGCACCTCGAGCATGGTACTCTCGCTTGAGCTCAAAACTACACTCTCTTGGGTTCACCCCCTCCAAGGCCGACATGTCTTTGTTTCTTTTTAACAAGGCAGGTATCACCATGTTTCTTCTCATATATGTTGACGACATTATTGTCACTAGTTCGTCTGACACATCCATCTCTGCGCTTCTTCATAATTTACGTGCTGATTTTGCTCTCAAAGATCTTGGAGATCTTCATTATTTCCTGGGTCTTGAGGTTCACAAACGACCAAATGGATTACTCTTGAATCAAGAGAAGTATGCCACAGATATCCTTGCCAGAGTTGGTATGCGAGATTGTACATCATGCCCCACGCCTCTCTCTACTACCGAGAGTTTGTCTCCTCATGGTGGATCGCCTCTTGGCCCCGAGGACAGTTCTCGCTACAGGAGTATTGTAGGTGCTCTTCAGTATCTGACGTTGACACGCCCTGACTTGTCTTTCTCAGTTAACAAGGTATGCCAGTTTCTTCATGCACCTACCACTACTCACTGGACTGCGGTAAAAAGGATATTACGCTACATTCATGGAACATATACAGTTGGACTCACCTTTCAGAAGTCCTCCTCTACGTTGCTTAGTGCTTTTTCAGATGCAGACTGGGTAGGTGATCTAGATGACAGACGCTCTACAAGAGGTTTTGTTATCTTTCTTGGTCCTAATCTTATTTCCTGGAGTGCAAGGAAACAACCTACAGTGTCTCGCTCTAGCACTGAGGCTGAATACAAAGCTTTAGCGAATGCTACTGCTGAATTGATTTGGGTTGAGGCCCTCATACGAGAACTTGGTGTGGTTCTCAAGGACAAACCGTGCTTATGGTGTGATAACCTTGGTGCTACGTTTCTCTCAGCCAATCCAGTTTTTCATGCACATAGCAAACATATTGAGATTGACTTTTATTTTGTTCGAGAAAGAGTGGCCAACAAACAACCTTCGTGCTTATGATGTCAACTTAATTTTTATACCAATTTACTATATCCTTTTAGAGAAAAGGCTCGAGAAAGCCCTGCTTTTAGTGAAAGCAAAATGTCTTACAGACGGTAGAAACCAGCAAAATAACAAAGCTCCCGAGATTCAGTGCTCGCTCCATTAAAACACCAAAATTCATATTTATGAGTATATATCAAAAAAATATGAAAGAAATATCCTTCTCTACCTCCCGAGAACCTGTCAGCATGGACGAGCGGTCGAGAGAGTTGGACGAAGCGAAACGTGAAGGGGCAGACAAAGGAACCAAAATCGCTTTTTAGATAGTAGAGATAGAGATTAGTGAAATCCATGTGAAACCACAATTTTCTTTCATCAAAATAACATATCTCGAGGGACGAGGGTTCTATTAGAAGTTGTACATGAGATGTATCTCTTCACACATCGGAATAGCTAGGGGTATTTCTCATGCCTAAGTCTATAAATGCTCTAACAAAGATTGATAAAATAACTAGTCAAACCAAGGATCTAGAAAGACCCTGGAAGAAAGAGCCAAGTTGCAGAGAAATAGCCTGTTCTGTTTGGCGCGGTTGTAGTTCTTGATCCCATGTCAAACACTTCGCCGGAGTCAATAAAATAAATAGCATCCTTCTCTATCTCTCCGCCTGCAAAAACAGATTTGCTGAAACGTTTGCCGATGAAAAGTGCCTGCCTATTTAGTTCACTACACACGGGCAACCACTTGCTTGTACTCGCGTGCGCTTCAAAAACCTCTACCTCGCGAGTGAAACTGGTACCGAGGTTAATATCTTGCAGTAGGCGCCTAACCATAAGCAACTTTCCACACGATTCGACCAGGTACCGGATGGTCGCAATGATAGGTTTAATTGGGTCATCATCTTCGAATGCAAAGTTGGCACCATCTAAGACATTCATGTCTTCCTCTGCCTCCTCGCCTTTCTTGTTCTGCGTATCCTCATCCTCGTCATCAGATGTGGCCTCATCGTCATCAACGGCATCACTCCACATATTGTGATCATGGACAAGAGCCGGGTGTTCTTCTTCACCCTCTTCGTTGAGGGGCTCATCACTATACTCCTCATCCTCCTCAGCGCGAGTGATGTCATCAGACTCGTCATTATTGTCTTCATCACCGGAAACATCATCCTCAACAGACTGGTGCTTACTAACATACTCGATATTGGTAACGGTGAGTTTGCCTCGGCTATCATCAAAGGCAATACATAGAGACGAGTTCCTCGTCCATTGTGATCCCATAGAGTTTGTCCCCAAGAAATGCAATGTCGATGATAGGAGCCAATGCAATCGCTTCTTTTGGGTCGGGCAACCACGCGCCCTTTCCTGGCTGAACTAATATGATCCGATGATCGCAGCTGTCGGTCCTGAAAGCGACGATACCCGTAGGTGGCGACTGCATCAACACCTTGCTAACCTTGAACGTCTTGGGAACATTGTCCAGCTCGTGTAGGAGCAGACCTGTCTTGGAGAAAATATTCTGCAGGGCATATATATGACTTTTCTCGGGATCAACTGCATGGACGGCCAGCCAGCTGTCAGTAGAGCCGATACAGTGGACGTTCTCAGGGAGAGGGACAACTTTGGAAGGAAGATCGTTTTCAAAGGTTCTCAACAATGTCGTCCATGTTAGATTGATCTCCACCCGATCGAGCCCAACGGCTCGACGGGCCCTTTGACTCGTGCCCTGATCGGGGGCATCAAACCCTCTTATGGTTGGTGGGCCCCTGTGGCCTGCGCTATAAAGACAGGTGGGGGGGCGGGGGCACGTTTCACGAGGTTCGTCGTGCTCCACCACCCCACCAACATACCGACCCGATCTAGATCAAGTGCAGTGTCACGGGAAGCTCCACCACCGCCGCCACTGCATCGCCACCTACACTCTGCCATCACCACCGCCGTCCACCATGGACGGCAGCTCGAGTGCCCCAAACCACGGAGGAGGTACACGATTTCCCCTCCTCCTATCCTTCTACCGGTATTGATCTAGCCTAGACGATTCAGTGGATCTAACAATGGTATCAGAGCCACTACGGCTATCTTACTCGTGTAGAAAACAGAAAAGAGAAAAGAATCCCCTCCCGTGGATCCCCTATACCCTAAAATTTCAAAAGGACAAAGAAAGAACTCACCGGAAGGGCCTAGGCTCGCCGGAAAAGTGCGCCGCCGTCATGGCCGCGCCGTTCCTCTCGATCCCGATGTGCACCAACTGGGGCATCGGGAAGAAGAACACAACCCTTCGGGGCAAAGGGCACCGCGACCAAACCGCTCGACAGGGGCGCGCTCACCGCAAGGGGAACGCACGACCGGCGAGGGGGATGGCAACGGCACCACTCAGGCGTGCGCCACTCACCACGGTGAGGCGTGCGGCCGGGCACAGAGGGCGCAGCAGCGTCTCCTCTCTGCCAGAGGAGGAAGAAAAGGAGGGAAAAGGGGCCGGGGAGAGCTCACCGTCACCGTCCCTGGCCGGCGGCGGGCGAAACCCTAACCCTAACGCGGCGCCGCTGCCGCGGGAGCACGAGAAAAAGCGAGGACCGAAAGAGGAAAAGGCTAGCCCGGCGCGGCGGCGTTCAACACCGTCTCCGGCGGCCGGACGGCCGGCGGCCGGCGCGCCTTTTATCCACCGCCGTACGAGCGGGACAGAGGAGAGCTAGATAGAGACGAGGAAATGGCTTAAGTTTTTTTTTCCGGACGGGTCAACGCCGCTGGTTTTGATCCAGCGGTACGCGCGAGGACCGTCCGATCGCATCGGACGGCCAGCATCGCCCGGTTCTAAACCCTAGCCAGTCACCGGGCCGTTGGGCCGAAAGTAAGCAGGCCGCGGGCCTTGGGCCGTTTTTCCTGACAGCTCCGCGCGGCAGATAGCAAAGAGGCCGTGGGCCAAAAGTTATTTCTCCCGAAATAAAAGAAAAGTTTTTTTTTCTGTTTTTTAGAAACTTGTTTAAATAGAGTTCTGTAACATCCCAATTTTCACAAAAATTTAAAACTTTTCAATTGCATCATGCATCATGTCATTGCATCATTGTTTGCATTGTGTTTGATTTCAATTATGAAATTTAGAGAATTTATCTCCAAAAACCTAAATTGCAAAGTAATCTGCAGATGCCTTCTCAAATTATTTCAAATTTTCCAATAAAGATTTTGAAAATTATATCCCCAATACATGCTAAACATGTGGGCATGTTTTTACAAATTTATTGAAAGTGGTTTGAGTGAATTTGAGTTTGAAATACAAAAGTTATTTGAAATTGAGTAAAAACAGAAAAGAAAAAAAACAGATTCTGGAAAAAAATAGGACGCACCTATCTACCGCTCAGCGCAGCAAGTAGCAGCCCAGCAGCCCAACCCCGGCCCCTCTCCCCTTTCTCTCACCGCCATGCGGGCCCCGCCCATGACGTCATGGATGACATCATCATCTTCATCTTCCCGTGCACGAAAAGGACACCGAAACCCTAGCCTAATCCGGACCAAATTCGTTGAGATTCGCAGCACGATTCGCACGGACTCCTGCCCCCATATATACCCCAGAACCCCGCCTCCAAAAGCCCCCAATCAATTCAATCTACGAGCCGCCAGGCTGCTCGTACACAAGCCCGCCGTGCCGCCATTGCCGCCGCCATATTTCACAAATCCCGGTGAGCACCGTCGATCTCGAGCTCTCTCTCCTGTCCCAATCTCCTTCTTACGTCCTTGCGCATCCTCTAATTTTGCGCATTATTTTTCTTTGAGCTCCAGCGCGACGTGAGCTTCCTCGACACCACCACCGGCCGCGGAAGCAGCTCCGGCAAGCGACACAAGGAGGAGAAGGACACCCGCGACATCATAGACTCCGTCATCAGCTTCGCCGCGACGCCCTGCACCCCGTGGTATGCGCCAAGTCCTCTCGTTCACGCTATTTAGAACTCCGGCATAGTTCCGGCGATGGCGCCACCGTGGAACCTAGGTTTCCGGCGCTGCTCCGGCCGGCAGCGCCGCCACTTTGTGGTCGTTTAGATCTGGACCGTAGGATCGTCCGTGTACGGCCAGGATTAGATCGCGCTGCGAACCGGTACCAGCCAACGGAGGAGCGCCACGTCGACAAGCTGCCCACGAAGCCGCGCCGCACCCGTCCGCGTCCGTCCGCATCCGTCCGCGCCCGCATCTGCCAGCAAAGAAGACGCGCTCCAATCGGAAGACGCCACGTCAACCAGGGACTTCAGCGCGAGGAATCTTTCTGTTTTCTTTACGTTTTAGCCCCTGCGCATCACAGATTAGTCCCTGGATTTTAGATTCATTATTAATTTTTATTCCTTTAGCCAAAATTTATGAAATTTATATTTTTGGAAAGATAATAATGTGTAGAAACTTTCTGTATGCTTAAATTGAGGCTTGGACGAAATTAATTTAGAAATTTTTAAAAATGGTTTAATTGATATTTTGGCTATAATTTAATTATAAAAATTGATAATTAATCAAAATATTTTGCTATATTTTGTTTGCATAAGTAATGGCCGTAGTATTGCTCTAGTATTTTTGTATAAGTGTTTTCCTATGTTTTTGCATGTATTTTGTTTTTATTGCTTTTAGGTGTTATTTTAATAAGTAAATTATTTAAAATTGTTCTCCACATTAATTTTCGAATAGAAAATTTAGCTAAGTAATTATGACCATGTTATATGCAATATAACTTAGAAATATTTCACCTCACCGAAATATTTCTTCCTTAGAAAATTTTGGGTAATAAAATGTTGAGAACACTTAGAATTTTTCCTTAGAAATTTTCAACACATTAAAAGTGCTAAACTTGTCCTTAGAAATTTTTAGTATCTAGAAAACTTAGTTATTTCCTTAGAAATTATTCTAAGTACTTGCTATAACAAATGTTGGTCCTTAGAAAATTTCATCAACTATTGCTATCATACCTTTTTCCTTAGAAAATTTTAGCACTTCTTATTTTGTTTACTTTCCTTAGAAATTATTTTGGACTTGTGTTAGCTTTAGTCCTTAGTTAAATTTCGACCCAAGTGTTAGGACCTTGGTCCTTAGTCATTTTTGGACCTTCTTGATTGTCTTGTTTTAACTTAGAATTATTTCATGGCATGGCATGCATGCATCTCTAGTCCTTAGAAATTTTTGCACATCATGCATGACATGTTTTTCCTTAGAAGTTTTGTGAAACTTGTTTGTTCATTATGTATTGTTTGTTGTGTTAGAATCTCCGGAGGGAAACGAAGACTGTTGCAATTGCTGTTGCTATTCTGCTTGTTGCCAAGGCAAGTGGCACACCCCCATAAATTTCCTAAGTATTTTTCTATGCATGACTTAGTGTATTTCCTTATATGCATGTGTAGGATAGTATTGCTATGCTAAAACTACTATCTCCTTTACACTAGTTGTGTCTAGAATCCTATTGATAACTTGGTAGAATTATTGATGCTATGCAAAAGTGTTTTATTGAAAGTTAAATTCTACTAAGTTAATTTATCACCTGGGTGGATTTGGGCTTGCATGGCTGTCAGAGTTGAGTGTTTATTCACTTGTGGATTGCCACCCAGGATTAAAGGGACCAATGTTTCTCTAAGTGAAGTTGCTTACCGTGCAGCCATTAGTCAAATGGGCTCTGGCTAGATGGATTAAGTTGCGTGGACTCCTCCCGGCTTGACAAGCAGATGTAGTGGATGTAGGAGGGAACGGTCAAGCCGGTATGGGATGGGAATATGCTTCTGAAAAGTCTCGTCTCAACTCTCTCCTTTTCCTTAGCACAAATTGAGTGCTTGAGGATAGTTTGGGTTTGTTGGGTCTAATGGTGAAAGTGCACAACCTCTGCAGAGTTAAAACTAAGTACTTAGCCGTGTCCCCGGTTACGGACAATTGAAGCAGCTGATCAAGGATGGCAACGGAGGCTCCCAACATCTTATTTCTCTAAGTAAAATTTTGATGGGTGAACAAGGGTAGAAGAGACTATGGATTTCATGCCATAGTCTCAAACTTTGAAGAAAATGTTTTACAAAGTGTTAGGCAAAATTGGCTTTTATGCAAAATAGCCTTGAACTCCACCAGCCAAATATGCATATAGGCTATAGAGTTATTCCATTAAGTGTCCACATAGTGTCACTTGCCAGATCCATTTTTAATGGTATCTGACCCACTCTGTTGCAAATATTATTTTGTTGCAGACTTTTCTGACGATGAGTAAGGTCACGTTTGGGTTTCGAGTCTACAACCAACATGTTTTCGCCTGTGGCGCATCATGAAGAATGGAGGCTCATTGAAGATTTATTTCCGCTGCTTTATTTGTTTTGAGCTAGCTATAAGCTATGCAAAGATGTATCGAACATTTATTTTTCCAAGTCTGGATCATTCGTGTAATAATTGATACAATGTTGTGATATTCATCTTAAACTGTGTGTGCAAATGAAACGATCCAGGGGTTTGCACTATACACAGGTACCTTGCCATTTTCTAAGTGCAGGTACACTACAGATGGTATCAGAGCATAGTGTTGCCTGTAGGATCGAAACCCTAGGTTTGGTTAGAAATAAGTTGGCCAAAAACTTAATTTATTTACTAAGTATAAAATGCTTCTATGATATATTCTTGCTTTTTCTTCTAAGTACTCGTAATTCTTTACTTATGCATTTATCTCATACTTGTTTCTTCCTAAACTAAAGGATGACGAAGAGGTTCGAGTACATTGACGAGGAGGACTACCCGGTGACCCGCTTCGGCAGCATCATGTTCGACATCCTCAAGCACCTGAAGCTACCTACACCCATGATCAAGGGATGCATCTTGAAGAAGTTCAAAAGAGAAGGCCTTTGGGGAATCAGGGTGTTTCAACAAGGACGTGAAGGCGAAGCACCCATTGAGTACAGAGTAATGGGAGTCTCCATGGAGAGAGGAATCGACATCATCATGCAACACGTGATAGCTTGCCTTTGTGGACGCTACTCCAAGAATTGGAGGGGCACTACTCCTTCCTTTTGGAAGGCGTGACGATGAAGGATCACCCTTCTGCTACGGCACCGAGAACATGGGCAAAGATGAGTTCGTGAGCGACTATTTCCAAGGCTTAGAACTCTTAGTCCATGATCTTTACTTTGATACCAGTGAGGAACTCCACAAGAATGATGAGCTTTGCGCCCAAGTCCAAGTGAATGATGAGAAGATAAAAGAGCAAGAAGAGAAGACCAAGGAGCTAGAAGAGAAGTTCAAGGCCCAAGAGAAGAAATTCATAAGTCAAGAGAAGAGAGTCAAGCAAAGAAACAAGCAAATAAGGGACTTGAAGGAAGAACTTCCACCAATGATGTGGAGCTTGAAGCTGATTGTGACTTGATCAAGCGACTTCGTGCTGAGAAGAAGGAACTCCAAGAGAGAAACGCAGAATTGGAGAAGGAAGTGAAGGATCTCAGAAGCGTGCTCATTCAGGAAGGCTTTGAAATCCAAGAATTTGAAGAAGAAGTAGATGAAGGCACCATGATTGAGGACTAGGATAGTTAGTGAGACTACCATTTTACCTTACGCACCATTTTACCTTACGCCTTTTAAATTTCGAATTTTAGTTTGGAACTACCAACTTGTGGTAGGACAATACCTAGTACCCTTTGATGTTAGTGCGAATTGAGAATTTTGGAGTTGAAGTTTTGCTTGATGTGTTGTTTGATTGCTTTCTATGTGATGCTTGTATGGGTAGAATTATTTCTCATAGACCTGTCTATCTTTTACTCACCTATGCTAAAACCACAGATGCCTCCCCGTCGTGACAACACCAACAACAACAACAACAACAACAACGAAGCTATGATGCAACAGATGATGGCAGCCCAGACTCAGCTGATGACCATGATGGCACAATTCATGGCAAATCAACATGGACCTCCACCACCACCTCCTCCCCAAGTGGACAGACTTGCCAGGTTCTTAGGCTTAGGCCAAACAAGTTCTCAACTACAACTGACCCAATTGTGGCTGATGACTGGCTGCGTTCTGTGCAAAAGGATCTGGTGACAGCTGAATGTGAAGATGCTGAGAAAATTAGGTTCACCGCACATCTGCTTGAAGGACCTGCAGCCCAATGGTGGGAAACTTATCAGATTACTCACCCATTGGACACTTTGACTTGGGAGGAATTCAAGGAAGGATTTCGTAATGCTCATATCTCCACAGGCATTATGAATCTGAAACAGGAAGAGTTCCGCAATCTGCGTCAGGGAACAGAAGTCTTAAGGAGTACATGGATGATTTTCATGCCTTGTCTCGATATGCTCCAGAGGACGTTGACACAGATGTAAAGAGGAAGGCTAAATTTCTCAAGGGACTAAGTGATGAGCTGAAGATACCTTTGACTGTGGCCTATGCTCCAACTTATCAGACACTTCTTGATCAGGCAATCACCCTTGAGGATAGCATGAAGAAAGCTGAAAACAGGAAGAGGAAGATGAATTCAAACAAGCACCACTCTGAACCCTCATTTAAGAAGCACTTTGTTCATGATGGGAACCATGGTCATAAACATGGGAACCACAATGGGGGCAACTTTCACAAACCCCATGCTCACAATCACAATGGAGGATTCAAGGGAAACAATGGAGGATCAAATGGAGGACACAGGGGAAATGGACATGCTGGACATAACCATAACAATGGACAGCATCGCCCAAATTCTGAACCCAGGAAGGATCTCAGCCAAGTGCTTTGCTTCAAGTGCAACAACAAGGGCCATTATGCCACAGATTGCCCTGAGAAGAGAGTGGACACTCCTACCAAGCCCAATCCTTTCAACAAGGGACATGTGAACCACATCAATGTTGAAGAAGTCTATGATGAACCTGATGCTGTGATTGGTACGTTCCTAATCAACTCTTCCAGCATTAGTTTATTTGATACTGGAGCATCGCATTCATTCATTTCAAGAGAATTTGTAAACAAGCATGGGCTAGTTGAGGAAACCATAGGCAAACCAATTAGAGTAAGCTCTCCTGGCGGAGAAATGTTAGTAAACTCTGGGTGTAGACAACTTAACCTTGAGATTGGAAAGCACCAGTTTCCCGCAAACCTAATCATCCTAGAAACCCAAGGTCTAGACGTCATTCTGGGAATGGATTGGATGACTCATTTCGAGGGGATCATAGACTGTGCAAACAGAGCAATCACCCTCACCACTCCAGAAAAGAAGAAGATCAGATTCAAGTCAAAATTTGAAATGAAGAAGTTTAGGGTTAATTCTCTTAAGGGGGTTAGCCTCGGTGATGTGCTCATAGTAAGGGAATACCCAGATGTGTTTCCTGAGGAACTACCGGGAATGCCACCCGATAGAGATGTTGAGTTTCTCATTGAGCTTAAACCAGGCACAGGGCCAATAGCCAAGAGGCCATACCCAATGGCGACAGAGGAACTGAAAGAGCTCAAGAAACAGTTGGAGGAACAGTTGCAGAAAGGTTTTATCCGTCCAAGTTCTTCACCTTGGGGAGCACCAATCTTGTTTGTTGAGAAGAAAGACAGTACTCAGAGGCTAGTCACGGACTATAGAGCTTTAAATGAAGTAACCATTAAGAACAAATACCCACTCCCTAGAATCAACGACCTCTTTGATCAATTGAAAGGAGCCTGTGTGTTCTCAAAGATTGATCTCAGATCTGGATACTTTCAGATGAAGGTTAGAGAGTTGGACATACCTAAGACTGCTTTCACCACCCGTACGGTCTGTATGAGTACACAGTTATGCCTTTTGGCTTAACCAATGCGCCGGCATACTTCATGAATATGATGAATAAAGTGTTCATGGATTTCTTAGACAAGTTTGTCGTTGTGTTCATCGATGACATCTTGATCTACTCCAAAAGCCACAAGGAACATGAGGAACATCTACGTCAAGTTTTACAAAGACTTAGAGAGCACAAATTGTATGGCAAGTTCAGCAAATGTGAGTTTTGGCTGGAACAAGTAGGATTCTAGGACACATTGTGTCTAAGGATGGAATAGCAGTAGACCCTGAAAAGGTTTCGGCAGTAACCAACTGGGAGTCGCCCAAGAATGTGGGAGAAATCCGTAGTTTTCTGGGACTAGCAGGATACTATAGGAGATTCATTGAAAATTTCTCCAAAATTGCTAAGGCCTTAACAGAATTGCTACAAAAGGGCAAGAAGTTTGTGTGGACCGAAGAATGTGAAACTAGTTTTCAAGAATTGAAGAAACGTTTAGTATCAGCACCTATTCTATGTTTACCAGATCTAGAGAAAGATTTCCAAGTGTACTGCGATGCTTCACATCGAGGACTTGGAGGTGTGTTGATGCAAGAAGGCAAAGTGGTGTCATATGCCTCAAGGCAGCTCAAGAAGCATGAAGTCAACTACCCCACACATGACTTAGAATTAGCAGCAGTAGTACATGCCCTGAAGATATGGAGGCCCTATCTTATGGAAAGCGTTGTGAAGTATTCACGGACCATAAAAGTCTTAAATACTTCTTCACACAGAAGGAAATGAACATGCGACAAAGGAGATGGCTGGAATTGATTAAGGACTATGACCTGAGTTTGCAATACCACCCAGGAAAAGCCAATGTAGTAGCTGATGCCTTAAGCCGTAAAACTTATGTTAACGGACTCACGGCAGGGGAATTGCCAGAAGAACTATGCAAGGGATTCAAGGATCTTAGGTTGGAGATAGTACCTGAAGGTTTTGTAGCATCTCTAGAAGTGCAACCACTTTTGATGGACAAAATCAAGGAGGCCAAAAAGGAGACAAAGTGATGGAAGAAATTAAGAAAAATTTAGGTGAAGGCAAGCCAAAGGTTTTCGACTAGATGAAGAAGGCACAGTATGGTTCATGAAACGATTTGTGTTCCAGAAGATGTGATCTCAGAAAGTTGATACTTCAAGAAGCCCATGATTCACCTTACTCCATACACCCGGGTAACACCAAGATGTATATGGATGTGAAGGAGAGGTTTTGGTGGAACAATTTGAAAAGAGATATTGCTGAATATATTGCCAAGTGTGATGTGTGTAGCCGTGTAAAAGCTGAGCATCAGAAGCCAGCAGGTTACTTCAACCTCTGCCAGTACCCGACTGGAAATGGGATCAGATTGGGATGGACTTCATCACAGGTCTACCCAGAACCAAGTCTGGCTATGATTCTATTTGGGTTATTGTTGATCGTTTGACCAAGGTAGCTCATTTCGTGCCTGTGAAGACAACTTATGTAACATCCCAAAAATTATTAATCAATATTATTATTCCAAAAATGAGAGCCAACAAAAACTTTTGTTGTTTATTGTATGTTAATTGCTTCTTGTTACTTGAGTGGTTGTTCTTGCTGTTTGTGTGAGTGTTTGCTCTAGTGAACACTAGTAAGAAAGAAAGAGAACAAAATATAAAACTCAAAGCAAGAAAATAAAAGTGACAAGTTGTCACATAAAAATCTCCAAGTGACAAACTCAATTATTTTCAAACCAAAGTCAGTGGAGATGTAATGTAAACACTCCCCATTTTGTTCCTACCACTTTCCCCTCTCAAATGTTATTTTTGAACTAGTTTTAAAATTCTAAAACAAAACAAATTGAAATAAATCAAAAATGACATAAACAAAGTACTATGAAAGAAAATGTTGCCAAACATTTTATTTGGCAATGCCAATTTTTGTGGAGCTTCTACATGTTATGAGGAGGCCCCACAAATATTTGCAGAATTTTCTAAAATGTTTAAGTACCTCAATTAAATCCAGGAAAAGCTTCTGGATATTGAAATAAAACTGAAAAATAAAAGAAAAGAGGAAGGAGGGGGTTTTCTGCAAAATGGTCATCGACCTCAGCCCCGATGACCATCGCCGTGTCGCCTTCACCGTCGTCGCCGTTTTCTTCGCCGCCAGGACCCCCCTGGCCGCGCTCTCCCTCGCTCCGAGCCTCTGCACCTCTCTGCACCGCAGGGAAGAAAACGGGCACCTCTCCCATCGCCTTAACGCCGATGTTCCCCGACGACCGCCGCGGATGCATTGGACGGCGCCGAGCAAATTGGCCCCCGTCTCTGCTTCCCGACACGCACCACTCCTCTAGATGATTCTAGAACCTTGCCGGACCCCGTTAAGCCCCAAGCCGCCACGAGCCTCTGCACCCTCGCCGGGTAATCGCAGAAATGGTCGCCGTGGACGCGCATGGCCGCCGCCGTAGACCCCGACCATCGTGGACCGCCCCGAGCCTATAAAAGCACCCTGAGACCTCACTGGAACACCACACCTCTCCCTCGAGCTTTCCCTCGCCTCAATTTCGTCTGTGCACCGCCGGAGGGCAGTGCACTGCCGCACCCGACGCCGCCGTTGAGGTCGAGCACCACCACAACGCCACACCCTCCCATTCTTCCCTCTGACCCCTCTACGCTGTTGCCCAAGCTCACCGCACTCACCCAGGCTTCTTTTCCCTCTTTTTAGCGCACGGACGCGACCCCGAAGCTCCGCCGAAGTTGCTGCCCGACGCCGACGAAGAGCGCGACATCGCCGCCGTCGACAGAGACTTCCCCAGCAACTGCCGCTCGCACCATCGTCTTCCCCGAGCCGCCGCCGTCGATTCGCGTCATCGCCGCTTCCTCCCGAGCCCCTAGGTGAGAGATCCGTCCACCTCGCCGTCGCCGGCGCGGCAGCGCCGCTCGTTTTAGGTCGTCGCCGATGGCGACCTCCGTGAGCCGTTGGATCGAAGATCTACGGCCACGTACCGCTTCGTGTTAAGTTAGACTGCCATGTGGGTCCCACTGTCATAATTTTAATCTTTTCCCTCGCGCGCGTACCGTTTCGCTGAGTCACTGACGGGTAGGACCCACCCGTCAGGGATTTCAACATTATCCACAACAGTGGATTTTTCTAATTTAAATTCTCTGAAATTCTCAGTACTGATGTCAACTTTAAAATTAAATATCTCGAGATTTAGGAATCCAAATAAATCAAACTCAACTGTTCTGGAAAGCTTATGAAATTGTTTAACCAACACAATTGGTCTCATGTCATTTAATTAAATAATTAAAAAGTATTATTGAAAATGCCACAGAAGGTTTAAAATCTAAACTTGTTTGTTTCTGATACTCTGTTAGTCCAAATAATTCCAAACCAATTTTGCTAGCTTAGTACTGCCTTGTGTTAGCTCCCCTAATTTTGGTAGAATTAATTAAGCAGTATTAATTGTGACTTTAAATAAACCCTTCTGGACTAAAACAGACAAATATGTTTATTGGTTGATCCAAATGAGTTAGGACCAATTTTGTTAGCTCACATATATATGTTTAGTTACCCCTAAAAGGGTTTAATTTTTGGAACAATATAATTTAATGGTAGCTAAAACTTGATTATTAAGCTACTGGATTCAATCCAATGTGTAGGGAGTTTGGTAACTCCAAATGATCCAATTCAAATTGGGTTGTATTCTACACATCAGTGGCTTTCCATAGAATTTTAGTTTGTATTTTTGTGACCAACAGAACTCAAGTTGTGGAATTAAACATGAATAACTAGTTTCTGCCATAATTTGGACTTAATTAAATAATGTTTAATTCAATTTATTTGAAAACCAAATTGTGTGGTTTGATGTGTGCAGTAGCTAATTGTGATGTTGATGATGGTTATGTTGAGGTGATTGCTTGTATAGCTTAGTGATTGTTTGCATTGTTTGTTTGTTAATTAGACGAGAACGTTGTCGGATATATCGAGGAAGGAGAGTTTGCTGAATTTGAAGAACAAGAGCAAGATCACTTTGCCAAGCAAGGCAAGCTATTCTCTGAGCTTGCACTACCAACATATGCATCTACTTTCATAACATGTTTACTCTCAAAGCAAGATTTACAAAACCCATTTCAAAAATATATGGATATTATTTTGCCACCCTATGTAGTAGTTTATATAAAACTTTAGGATGGGAAAACAATGTTGTTTATTCAAAACTCCTTTGAAATGTCTTGTGAGTTTATGGAACGCGAGATGTCGGTGCTGTGTTGGAAAGGTGGAAAAATGGTGATGTTTGTGAAAAATGCACAGTGTCCTAGTACTATGGAAACCAATCCTACCCTGTGCGACCACATTTACCACATATGGGAAAAGGCGTAGTCATGTAGTTTGCTCTTATTAGTATGGGATACCTCATCGACGGAGATGACTCCGTTATGCATGAGGGGATGGTCCGAGGATCTACCCCCTGACCCGGGTCCTCACACAAGTTGGTGGGGAGGATAGAAGGTTCCACCATAAACCGCCGGACAAAACTATGAGTCCTCACACTTAGGGTTTCTGACGGGAAACCGGACTGGGTGTCGATGGAAAGTGTCATATGGGAAGGATCCTATACTAGCATGAGCAAATAAGAGGCTATGGCCGGCGGCTTACTTCGCATACACCTGGTATGGCGAGACGTGGCAGACACGATGAGTTGCCGGATGGATGTGGGTTAAAAGCGTGCTACCTCTGCAGAGTGTTAAAACTATTCGAATAGCCGAGTCCTCGGATATGGACAATTGGGAGACTGTCCTAAGACCTTGTGCAAGTTTTAAAAAGGCTTTGAGTTTTTAAAAGAAAAATGAAGTGGAGATTGTTTCCTACACCTATACCAACGGATCGGTATGAGGTGGTGGATGAAAGTGGACCATGACGGGCTATGGTCGGAAAAAGGAGGAGTTTTGGAAAAACAGATGAAAAGGTGACTTCTTTAAAGATAGTTATAAAACTCTTCTTACCTTTTTCAATAAAGATATAGAGATGTTTTAAATAAGAAAAGTTGTCAACTAAAATAAAACTGGTGCATACTCATGTTGGGTAGTTTGCGAGTACATTCAAATGTACTCATATTGGTTTCGTCCCTGGCTATTGTCCTAGCCAGACTACGAGGAGGAACACTACGCAGAGCAGGAATATGGCGACTTCTACGCCAACTAAGGATCTCCACAAGTCAGCTGCCTGTCGGGTCGTCATCGTTAGAATATGATGTCGATTACGCCGTAGCTTCCGCTGATATATTTGGTTTGGCCCATGAAGGCACCTATGTAAGAACTTGGTCTAAATGACCATTTATGTAAGACTTTTATTCGGTACTGTAATGGATGTAAACTTTGGTATCCAATTCGGATTATGTGCAACGACAGACTGATCACGGGATCGTTGTGTTAAGCATAATCGGGTATTTCGGACAGCTAGTCCGGGGTCCCCACAGACTTGGTATCAGAGCCATCCTGACTTTAGGAAACCTTAGTTAGCATGGTCGTTTGTCAAATGTTACAAAAGATGAATTTCTAAAAAGAAAGGAATGAAGTATTTTCGAAAATTGCTTATCTCCAATCCTCTTACTTATGCAAAATTTTACTCTCATTAAATATTACATTTTCCTTAGTATCCCTAAAATTTTGTACACCTCTCATTAAGTTTAAAATTTGACTCACTTGTTGCCCTACTATATTAAAATTTTGATTACTTGTCACCTAACTAACTTAAAATTTTGCTTAAAAACTGTAGATGGCACTCCACTGGACCGAGTTCGTTCAGCTGGAGAAGGACAGCAAGCTGACGTTTGAGAGGGACTTGTTCGAGTTGACCAAGCTGTTAGGTCGCCCCGCTCCAGAGTTTGAGGGAGCTCAGATTGATGTTCACGGTGTTGGAAGGCTGAGCTGGCTCATCAGATCGTCAGTTCGCAGGAACATCAAGTCTCCCAATTCCAGGACGCTCATCTTCACCACCAAGGAGGCCACCTGGGTTGACGGTCTCTGTACTGCTACACAGAGGATGCTAGCCCGACTTTGTGAGGAGCACAAGGCGGAGTTAGTAGACTCCCGTTTCCGGTTCTACGGGAGGCGCAACTGTGATGGACACCCTACTCCTTCACCTTACCACCCGATGTTTGGGAGCTACATCATGGACATGGAGATCTTACTTCAGTGCACTCAGGATGATCTGTTGCGCACTAGGATTCAGCTCCACTTCGACCGCGAGTCGCTCGTTGAGCTTCGCGAGAACGAGATGAAGCTGATGGTGGAGAAGGTTGCTCTTCTCAGGAAGAGGGCCCAGCTGAGGAAGACTATCGTGAAGCTCCGCACGAAGGTGGCAGAGCAGGATGGACTGATTGAGGATCTAGAGCACCATACTGACGAGATGGAGGAGGAGGGCGAGGATCTCCGCAAGGAGAACGACGCTTTCCTCAGTGACGATGATGACTTCGTGGAGGAGATGGACTGTGAGGAGGAGGATGATGAGGAGGAGTTAGTTGACGAGGAGGAGGAGCCACTCGAGCCAGTTCTCGAGGACGAGGAGGAGGATCCCGAGGAGCCAGCCTACCAGTCAGATGCTGACGTGTTAGAGCTGGAGGTTCCACCTCAGTAGGCGAGTGACTTGATCACTACCGCAGGATTAGGTTGACCCCCTATAGCTAGTCGAGTAGTAGTAGTGGTTCTTTTGGAAACCAGATGTTATGTATAGATGTATGATGTGTAAGCTTGAGGTTGTAAGCTTGATGTTGATGTGAACTCTTGATGTATTGTTTGTGAAATATAAGTATGTTTGTCTTGTTTAAATTGTGTGAACTATTTTCATATAATCTTAGGATTAATCAACCACTTGAGAGATCATCTTTTCCCTTAGTCGAACTTTTCTTGCCTTGTCTCTTATACCCGGTGTGCTTCAGGATGCCACCCCGTCGCAGCAATGCGGAAGGATCAGGATCAGCACCACCACCACCGGACCCAACCCCCACCCAACTTCTCGCACTTATCATGGAGGAGCGTGAAAATGCCCGGCAAGAGCGCCAAGCTCATCTCGCTGCCTTACAACAACTCGCAGCCGCTTACAACAACAACAAACAACAACAACAACAACAACAATGGTGGTAACGGCAATGGCGATGGAAACCAGCGATCTACCTTGGGTGATTTTCAGAAGACCAACCCACCCACCTACTCCAAGGGACTTCACCCACTAGAAGCCGATGATTGGCTTCGCACCATCGGCAATAATCTTGAAGTTGCTGCTGTGGGAGAAAATGAGAAAGTGCTGTATGCAACCCACTATCTCGCTGGACCTGCAAGAGCTTGGTGGGAAACTACCAAGACTCTCCAGCAGCTGGTCATGTCATCAACTGGGCTGAGTTCCAGGAGAAGTTCCGCAAGAAGCATATTCCTTACGGACTTATTGAGAGGAAGAAGGATGAGTTCCGCAAACTGAGGCAGGGAAGTAGAGATGTGGTCGGTTATCTTGAGGAGTTTACCGACTTATCTCGGTATGCTCCTGATGACACCGACAAGGAAGAGAAGAAGATGGAGCGTTTCATGAGTGGACTTCATGATGAACTTCAGTGTGCTTTGGTTATCCATGACTTCCGTGATCTGGAGTCACTTGTGGACAAAGCCATCCAGCTGGAGACCAAGCGCAAGTCGATGTATGAAGGTCGCAAGAGGAGGATGAATGCTCAGGAAGGCTCGAGCAGCCAGAAACCTCGTATCTTTCAGCAGAACACCAGGCCTGCCTATCGTCCACCCCAAGCTCCACGCCCAAATTACCCTAACCGCCCAAACAACTTCAACCGCCCCAATGACAATAACCGTCCCGGAGGAAACTTCAACAACTTCACCCGCAATCCCAATGTGATCTGCTTTGAATGCGGCAACAAGGGTCACTACTCCAAAGAATGTCCCAATCCCAAGAGGAATGTCCAGCGCCCCAATGCGCCGGCACAGAACAATGGTCAAGGCCGCAATGGAAATGGAAATGGCAAGAATGCCGCACCTCGCGGAAATGCTGCTGTTGCCAAGGGTCGTCTGCACCACATCAATGCTGAAGAAGCTCAGGATGCTCCGGATGTTGTGCTGGGTACGTTCCTTGTCAACTCAGTACCTGCAACTGTTCTGTTTGATTCTGGTGCTACCCATTCATTTGTTACCCAAGAATTTGTTGCTAAGGGAGGTTTAGTTAAGAGCCTCTTACCCAAACCCATGGTCATCCAAATCCCAGAATCCACCGTAGAGACCAGATGTTTTGCTCCGATGTACCCCTTGAGATCAAAGGAGAAAGTTTCCAGTTAACTTAATTGTTCTGGGAACCCAAGGCATCGATGTTATACTCGGTATGAATTGGTTAGCCAAGTACCATGGTCGAATTGACTGTGCCAGAAGAGCTGTATCCATCACCACCGACAAAGAAGTAGAAGTGGAGTATGTGTCTAAAACTAGTCAACCTCACCCAGGCTGCCATGAGAGCATAGCTCGACCCGCCCTAGATGAGATCCGTGTTGTTCATCTGTTCAAGGATGTTTTCCCAGAAGAATTGCCTGGTATGCCGCCAGATAGGGATATTGAGTTCATAATTGAGCTTATCCAGGAACATCCCCCATATCCCAAAAGCCTTATCGGATGAATCCGGAAGAACTGGTTGAGTTGAAGAAGCAGTTGGCTGATATGCTAAGCAAAGGTCTTGTCCGCCCAAGCGCTTCACCATGGGGATCACCCATTATTTGTGGACAAGAGAGACGGTACCACACGCCTGTGTGTGGATTATCGCAAGCTGAATGACGTGACCATTAAAAACAAGTACCCTCTTCCCAAGATCGAGGATCTGTTCGATCAAATGAACGGAGCCCGAGTCTTTTCAAAGATCGATCTTCGGACAGGTTACCATCAGTTGAAGATCGAGAGACAGATATTCCCAAGACCGCCTTCACCACTCGTTACGGTTGTTTGAATACACCGTGATGTCTTTTGGTCTGACCAATGCCCCAGCCTATTTCATGAATCTCATGAACAAGATTTTCATGGAGTACCTCGACAAGTTCGTGGTAGTTTTCCTTGATGACATCCTTATTTATTCCAAGACCGAAGAAGAGCATGCTGAACACCTGCGTCTAGTTTTGGAGACCCTCCAAGAGCACCACTGTATGCCAAACTTAGCAAGTGTGAGTTTTGGCTCAGTGAAGTGGCATTTCTTGGACATATTGTATCCGCTGGAGGAATTTCTGTTGACCCTGAGAAGATACAAGCCATTCTTGACTGGTTATCCCCAACCAATGTTTTTGAAATCCGAAGCTTTCTCGGACTTGCCGGTTATTACCGCAAGTTCGTGAAGGATTTTCCAGTATAGCCAAACCTCTGACCCAACTGTTGAAGAAGGACAAGAAATTTGAATGGACTCAGAAGTGTGAGGATAGTTTCCAAGAACTGAAGAAGAACTAACCTCAGCCCCAATCCTGATCATGCCAGACGTCACCCAGAGTTTCGACGTGTATTGCGATGCATCACGCCTCGGACTTGGTTGCGTTCTGATGCAAGAAGGCAAAGTTGTGTCGTACCTGTCCCGGCAGTTGCGACCGCATGAAGAGAATTACCCAACCCATGACTTGGAGTTAGCTGCTGTGTCTTTGCTCTTAAGAAGTGGCGTCCCTATCTTGCGGGACATCGCTGCGAGGTCTATACAGATCACAAAAGCTTGAAGTATATTTTCACCCAGAAAGATCTGAACCTGCGACAGAGGAGATGGATGGAATTAATCAAGGATTATGATATTGGAATCCATTATCACCCCGGAAAGGCTAATGTAGTTGCCGATGCCCTTAGTCGCAAACCTTGCACCCTGAATGCCCTGATCCAAGCCGAACAGCCAGCCTTGTTCAAAGACTTCCAAGATTTTGGACTAGAGCTTGTTAGCCATGGTTATCTCGCCAATTTAGAGTTAACCCCAACCCTGATGGATCAAATCAAAGAAGCCCAGAAAGGTCATGAAAGCATAGAGGGAATTAGGAAGAAAATTTCCCTCGGCAAAGCACCCGGTTTTACCGAAGATGCTGAAGGAGTGCTGAAATTCAATGACCGTATCTGTGTGCCCAATGTCACGGAACTTAAGGAGTTAATCCTGAAGGAGGCCCATGAGACCCCTTATTCAATCCACCCCGGCGGAACCAAAATGTACCAAGACCTTCGAGAAAGATTTTGGTGGCATGGAATGAAGCGAGAGATTGGTTCATTCGTAGCCAAGTGTGATATCTGTCAGCGAGTCAAGGCTGAACATCAGCGACCCGCTGGATTGCTTCAACCTTTGAAAATTCCCGAGTGGAAGTGGGATGAGATTGGAATGGATTTTATTACCGGACTTCCAAGATCCAACCGAGGCCATGATTCAATCTGGGTCATCGTTGATCGACTGACCAAGGTTGCCCACTTTGTTCCTGTCAAGACCACTCATACCGGAGCTCAGTTAGCAGACCTGTATATTTCCAGAATAGTGAGCCTGCATGGTGTGCCTAAGAAGATTGTATCTGATAGAGGCACGCAATTCACCTCAAGATTCTGGAAATCCCTTCATGAAGCCCTCGGAACCAAGTTAGCCTTTAGCACAGCTTATCATCCCCAGACCGATGGCCAGACTGAGCGAGTGAACCAGATATTGGAGGACATGCTTCGCGCATGTGTTCTATCCTATGGTTCCAAGTGGGAAGATTGTCTTCCGTTTGCAGAGTTCTCGTACAACAACAGTTATCAGTCTAGTCTGCAAATGGCCCCTTTTGAAGCCCTTTACGGCAAGAAGTGTCGTACACCCCTGAATTGGTCCGATACCGGAGAGAGCAAATTGTTCGGACCAGATACCCTCCGAGAAGCTGAAGAGCAAGTTCAGCTTATTCGTGAACGCCTCAAAACTGCCCAATCCCGTCAGAAGAGTTATGCTGACACCAAGCGCCGTGATCTCACTTTCAGTATCGGAGATTATGTTTATCTCCGAGTGACACCCCTCAAGGGAATGCAGCGTTTCCATGTCAAAGGAAAGTTAGCACCAAGGTATATTGGACCCTTCAAGGTCATTGCTCGTCGAGGAGAAGTATCCTATCAGCTGGAGTTACCCCAGGAGTTAGGAGATTATCATGATGTCTTCCACATTTCCTTGCTCCGGAAGTGTCTTGAAGTTCCTGACCAGCCTGATGTTTTCAAAAACATCGACCACCTCTCCATCGACCTGAACCAAGACCTGACTTATCGTGAGAGACCCCTCAAAATTCTCGAAGAAGATGTTCGTGTTACCCGAAGACGTGCGATCAAGTTTTACAAAGTCCAGTGGACTAACCACTCTGAAGAAGAAGCAACTTGGGAACGCGAAGATTATCTTAGAAGCGAATTCCCAGACCTCCTTAAAACCTAAGCCTAGCAAATCTCGGGACGAGATTTATTTTAAGGGGGGAAGGATTGTAACATCCCAAAATTATTATCAATTATATTCCAAAAATGAGAGCCAACAAAAACTTTTGTTGTTTATTGTATGTTAATTGCTTTTGTTACTTGAGTGTTGTTCTTGCTGTTTGTGTGAGTGTTTGCTCTAGTGAACACTAGTAAGAAGAAAGAAAACAAAATATAAAATCAAAGCAAGAAAATAAAAGTGACAAGTTGTCACATAAAAATCTCAAGTGACAAACTCAATTATTTTCAAACCAAAGTCAGTGGAGATGTAATGTAAACACTCCCCATTTTGTTCCTACCACTTTCCCTCTCAAATATTATTTTTGAACTAGTTTTAAAATTCTAAAAAAAAACAAATTGAAATAAATCAAATACATAAACAAAGTACTATGAAAGAAAATGTTGCAAACATTTTATTTGGCAATGCCAATTTTTGTGGAGCTTCTACATGTTATGGGAGGCCCCACAAATATTTGCAGAATTTTCTAAAATGTTTAAGTACCTCAAATAAATCCAGGAAAAGCTTCTGGATATTGAAATAAAACTGAAAAATAAAAGAAAAAGGAGGAGGGGGTTTTCTGCAAAATGGTCATCGACCTCAGCCCCGATGACCATCGCCGTGTCGCCTTCACCGTCGTCGCCGTTTTCTTCGCCGCCAGGACCCCTGGCCGCGCTCTCCCTCGCCCCGAGCCTCTGCTCTCTGCACCGCAGGGAAGAAAACGGGCACTCCCATCGCTTAACGCCGATGTTCCCCGACGACCGCGCGGATGCATTGGACGGCGCCGAGCAAATTGGCCCCCGTCTCTGCTTCCCGACACGCACCACTCCTCTAGATGATTCTAGAACCTTGCCGGACCCCGTTAAGCCCAAGCCGCCACGAGCCTCTGCACCCTCGCCGGTAATCGCGAAATGGTCGCCGTGGACGCGCCATGGCCGCCGCCGTAGACCCGACCATCGTGGACCGCCCCGCCTATAAAAGCACCCTGAGACCTCACTGGAACACCACACCTCCCCTCGAGCTTTCCCTCGCCTCAATTTCGTCTGTGCACCGCCGGAGGGCAGTGCACTGCCGCACCCGACGCCGCCGTTGAGGTCGAGCACCACCACAACGCCACACCCTCCATTCTTCCCTCTGACCCCTCTACGCTGTTGCCCAAGCTCACCGCACTCACCCAGGCTTCTTTTCCCTCTTTTTAGCGCACGGACGCGACCCCGAAGCTCCGCCGAAGTTGCTGCCCGACGCCGACGAAGAGCGCGACATCGCCGCCGTCGACAGAGACTTCCCCAGCAACTGCCGCTCGCACCATCGTCTTCCCCGAGCCGCCGCCGTCGATTCGCGTCATCGCCGCTTCCTCCCGAGCCCCTAGGTGAGAGATCCGTCCACCTCGCCGTCGCCGGCGCGGCAGCGCCGCTCGTTTTAGGTCGTCGCCGATGGCGACCTCCGTGAGCGTTGGATCGAAGATCTACGGCCACGTACCGCTTCGTTTAAGTTAGACTGCCATGTGGGTCCCACTGTCATAATTTTAATCTTTTCCCTCGCGCGCGTACCGTTTCGCTGAGTCACTGACGGGTAGGACCCACCGTCAGGATTTCAACATTATCCACAACAGTGGATTTTTCTAATTTAATTCTCTGAAATTCTCAGTACTGATGTCAACTTTAAAATTAAATATCTCGAGATTTAGGAATCCAAATAAATCAAACTCAATGTTCTGGAAAGCTTATGAAATTGTTTAACCAACACAATTGGTCTCATGTCATTTAATTAAATAATTAAAAAGTATTATTGAAAATGCCACAGAAGGTTTAAAATCTAAACTTGTTTGTTTCTGATACTCTGTTAGTCCAAATAATTCCAAACCATTTTGCTAGCTTAGTACTGCCTTGTGTTAGCTCCCTAATTTTGGTAGAATTAATTAAGCAGTATAATTGTGACTTTAAATAAACCCTTCTGGACTAAAACAGAATATGTTTATTGGTTGATCCAAATGAGTTAGGACCAATTTTTTAGCTCACATATACCATGTTAGTTACCCCTAAAAGGGTTTAATTTTTGGAACAATATAATTTAATGGTAGCTAAAACTTGATTATTAAGCTACTGGATTCAATCCAATGTGTAGGGAGTTTGGTAACTCCAAATGATCCAATTCAAATTGGGTTGTATTCTACACATCAGTGGCTTTCCATAGAATTTAGTTTGTATTTTTGTGACCAACAGAACTCAAGTTGTGGAATTAAACATGAATAACTAGTTTCTGCCATAATTTGGACTTAATTAAATAATGTTTAATTCAATTTATTTGAAAACCAAATTGTGTGGTTTGATGTGTGCAGTAGCTAATTGTGATGTTGATGATGGTTATGTTGAGGTGATTGCTTGTATAGCTTAGTGATTGTTTGCATTGTTTGTTTGTTAATTAGACGAGAACGTTGTCGGATATATCGAGGAAGGAGAGTTTGCTGAATTTGAAGAACAAGAGCAAGATCACTTTGCCAAGCAAGGCAAGCTATTCTCTGAGCTTGCACTACCAACATATGCATCTACTTTCAACATGTTTACTCTCAAAGCAAGATTTACAAAACCCATTTCAAAAAATATATGGATATTATTTTGCCCTATGTAGTAGTTTATATAAAACTTTAGGATGGGAAAACAATGTTGTTTATTCAAACTCCTTTGAAATGTCTGTGAGTTATGGAACGCCGAGATGTCGGTGCTGTGTGGAAAGGTGGAAAAATGGTGATGTTTGTGAAAAATGCACAGTGTCCTAGTACTATGGAAACCAATCCTACCTGTGCGACCACATTTACCACATATGGGAAAGGCGTAGTCATGTAGTTTGCTCTTATTAGTATGGGATACCTCATCGACGGAGATGACTCCGTTATGCATGAGGGGATGGTCCGAGGATTACCCCCTGACCCGGGTCCTCACACAAGTTGGTGGGGAGGATAGAAGGTTCCACCATAAACCGCCGGACAAAACTATGAGTCCTCACACTTAGGGTTTCTGACGGGAAACCGGACTGGGTGTCGATGGAAAGTGTCATATGGGAAGGATCCTATACTAGCATGAGCAAATAAGAGGCTATGGCCGGCGGCTTACTTCGCATACACTGGTATGGCGAGACGTGGCAGACACGATGAGTTGCCGGATGGATGTGGGTTAAAGCGTGCTACCTTGCAGAGTGTTTAAAACTATTCGAATAGCCGAGTCCTCGGATATGGACAATTGGGAGACTGTCTAAGACCTTGTGCAAGTTTTAAAAAGGCTTTGAGTTTTAAAAGAAAATGAAGTGGAGATTGTTTCCTACACCTATACAACGGATCGGTATGAGGTGGTGGATGAAAGTGGACCATGACAGGCTATGGTCGGAAACGGAGGAGTTTTGGAAAAAACAGATGAAAAAGGTGACTTCTTTAAAAATAGTTATAAAAACTCTTCTTACCTTTTTCAATAAAGATATAGAGATGTTTTAAATAAGAAGTTGTCAACTAAAATAAAATGGTGCATACTCATGTTGGGGTAGTTTGCGAGTACATTCAAATGTACTCATTGGTTTCGTCCCTGGCTATTGTCCTAGCCAGACTACGAGGAGGAACATACGCAGAGCAGGAATATGGCGACTTCTACGCCAACTAAGGATCTCCACAAGTCAGCTGCCTGTCGGGTCGTCATCGTTAGAATATGATGTCGATTAGCCGTAGCTTCGCTGATATATTTGGTTTGGCCCATGAAGGCACCTATGTAAGAACTTGGTCTAAATGACCATTTATGTAAGACTTTTATTCGGTACTGTAATGGATGTAAACTTTGGTATCCAATTCGGATTATGTGCAACGACAGACTGATCACGGGATCGTTGTGTTAAGCATAATCGGGTATTTCGGGACAGCTATGTC